>JAIFAC010000019.1:0-27500 GCA_026545765.1 Plantago major | reverse complement strand
CCACTCCGTAGTCTGATAGTTTTAGTCTTTTTTTAAAGAACTGATTAATTAATTGGACGAGAATAAAGATAGAGTCCCGTTCTACATGTCAATACCGACAGCAATGAAATTTATAGTAATAGGAAAATCCGTCGACTTTTAAAATCGTGAGGGTTCAAGTCCCTCTATCCCCAAAAGCTTATTTTCTATCTATCCTACCCCTTTTTCTTTTTTGGCGGTTCCCAATTCCCTTTTCTCATTTTTTTTTCAACGTATGGGGGCGTAAATGACTTTCTCTTATCACATGTGATATAGAATACACATCTAAATTTAGAAAGGAATCCCTAATTGAATGATTCACAATCAATAGCATTACTCATACCGAAACTTACAACTTGCAAAGTCGTCTTTAAAAACCTAATAAATTACATACAGGACTTGGGGAAAACTTTGTAATTCCCCCTGTACCTTTAATTGACATAGACCCCAGTCCTCTCCTAAAATGAGGATGGAATGTTCCATTGGAAATGATCTGGATAGCTCAGTCAGTAGAGCAGAGGACTGAAAATCCTCGTGTCACCAGTTCAAATCTGGTTCCAGATACAGGGTTTCGTTGTATAAGACCTTTTAGAAAGTAATTGATAGGAAGCAAGATCCATATTCATTTCGAATATGGATCATAATTCTACATACTTTTCTATATTTACGAGAAATACAAAAACTATAAGATATTTATAGATCTGTAGAGTTTCTTAAATTAAATTTAAAAAAAATATTATTATTCTAAACTAAATATTCTAAAATTAAATTAAATAAACGCTTTCCTCTTTCGTTCAAAAATGTTATTTCCTATTCAATCTCCCAATTCCTTCCGATATGACTTTATCGAACCGATCTAAGCAAATCTAAGAAATAGGCCCAGTACGAAGTTCATGATGCAGAACTCGTTTGATGGTTCGGCTCCTATGAAAAAAAAAAAACGGTAAGAATCCCAACGAATTCCTAATTCGATTGTTAGCCTATCTATAATCCATATATCGCCTAATACATAATACAAATGAGATCTCTTTATTATTAATCTAGAATAGAAAGTACAATCCTTAAATCTCTTTGGATAAGTGTAAATTCCTTTCTTATCATTCAATGAGCATCTTGTATTTCATAAAATTAGAGCAATATAATCTTTCCGCAAAGGCCATCCTATCCAACTTTCTGGCATTAATATACGTTTTAAGCGCGGATGATTATCATAAGAGATTCCCAACATATCATAAGATTCTCGTTCTTGAAAATCCGCGCTTTTCCAAACCCAGAAAATGGACGGAATTCGGGGATTCCTCCTTGAAGCAAATATTTTTATACATACCTCTTCTGGTTGATCCACACCAGATTCGATTCTGGTAAGATGATACACACTAGCTAAGAGTCCGCCGGGTGCTAGATCATAGGCACATTGGGAACGTAGATAATTGTAGCCATATACATATAAAATGACAGCAATGGAATGCCAATCCTCAGGCTTTATTTGTAAAGTCTCTATTCCTTGATAATCAAAGCCCAAAGATCTATGAATTATCCCTTGATTGACTAGCCAAGCGGACAAACGACCCTGCATCTCTTTTATCTCCCGCATTTTTTTTATTTAGAATATTTCTCATTCTCGATCCAATTTAGGAAGATGGACCCCAAAATTATTATTCGTTAATTCTGTACAGTTCAATGAGGTCCTACCTAATTTGCTAACTCGTGAGAAGATAATGAACTTTTATATTGGAAAAAGGGTTCGGTCAGGATCTCAGGAGTAGATGGCGGTTGGTAGAGGAATCTTTGATCAAAATTTCCAGTATTCAGACTGCGTCAATATGAAACTTGTGATTGGTTGTAAAACACCGATTTGTTTGTTCAGGTCTAATTCTATCTTCATAAATTTCTCGAGATATTTTCTTACGAAGTTTTGTTATAGCATCTATAACTGCTTCCGGTTTAGGGGACAACCCGGCAAATAGACATCCACAGGAATTAGCTTATCGACCCTCGAACAGTACTATAAGAATCTGTACTGAACATACCTCCTGTAATTGTACAGGCTCCCATAGCAATAACATATTTTGGTTCGGGCATTTGCTCATATAATCTCACTAAGGAGGGCCATTTTCATTGTTACTGTTCCGGCTGTTAAAATAAGATCCGCTTGTCTAGGACTCGATCTTGGTACTAGTCCATAACGATCAAAGTCGAATCGTGATCCTATTAGTGAAGCAAATTCAATAAAACAACAACTTGTACCATAAAGAAGGGCCATAAACTAGAGAGTCTTGACCAATTAGAAAGATCGTTTAATGTAGTTGAAATAACGGAATTTTCAGCTGTTCGATCGAGTAAAGGAAACTCAATGGAATTCATAACTTTTCACTCTTTTTTTCCTTTTCTTTTTATTGTCTGAATAGTCAAGAGCTAAGACCATTCAATGCTCCCTTTCGCCATGCATAAACTAAACCAACAATTAAGATAAGCACGAAAATCAAAGCTTCTATAAAACAGATACACCCAATACATCGAAACTCATTGCCCATGGATATAGAAAGACCGTTTCAACATCAAAACAACAAAAACTAAAGCAAACATATAATAACGGATTCGAAATTGTAACCAAGCGTCGCCCATCGGTTCTATACCCGATTCATAACTGGAAAGTTTCTCCGGCCCTTTCCTAATCGGGGCTAAAATCCCCGAAATGAAAAATGCCAAAATAGGAATAAGACTTGATATTATTAGAAATGCCCAAAAAAGATCATATTCGTAAAGCAAAAACATAGACCCACTCCTATGAACTTGGAAAATATACAAGATCGGTCGATTCAAATGGAAGTTGTCAAGTCGTCCATAATCGTTTAGTCAAAACAAAAATGCATTTTGCATTTTGACCAAACCATCTAGTCTAGTTTGTTTATTCATATCGCCTTTTAAGATTTATGATGACTAGGGGATCCTATACTTCATTTTTTATTTATCTGGAATTTCATTAGTTAGGATAACTCTAATTATTACGCTTAGACAAATTATCTTGTTTTCCTAGGATTTTAAGAAAAAAGCAACTTCAACAAAAAAAAAAGAATTCGATTTGATTTTTTGTTTAAGAATTTCAAGCTTCGGATTTTTGAAATTTTTTGAGAAAAGGATAGATTTTTCTTTTTTTTTAGGAATTGAATTATTAGAATCTGGTTGGATTTTTCTCTTGATTGAATACATAAACATAATAAAGAAGACCCCTGCCTTTTTGTTTCGCCTCGCCAGGTATAGGTAAGGTATATCAGACTTATTTCAAATTGTTGACAATGAAACTTCCATTCGTTTTTCAATAAACTTTGGTTTGTCCACAAATACGTCGGGTTATTCCCTGGATCAATGTGAATTCCTCGTTTATTCATGATTGGATAAGTATTGATTCGATCTCTTCAAATGTGTTTTTATTGCAGTTTTCTAGTCTTCTTTAAATTCAATCCCACGAGTCATATTTTCTAGGACTCATTTGGGTTCGCTGAAACCGCTGGTCAGTTACAAGCAACAAAAAGAATGAAAAATAAAAAAAATGATACAATTTTGTATTTCCAATTTCGGGCTCTAGGGCTATACGGACTCGAACCGTAGACCTTCTCGGTAAAATAGCTCAAACTGATTATTATCAAAATGATCTGAACTATTTCAAAGACCCAACATGCATTTTTTTTGCATTGGGCTCTTTCATTAACTGATAGAAATATCAGCCAGTCCGCCATATTTTTTCTTTATAAAAAAATAAGATAAGGAGATGGCTCCACGTGCTCTGATTCATTATTTGGGATTCTGATTCAGGAACACTACCAAAGTGTTTCAAGGGGGGGATTATCTTGACGTAGGTTTGCCTCAGGCCTAGACCATTTTAAGTTAAATGAAGTCTCTATCGTTCGTCTTAAAAATCAAATATGAAACTTCATACACCTTAAAGTTCATAGGACGAAAAGAGATTTTTGAGGACCTTGTACTCATTAAGCCTAGCATTGAATTTGTATTCACCTTATCAATATCTCAAATCAATGGCAGGGTCTCTTTGGTATCTAAAGAGATACCCAAATCGGACCAACCCTTGTCAGGCTATTGTTCCCTCAAAGTTATGGAGTAAGACATCGATTTCTCAATAAGATCCAATTTTGGATTGTATCATAGACCCCCTGAAAAACATTGGCGCGCGTGTAAACGAGGTGCTCTACCAACTGAGCTATAGCCCTTAACTTAATGTTTGTGATACATATTTTATCATGTATCTAATTTCTTGTCAAGATTAATATTCCTATAATCCAACATCCTACAGTTTGGAGTGCTTTTACTTAGATTAGTATTGCTTAGAAGTAATTGGATATTTATAATCCAACGATGGGATAGGTCCCGTTTGGTTTTCTTTGGGATCATGAATGACCTACTTAACTCAGCGGTTAGAGTATCGCTTTCATACGGCAGGAGTCATTGGTTCAAATCAATAGTAGGTAGAACTTATTAGATACCATTGACTCCGATATCTAATAAGTTTTTGTCCCATTTCTTTCTTTTTTCATTTTTTAATTGCCTTGTATCAAAATTGGATTCTGCTTGATTGACTCGACAGAATCCAATCAAAATAAGATTTCGAAACCGAACTTTTCAAATTGTTGGAAAGCCCCAACCAGTTATGAAATCGCATTGACAGCCTCGACTCTTGTCCTAGCTCGTCGGAGGCTAGATTTGCCTCAATTATTTGTCTCTTTCCTTCCGCTTTTTCAAATTTTCTTCTGCTGTTTCAAGAGTTTGCAGAGCTTCTTTTGGATCAATATCACTCCCCCTTTCCGCATCATTTACTAAAACAGTGATCTCATTATTGCCTATTCTAGCAAAACCACCCATTAGAGCCATCGTTAACCATTGGTCCTTCAGACGCATTCTCAAAATCCCTATATCCACAGCTGTAGCAATAGGGGCATGATTTGGTAATACACCAACTTGACCACTATTCGTAGATAAAATGATTTCTTTCACTTCTGAATCCCAAACAATTCGATTAGGGTCAGTACACAAAGATTTAAGGTCATTTCTTCAAATTGCTCTCCATTTCTAAGTTGATAGCCTTCGCGGTAGCTTCATCTATATTACCTACCAAATAAAGGCCTGTTCAGGAAGACCGTCGAATTCTCCAGAAAGGATCAATTGAAACCCTCTAATGGTTTCTGCTAGACCAACATATTTCCCTGGAGAACCGGTAAAGACTTCTGCTACAAAAAAGGGTTGTGATAAGAAACGCTCAATTTTACGCGCTCTTGCTACGGTTAAACGATCCTCTTCGGATAATTCGTCTAACCCAAGGATAGCTATAATGTCCTGAAGTTCTTTATAGCGTTGTAAAGTTTGCTTAACGCTTTGCGCGGTTTCATAATGTTCCTCACCAACGATCCGGGGTTGAAGCATGGTTGACGTTGAATCTAAAGGATCTACTGCTGGATAGATCCCTTTTGCGGCCAACCCTCTTGATAGTACGGTAGTAGCATCTAAATGTGCAAATGTGGTAGCGGGCGCAGGGTCGGTCAAATCGTCTGCAGGTACATAAACTGCTTGAATAGAAGTTATGGACCCTTGTTTGGTAGAAGCAATTCTTTCTTGTAAAGAACCCATTTCGGTACTCAGGGTCGGTTGATAACCGACAGCAGAAACATTCTACCCAGCAAGGCCGAGACTTCGGATCCTGCTTGGACGAAACGGAAGATATTGTCGATAAATAGAAGTACGTCTTGTTCATTAACATCTCGAAAATATTCCGCCATCGTTAGGGCAGTCAAACCAACTCGCATACGAGCCCCTGGTGGTTCATTCATCTGGCCGTAAACTAGAGCTACCTTTGATTCTGAAATATTTTCTTCATTAATGACTCCAGATTCTTTCATTTCCATGTAAAGATCATTTCCTTCGCAGTACGTTCACCCACCCGCCAAATACAGATACGCCCCGTGGTCTTTGGCAATATTGTTAATCAATTCCATAATGAGTACCGTTTTACCAACTCCGGCTCCCCAAATAATCCGATTTTCCCCCGCGGCGATAAGGGCTAAAAGATCGACTACTTTAATTCCTGTTTCAAAATCGATAATTTTGTATCTAACTGTATAAAGGCAGGTGCAGATCGATGAATAGGAAATGTTGTACGAGTCTCGACAGGACCTAAATTATCAACAGGCTCCCCAAGCACGTTAAAAATTCGTCCCAGAGTCGCTCCACCAACCGGAACGCTTAAAGGAGCTCCGGTATTCATCACTTCCATTCCTCTCGTTAGACCATCTGTAGCACTCATAGCTACAGCTCTAACTCGATTATTTCCTAATAATTGCTGTACTTCACAAGTCACATTAATTGGTTGACCAACAATATCTCGACCTTTAACTACTAGAGCGTTATAAATATTAGGCATCTTGCCTGGTGGAAAGGCTACATCTAGTACCGGACCAATGATTTGGACGATACGCCCCAGGCTTTTTGTCAAGTGTAGAAACCTCAGAATCCAAAGTAGTAGGATTAATGCTCATAATAATATACTAAATAATATTAAATAAAAATATGTCGAAATCTTGTTTGTGAAAATTATCGAATTCAAAAAAAGAAATGTCCGATAGCACATCGATCAGTTAATTCAATAAGAAATGGAAGTTAGCACTCGATTTTGTTATAGACAATCCCATATCTATTAGACAGAATTCTATGGAATTCGAACCCAAACTCTATTTACATTACAATTTATTCTATCTTATTGGTTCTTCTTATTTTTCATTTCAGCGTCTTGATTTACGCCTATAACCTATTCTTTCTTTTTGTTTTTCATACCCTTTTTTGAATTCCGCCTATTTTCCTACTAGGATTTACATATACAACATATACCACTGTCAAGAGGTAATTTCTTATTAGTTAGGTTAGGTATTTTGATGCCAAAAAGAAAAATGGGGTTGCGCTATATATATGAAAGAGTATACAATAATGATGTGTTTGGTAACTCACATGGTCTAATAATCAAACATTCTGATTAGTTGATAATATTATCGTTGGGAAGTTTGTGAAAGATTCTTGCGAAAAGTTTCATTAACGCCTAATTCATTTGTGTCGAGTAGACCTTGTTGTTGTTGTCAAATTATTAATTCATGAGTTGTAGGGAGGATTTATGTCACCACAAACAGAGACTAAAGCAAGTGTTGGATTCAAAGCGGGTGTTAAAGAGTACAAATTGACTTATTATACTCCTGAATACGAAACCAAAGATACTGATATCTTGGCAGCATTCCGAGTAACTCCGCAACCTGGAGTTCCCCCTGAAGAAGCAGGGGCTGCGGTAGCAGCCGAATCTTCGACTGGTACATGGACAACTGTGTGGACCGACGGACTTACCAGTCTTGATCGTTACAAAGGGCGATGCTACCACATTGAGCCCGTTCCTGGAGAAGCAGATCAATATATCTGTTATGTAGCTTACCCTTTAGACCTTTTTGAAGAAGGGTCTGTTACTAACATGTTTACTTCCATTGTAGGAAATGTATTTGGATTCAAAGCCCTGCGTGCTCTACGTCTGGAAGATCTACGAATCCCTGTTGCTTATGTTAAAACTTTCCAAGGCCCGCCTCACGGGATCCAAGTTGAGAGAGATAAATTGAACAAGTACGGTCGTCCCCTGTTGGGATGTACTATTAAACCTAAATTGGGGTTATCTGCTAAAAACTATGGTAGAGCATGTTATGAATGTCTTCGTGGTGGACTTGATTTTACCAAAGATGATGAGAACGTGAACTCCCAGCCATTTATGCGTTGGAGAGACCGTTTCTTATTCTGTGCCGAAGCTATTTATAAATCACAGGCGGAAACAGGTGAAATCAAAGGGCATTACTTAAATGCTACTGCGGGTACATGCGAAGAAATGATGAAAAGGGCAATATTTGCTAGAGAATTGGGAGTTCCTATCGTAATGCATGACTACTTAACAGGAGGATTCACTGCAAATACTAGCTTGGCTCATTATTGCCGAGATAATGGTCTACTTCTTCACATTCACCGTGCAATGCATGCAGTTATTGATAGACAGAAGAATCATGGTATCCACTTCCGTGTACTAGCTAAAGCCTTACGTATGTCTGGTGGAGATCATATTCACTCCGGTACCGTAGTAGGGAAACTGGAAGGAGAAAGAGATCACTTTGGGCTTTGTTGATTTATTGCGCGACGACTTTATTGAAAAGATAGAAGCCGTGGTATTTATTTCACTCAAGATTGGGTCTCTTTACCAGGTGTTATTCCCGTGGCTTCTGGGGTATTCACGTTTGGCATATGCCTGCTCTGACCGAGATCTTTGGGGATGATTCCGTACTACAGTTCGGTGGAGGAACTTTAGGCCACCCTTGGGGTAATGCGCCAGGTGCCGTAGCTAACCGAGTAGCTCTAGAAGCATGTGTACAAGCTCGTAATGAAGGACGTGATCTTGCTGCTGAGGGTAATACAATTATCCGTGAGGCTTGTAAGTGGAGTCCTGAATTAGCTGCCGCTTGTGAAGTATGGAAAGAGATCAAATTTGAGTTTAAACCAGTAGATACTTTGGATGTATAAGAGGATATTCCTAAGATAACACGTAATTAGTCTCCGTTCTATTAATTGAATTGCAATTAATCTCTGCCCACACTTTTTTTTTAGTAGTAGTATAAATAGAAATAAAAGGGTGGGCCATCTAAATATTCTATTGCACGTATTTTGGATAATAAATACATATTTTATATCTCTAGATATCGCAGATTTGTCTTCAAAATCTAAGACTCAAGTGTTTCTATTGTTGTCTTGGATCCACAATGAAACCTATGGATCCTTCGGATTGGTCTATTCTTTCAGTATCATAAACCTTTCGACCCATCCTGCATTTTGTCTTTTTTGTTCCATATTGTAATAGAACCATAAATTCTTACTTTAGTTATTAGACGAGATTTTAGGAAAAGATTCTTTCTAGGTTCTAGGAAAGAAAAATCTTTCTTTTTGTTGTTCGATGCGAAGACACAGGAAAAACTCTTTATCATTCTGTTTCGAATGAAAGGAATTTGATCCTATTCATATCATAGTGAAGTCTTACCCCAGATTCCCACAAAAAAGAAAAGAGAATCCTTTTCACACTTCTTGTTAGTAGTGATTGTTTAGTCGGATAAGAACTAATAGCTAATTGGAATATATGTCAATATATTCAAATTCACGCTAGAATAATTGACAGATATACAAATGGACAATAGAATACTTGACAAAGATTCGAATTGAGGATATGGTCAATTGATCTTGACAAAGATTTGAATTGACCATATAATAATAATTGAATCTTGACAAAGATTCAATTGACCGTATAATAATAATTGAATCTTGACAAAGATTCGAATGGAGATATGATCAATTCAATTGATACTGCTTGACGGGGATTCGAATTGACGGTATACTGAAGAATTAAGGAATTATGTATCATAGTCCCAATGACTATAACTACGATTCCACATTTCCACAGCAAAGTGAGAAGTTTCAGTATACTGAAGAATTAAGCAATTATGTATCACAGTGCCAATCACTATAACTAGACTTCCATACTTAACTTACGTTTCCATACTTAACTTACGTTTCCACATCAAAGTGAGCTATAACTATTCATCATTTTACAGGAAGAGTCTTATTTTATGACCATTCAATGTAAAGAATTAACAAGCGAGTTTGAAGTTATAAGAAAATCGGCGGACAATCTTTTGACTATTGAAAATAGTACTGAAGATTCAGTAGTAGGGCTGAAAACCTTAATAAAGGTCTTGAAATCGGGGGGACACTGGTGATTTGACTAGATCTAACGATCTCGATTCAAGTCAAAAATATCGACATTTGTGGGTTCTATGCGAAAATTGTTATAACTTAAATTATAAGCAAGTTGTAAAATTAAAAATTTGTGAATCTTGCGAATATCACTTGAAAATGAGTAGTTCAGAAAGAATCGAAAGTTCGATTGATTCCGACACCTGGGATTCTATGGACGAAAATTTGGTGTCTCGCGATCTCGAGGAGGAGCTTCGAGATTTTCTTAGTCAAAAGAAGAAGAAGAAAAGAACAAGAATTGGAAGCCAATCAAGCACCTTCTAACGGAAATTGATTGTCTGAGTCGCCTAATCGCGGACTTGTATTGGGAGTCGATTCAAAAAGTACTTGGGGATATGTGGATCGAAAGACTGAAGTGACCTATTATATGCAGTTTTACAGAAGTTGCGAAAAAGAAAAATGAATATATGAAAATTATTATAGATTATCATTTTGATCGGTCCAAATGGTTGATGTGGAATGAGGATTTTCTGATATCATCAGGGATTTGAAGTTCATAAATCAGCTACCGAAGTTGGGGTTGGAGTGGGCGGCTCGTGGATTGGATGAGGATGAAATCATGGAGCAACTTTATTTGGTTTCAGGTACATTCAATTCATCTAGTTTCATTGAGGAAGAACCTTATTTGGATTCGGATAAATCAATTCGGATGAATTGCATTCGGATGAATTGAATGCAGATGAAATGGCGTTGGAAGACTTGAAGTCAGATGAATTGGATTCGGATAAATCAAATTCGACTGAATTGCATTCGCCTGACTTGCATTCGCATAAATCAATTCGGATGAATTGCATTCGGATGAAATTCATTCGGATGAAATTCATTCAGAAGAAATGGATTCGGATTAAATAAATGAGGAACCCTATGAAGATTATATTTATTATTATACAACACATACCGGATTAACGGAGGCTGTTCAAACAGGCATAGGTCGACTAAATGATATTCCTGTAGCAATTGGGGTTATGGATTTTGAGTTTATCGGAGGTAGTATGGGATCCTTAGTTGGGGATAAAATCACCCGTTTAATTGAGTACGCTACCAACCAATCTCTACCTCTTATTATAGTGTGTGCTTCGGGGGGGGCACGCATGCAAGAAGGTAGTTTGAGCTTGATGCAAATGGCCAAAATATCCTCTGCCTTATATGATTTTCAATCAAAGGAAAAGTTATTTTTTGTACCAATTCTTTCATCCCCTACTACCGGTGGGGTAACGGCTAGTTTTGGCATGTTGGGAGATATCATTATTGCCGAACCCAACGCCTACATTGCATTTGCGGGTAAAAGAGTAATTGAAGAACTCTTGAAGATAACAGTACCGGAAGGTTCACAAGAGACTGAAAATTTATTCGAGAAGGGCTTATTCGACCTAATCGTACCGCGTAATCTTTTAAAAACCGTTCTTAGTGAATTATTGCAGTTCCACGGCTTCTTTCCTTTGAAGTCAAATTCTACTCACCTAGAGTACGCTAAGTTCAACTAGTTGATTTAATTAGTGGATTTGTAGGAAACAAGTAGTTAGCTTATCAGAATTGAAGTAAAAAGAAATAAAAAATTGTCATACATATTTTTCACGAATAAGTCCATCTATTTAGTTCTAAATTTCTTGGACTTATTCTATTTCTATAGATCCGCTTTAGATACTTATATCTCTACTATGAATTTAAAAATTCGTAATAATTAGAATTAAGAGTTTTAATTATTAGAAATCTAAAATATTCAAAAAAAAAAAAATAACAGGTGCAAATAGTCAATCGAGGTACTCCATTTTATGACAACTTTCCATTTTCCCTCTATTTTTGTGCCTTTAGTAGGCTTAGTATTTCCGGCACTTGCAATGGCTTCTTTATTTCTTCATGTTCAAAAAAACAAGATTGTTTAGATCCGGGGGCTCATCCTTTTTTTGGAAACTAAGATTTGGAGCATAACACAGATCTTTTTGGGGGAAATTGGGTCTAAAATATTTTTTCTGCCGAAAAAGTTCTTATGTCTGCAGAAAATGATCTATAGGTAGATGAATTCTAGCTAGTTTCAAATAGATCAGGATCATTTGATGACTAAAATGTGTAAAGTTGGTGGATCTAGGTGTATATCGATATGTATATTTGGATCATATGTATGGGGGGTATGTTATTATTATTTTAGATTGAACCAATTTCATGAATTATTCCTTACTACTACTACTTATAAATAAATGGTTCATCTCAAACTAGTACTAGTTCACATTAAACTAGTACTAGTTTATGAAATTCCTTCGTAAACAGCAAAGGAAAGTTAAAATAATTTGGGGTATTCTCCCAAATTTCAATAATTTCAATAAAATAAAATAAACTATGAGTTGGCGATCAGAACATGTATGGATAGAAGTTAGAACGGGATCTCGAAAACTAAGTAATTTTTTCTGGGCCCTTGTCGTTTTTAGGTTCATTAGGATTCTTAGTGGTTGGAACTTCTAGTTATCTTGGTAAAATTTGATATCTTTTTCCGTCTCAGCAAATCCTTTTTTTCCACAAGGGATCGTGATGTCTTTCTACGGGATTGCGGGTCTCTTTATTAGTTCTTATTTGTGGTGCACAATTTCCTTGAATGTAGGTAGTGGTTATGATCGATTCGATAGAAAGAAAGGAAGGGTTGTATTTTTCGTTGGGGATTCCTGGAAAAAACCGTCGCATATTCCTTCGATTCCGTCTAAAGGATATTCAATCCATTAGACTAGAAGTCAAAGAGGTATTTCTGCTCGCTGTATCCTTTATCTAAATATTAGAGGCCGGGGACTATTCCGTTGACCAGGCTGATGAAATTGACTCCACGACAAATGGAAGAAAAAAGCCGCGGAATTGGCCCTTTTCTTGCGCGTACCAATTGAAATCTTTTGAGAAAAAAAAAAAATTGGGCTGAAGAAGGAATGCTTTTTCAGCAAGAGGAAAAATACAAGAATCTTTTTCTATAATCTATAAGATAACAACTGAAGTTTCACCTGAACGTTTAGTCGAGTCAAAGCCAGCCTATATTCTCTGGAATAACTATAAAACAAAACTCTTTTTCTTATTTCTTCATTTTCTTATTTCTTCATTTGAATTTGAATCGAAGTCTTAATCTATTTCTGTATTCTCTCTAGATATTGAAACAAAATCACAAAAATAGATTTGATACCTTGTCTAGAACTCACGTGTGAAAAACTATTAGATCACAGAGAGTCAACAGGGTTCATTAACAATTCACAGATGAAAAATGGCAAAAAAAAACACCTACCCCCTTTTGTATCTTGCATCTATAGTCTTTTTTGCCTTGGGGATTTCTCTCTCATTTATGAAAAGTATGGAATCTTGGATTACTAATTGGTCGAATACTGGTCAATCCGAAATTTTTGGAATGATATTCAAAAAAAATCTTCTAGAAAAGTTCATAGAATTAGAAGAAATCCTGCTCTTAGACGAAATTTTCAAGGAATACTCGGAACACATCTACAAAAGCTTTCTATAGGAATCCAAAAGAAACGATTCAATTAATCACGATACACAACGAAGATCGTATCCATATGATTTTCCACTTATCAACAAATATAATCTGTTTTGTTATTCTAAGCGGCTATTCTATTTTAGGTAATGAAGAACTTGTTATTCTTAACTCTTGGACTCAGGAATTCCTATATAACTTAAGTGATACAATAAAGCTTTTTGATTCTTTTAATAACGGATTTATGTATCAGTTTCATTCACCCCACGGGTGGGAGCTAATGATTAGTTCTGTCTACAAAGATTTTGGATTTGTTCATAATGATCAGATTATATCTGGTCTTGTTTCCACCTTTCAGTTATTCTGGATACTATTTTTAAATATTGGATTTTCCGTTATTTAAATCGTGTATCTCCGTCACTGGTAGTTATTTATCATTCAATGAATGATTGACAAATGATCCACCAATAGTAATCTCTAATCCAAAACCTTCTATCCGGTGGATTTTCCATCCCAGAGTATTTCAGTAAAATTCTAGAAAATAGCAGAATCGTGGATAGGGCCCTGTACTAGCGACCTATCCCAACTTATTGTAGAAATTTTCGGATCAATGATTAGACTATGCAAACTCAAAATACTTTTGCTTGGATAAAGGAACAGATTTCTCGATCTATTTCCGTATCGCTCATGATATGTATCATCACCCATACGTCGATTGCAAGTGCATATCCCATTTTGCACAGCAGGGTTATGAAAATCCACGAGAGGCGACCGGGCGTATTGTATGTGCGAATTGCCATTTAGCTAACAAGCCAGTAGATATTGAGGTTCCACAAGCAGTACTTCCGGATACTGTATTTGAAGCAGTTGTTCGAATTCCTTATGATAAACAAGTGAAACAAGTTCTTGCTAATGGTAAGAAGGGCGGTTTGAATGTAGGGCTGTTCTTATTTTACCGGAGGGTTTTGAGTTAGCTCCTTCCGACCGTATTTCTCCAGAGATGAAAGAAAAGATAGGAAATTTGTCTTTTCTGAACTACCGCCCTGCTAAAAAATATTCTTGTGATAGGGCCTGTCCCCGGTCAGAAATATAGTGAAATCACCTTTCCTATTCTTTCTCCCGACCCGCTACTAAGAAAGATGTTCACTTCTTAAAATATCCTATATACGTAGGGGGAATAGGGAAGGGTCAGATTTATCCCGACGGAAGCAAGAGTAACAATACAGTTTATAATGCGACGGGAGCAGGTATAGTAAGTAAAATCATACGAAAAGAAAAGGGAGGATATGAAATATCCATCACTGATCCGTCGGATGGACGTCAAGTGGTTGATATTATCCTCCAGGACCGGAACTTCTTGTTTCCGAGGGTGAATCCATCAAATTGGATCAACCATTAACCAGTAATCAAATGTTGGTGGATTTGGTCAGGAGATGCCGAAATAGTACTTCAAGATCCATTACGTGTACAAGGTCTTTTGTTCTTCTTGGGATCTGTTGTTTTGGCACAAATCTTTTGGTTCTTAAAAAGAAACAGTTTGAGAAAGTTCAATTGGCCGAAATGAATTTCTAGACTCATGAATTTATCAACATCAAGGTCGTAAAAGAACTCGATTCTTGTTGTCGATTATGTATGAAAAAAAAATGAAATTATGAAAAACCTTTTATTTACTTTATGATTTTTTTTTTAGCCAAATTGCATTAGTACGACTATGTGATTTTTGTTTTGCTAGATTTCAATGGGAGGCATTTGATTCGATTTCAACTAGAATCCAATTGGTATAGATATTCGTATAATAAACGGGTAATAGAACGAACTCGAAATGCAGGAAACAAAAAAGTCTAGGGGATTATTCGTCTTCCTACTCTTTGGACACAAGAAAAGGGTAGAAAATTCCTTTTCTTGTGTCCAAAGATTAATAATTGGATCCTGTTCGTCAAAAATTCCTAGTCTTGGTGGCGGTTTTCCAGATGTATCAGAACTTTTTTTTACGTACAATTACATTACAATAGAGTAGTGGACAAAAAAGGGGAAGTTCATTTATGAATGAAATTCTATTAATTAAATGAAATAGAACTTATTCATCAATGCACTTTCCTTTTTCTGAGATACTCAAATAAAAAAAAAAAAACTCAATATAAATGGAGTAAGAGTATAGAAAGTATTTGTCCGATATCAAATCTACAGAAATATATTGATTCCGGGTAATTTGCGTAATTTTCCTTTCGTCTAACTTGGAAAAGATCCATAGATACTATCAAGATCAAAGAACAGGTATTTTGAATCAATCAATAAAGTTCATTTTCAAAAGCACCAGAGAATGGGCTTTTTAAAACAACCTAAAAGAAATCCGCCTTGCCATTTACACTACACGAAAAAATCTGATTCTTAAGAACCCAACAGGCCCTTCCCTCGAATCAGACAAAGAAAGAAGGAATCCCGTCAAGTTCCTACGCTTTCATGTCTACAACTCAATTCATCCGATTACTACAGAGATGAACCTAATCCGGAATATGAACCATAAAGAAAATACCTATTAAACCGATCACAAGAATACCAGTTACAGTACCTATTATCCAAAGAGGAATCCTTCCAGTAGTATCGGCCATTTACTCCACTTCCCTCCAATTTAATTTCATCAAATAGTCGTGCTATAGACATAAACAGTCGTGTATAATTAGGAGACGAGATCCTTCCGAATGGGCTAAGAGAATCCTTAGAATTCTTATTTATTTTCTTTCGTTTTCCTAATTGAAGAAATAATTGGAAAATAAAACAGCAAGTACAAAATGAGTAATAACCCCAGTAGAGACTGGTACGATTCAATTCAACATTTTGTTCGTTCAGGTTTGATTGTGTCATAGCTCTATAAGTTGGGATTAGGTTTATCGTTGGATGAACTGCATTGCTGATATTGACCCCCCAAAAAAGACGGTAGGTACAGCTAAGCCGTGAACAGCCAACCATCGTACTGTAAAAATGGGATAGGTTCGATCTATAGTCATTTGATCAGGGCCTCCTAAAATGATCTACTAAATTCATCAAGTTGTTCCAAAGGATCAAAACGGCCAGTTATTAATGGAATTCCTTGTCGGCTTTCTGTGAAATATTCGTTTGGCCGAGGGCTTCCAAATACGTCGTAAGCTAAACCGGTACTGACGAATAACCAACCCGCAATGAATAGGGAAGGTATAGTAATGCTATGAATAACCCAATATCGAATACTGGTAATAATATCAGCAAAGAACGTTCTCCTGTGCTTCCAGACATGCTCAGCTCCACATATTCTTTACAGTCAAGGGGGTCGATTCCGTAAAGATAAGATCAGTAAAGGCAATCACTGAAATGGAATCTTTGTAGGACCGTCAATATTATACCGAGGGCATCTTTAGAGTATACCAAATCAGTATAGCTATCCTTCTTCTGACACAGCAACGAAAATGGAATCATTATCGAAAGGAAGTCCTAACTAATTGATTGCTACCTTCTTGGTATAAAATGACACTGTATTCTATATTCTTAGAATGAATACAATCAAAGAGATTCTACTATATTCCAAAATTTTAGTCGATATGAGATCTATAAATTTCCTTTTCTTGGTTGTAGAGACAGTTTTTGTTGGAATCTTCCTCTTTTACTTTTCATTTTAAGGAATGACTTAATCGTCTAGTAACAAATACTAGTAGTAGATTCTACTTGATGAAAGAAAAAAAACAATTTGGGATTAATAGTTTTAATCAATTTTTGGAAAGGGTCAAACTTTCTTTTAACATATGTAAAGAAATAATTGAAAAATTGTATTACATAATAACTTATTCACAAATAAAATTCTTGTTGAATAATTATTTGTAAATATATTTTTAAATTAAGTTATGGAAACCTTGTTCCTATTATTATTTTGCGTTATAGACTATGGTTTAATAATATTCACGACCCGTTGCCTGCCACTTTCTCTTTGTTCTTGTCGTCGAGAATGGTCTATAATGATAGATGAATTAAAACTTTCAATTGCACTTATTTTTTTTTCAATTGGTATTTTGTATATCTTCTTATTTTACAAAATGTAAACTTAGGTAAATGCTTTAGAAACATACGTAAAAAGACTATATTTAATTTATATCCTTTATGCTTACTATAACTAGCTATTTTGGTTTTCTACTAGTGGCTTTAACTATAACTTCAGCTCTATTTATTGGTCTGAGCAAAATACGACTTATTTAAAATTTCTAGTTGAAAGAAAAATTTAGAGGTGAAATCTTCCTGCGAAATTCTGTGTATTCTATAGGTACTTACTGTACCCGTTTTAAATTCTTGGTCATTGAGATTCACGTTAATTCGGATTAATATTTACTATTTAGTATATTGACTATTTAGGTATATATATTTATTACCTATTTTTTTATCTTTTTCAAAAAATTCAAATGATTGAAGTTTTTCTATTTGGAATCGTGTTAGGTCTAATTCCTATTACTTTGGCTGGATTATTCGTAACTGCATATTTACAATATAGGCGTGGTGATAAATTGGACCTTTGATTAATTCACATTTCTTTTTTTGACTGGCCTTTTCCTTTCTTTAATCTACAGGAGGTCAAATTCGAATTGCTGTTAAAGTGCCCGAACGCCTTTTAATATAATTCGATTTACGAAGAAAAAACCACGCTCTGTAGGATTTGAACCTACGACATCGGGTTTTGGAGACCCGCGTTCTACCGAGCTGAACTAAGAGCGTTTTCTTATTTTTTAGAATAGATAATACTCTAAAGGTAAAGAAAAGGATTCTTTTCGAATCGATCCACTTTGAATGCATATAGTTTTAGTTTTATAAAAAGAAAATGAACGAGTCCGTCAATTGGAATCGATCTCAATTGATTCCTCGTTACCGCTCAACGGAGCGGTAATGAAGTAGGGATGACAGGATTTGAACCTGTGACATTTTGTACCCAAAACAAACGCGCTACCAAGCTGCGCCACATCCCTTGACTGTTATACAGTGTCATTGTAGAGAATTCCTGTCTTGTTTTCCACATCCCTATTTCTCCATTGCGAATCACACTTTTCTAGTTACTTTCTCTTTTTGTCTCATTTAACAACATATAATAATAATAATAGAAAGAGAAATCTTATGGAGTGTTGTACATTTCCATTGAATTTAACTTCAATTTGAATGAATTAGGATTCCGTATACAATTCTAAGTAGACCTTAACTACACATGCATCTGAACATATATGCATTATCTTTATGTATTTCAATAAAAGGAGGTTTTTCAATGCGAGATCTAAAACATATCTCTCCGTGGCTCCAGTCCTAAGTACGCTATGGTTTGGGGCTTTAGCAGGTCTATTGATAGAGATTAATCGTTTTTCCCGGATGCGTTGACATTTCCCTTTTTTCATTCTAGTTATTTACATTATTTACAGCGGAAGGAATGACGAAGATTTTATATAGAATCAATATCGTTAACTAATCCCTACCTTTTTCTCTTTTTCCTTTTATTCTTATTTTCTTTTTTATTAAAATTAAAAAAATAAGGGACGAAAGAAAGAATAAAAGTGGATTCAACGTCGTCGAGACTCAGAGGCATTTCAAATGAAATGAATAAATGGAGGCATGGGAGTAGAGTATAGTATAAAGGGTCAAGTGCAAGGATACAAGATCTTTAACTGAAATAGCTTACTTCAGGGTGAAATAAATTTCGAAATCATTGTCTTACTTATCCTTTACTTATCCTATGGCTTTGCTTTGATTTATTATTCCTTTTTAGGATTGGATTTCAAGTTAGTAACTTCGATTTGTTTTTTCCTTTTATTCCTTTCGAATCAAAATCAAATAGAAATAGAAGAGTTGAGTAAATCAAAATTAAAATGCAAAGGAGGTTAATGGCCAAGAGAAAAAGACGCGCGAGTCACAGTGATTTTGGAATGTAACGGTTGTATCCGAAACGGTGTTAAGAAGGTATCAACAGGCATTTCCAGATATATTACTCAAAGAACCGGCACAATACGCCAAATCAATTAGAATTAAGAAAATTCTGTCCCTATTATTTACAAACATATGATTCATGGGAAATAAAGAAATAGATCGACCCAATATGTCTTATCCTTTCCTTTCAAGCGGAAAAATGACATTATATAGAACATATTTGAATCAAAAGAATCCTACTTTGGGGGTTAAAATGACAATTAAGAAATAGGATTTTCAGGATAATCAATCAATAAACTAAAAAATCATGGATAAATTCAAGCGACCTTTTCTGAAACCCAAGCGATCTTTTCGTAAGCGTTTGCCCCCGATTCAGCCGGGGGATCGAATTGATTATAGAAACACGAGTTTACTTACTCGATTTGTTAGCGAACAGGGAAAAATATTATCTAGACGGGTGAATAGATTGACCTTGAAACAACAACGATTAATTACCACTGCTATAAAACAAGCTCGTATTTTATCTTTGTTACCTTTTCTCAATAATGAGAAAAATAATCAGAAAAATTTAAAAGAACCGAGTCGACCTCTAGAATTCTCAATAATAAGAAAATAATGAGAAAAACTTTAAAAGAACCGAATCGACCTCTAGAACTAGAGGTGGTCTTAGAACCGAAAGCAATAGGTTTATTCTTTGTTCATTTGAATCAAATTCAAATCCGAACTTAAACGAGAGTTGGTGTTTTGTTCGACAAATCCGACAATCCAGATTTTAGTATCGTGTCGTAAGAAAAAAACGAATCGAACAAAAAAAATATTTTTTTAATGTGTTCATTCATTTTGACTACTTTAGTATCTTTTCTCTGAGTCACTTCGATTCCACCTTCCGGAGTTCATTCTCCGGGAACTCCCTAGATTATTAGATTATAATCTCGTATTCTTTACGATCTACTTCTTTTATGATTTCGTTCGGAAGCATATAAACACAATTCCTATTTGATACAGCTATTTGGGCCAGTATTTTACGATTAAGAAGCAACTGTCGTTTGTATAAATCATGTATAAATTGACTATAGCATGTTCCCTTTTCTCGAATTTTTGCGTTTATTCTAGTGATACACAAACAGCGAAAAATTCTCTTTTGTTTATCCCTATCTCTATTAGCCGAAACCAAAGCTCTTATTTGCAGTTGAGAAATAGTTCGAGTAAGTTTTGAATGAGCCCCTCAAGCTTGAGGCAGATGAACGAGTTTTTTTTCTACGTCTTTGAGCTATATATCCGCGTTTCAGTCTGATCATTGATTGAATAAAAAAACTTTGACAAATAACTAATGGATTTCTTTTTTTTTTCAGTTATTCTTTTGGTCTATTAATAAGTAAAGGGATATTTAAAATGTATAAAATAGAAATTCCAATGGCTTTAGCTTCTCTAACCTTCCGACCACCTTTTTCTTTATTAGTTATTTTACTGCGAAATAGGAAAGAAGTAAGAAATGATCTTTTGCTAGGTGTAAAAAAAAAAGAAATATAAATTCGAAATGGAAAAAGGTGGGTTCCGTCGTTTCTATGGTTATTTCTTAAACGGTGAGGTCTTCTCTATACACCGGAGCCTTTACTTCATGGAATCTATAGGTAACTTGTAACTTGTATAGTTCACACCACACTCTTTGGCTCTACCCACGAATTATCCAGTAATAGGTCTTTCACAATCAGACCCACCTATACAGTAACGGTATTTCATTAGGAAAGTTAGCTTGGTAGCTGACCCTCGTAGTCCGTTCTTGACCGAGTGGGAACTTTATTTTTATGCTTTTATTATATTATTTTCATAAGATTTTCTCCGCTTAATGGATAAGCATTTGCTACCAATGGATAATTTCCTCTCATCTTTAATTCAGGTGATTGGATTTTCACCAAAGAAAACCATAAACTTCATACACAATAAAGGGATCCATTGGCTTATTTTGCATTTTAATAGTGAATGGAGTTCTATCTTCCATTCGATCCTATTTACGGTACCGATCATTTATACTGAAAAGCGATTTTCTTGCTTTAGCTCATGATCTAAACAGTCGCACATACACCTAGTACATGTTCCTCGGCGCTGAGGACATCCCCGAAGAGCAGGGGATTTCGTGACATTCGAATTGGCTGTCTTGTATTTCTAATAAGTTGTTTAATAGTTGGCATGTTGAATCATATAATATATCTCATGGGCTGGTTTAGATTGATCCTAACCGGATTTTTCTGAATTTTTCTAATTTTTCTGTCTTTTTCTAATTTTTCTATCTATTATATAGAGAGTTTGAATAAAATTCAGAGTAGAATGCCCATCCATTTTCCGAAAAATCCATTTTGCATTCAAATCGTACTATATGAATCATTATGTTCTATAATCTTCACTAGTTTTTATAAAAAATAAAAAAATACATTAAAAAAAAGGCTAGATTTCAATTTTGAATCCTACAACATCGACAATTCCGTAAGCTACGGCTTCTTCTGGTGTCATAAAGACGTCTCTCTCCAGGTCGATAGCTATAATCCAAGGAGGTTGCTTCGTCGTTGCGTGATACCCATATATTACTGAGGCGCGGATCGACAATATCTGTTTTAGGTCAGGGCACTTATTCCCAGGTCGCCGTCCAAATAAGAACTAACAGGCTGATGGATCATTACCCTGATGATAGAAGGTTTCTCTATCTGGTGTGATGAAACGAACAGAAAAGTAAAGATAAAGACTAAATAGGAAAAAGATAGAATTCCATAACCGTACGGGCATCATTTTTGTACATTGCATACGGCTCTACAGCTAAATTGGCTCTGACTTTCGATTCCAGAAAGATAAAACTAGAATCTATCAGCCCCAGGCAGTTAAATAAAAGATCAAATTGCCACCCTTCTTTTCACGGTTGTTAAAAAATACTATGATGGCTCCGCTGCTTTCTATTTTCAAATGAATTCTTTTTTTTGATTGAGCAATCCCAAAGTTTCTTTTGATCCAACTAAAAAGGAAAAATCTTGTTTTTCGCACTCTTTTTAGAACTTAATTTAAGAGCCCTTCGGTGTGAAAACAAAAAGTTTGTGACGCTAAACTGGACTTCCGGTAGATAAAACAAAATCGGAAATACCTTTTATCTCATACTACTCTCTCGATACCTAATCAAATTTTTTGAAAAAAAAACCAATACAAAAATTTTTCATATCAATTCGAAGTGCCATGCTATTATTACTTAATGTTCATATGGCGAAGGCATAGTTTTCTTTTTCTCTCAAATAAAAAACCTCATTGGCGCCGAGCGTGAGGAATGCTAGACGTTTGGTACCTCCTCCAGACAATATAAAAGATGCCATGGATATGGCAGTTCCTACACATATTGTATGGACCGGTGCGATCCCTGTTGTTACAGAAGCAAAATAGCCAGCCCACCTATTGCCGATCCGCCATTGGGTTTATATAACAATGAATAATTTCTTCCTTATTCTCGATGCCGTAAATTGTTATAAGCCCTACAGCATGATTCGCGGACTCAGGATCAATATCATCGCCCACAAAAGGAATCGTTGGTGAGAAAGTCGGTTGATTAGGGTCAAATTGGTTCCCTTACGAACCGTACATGCACCTTTGATGCATACGGTTCAAGAAAAGAATCAATGTATAGATTCAGTGCTCTTTCTTTTTTTTCTATGCTTTTTCTAGCAAAGCAAGTTTTTCCAACTTGGAACGAAAGGGCTTTTTAGATTTTCAATAAAAAATTGACTTATTTCTTCCTTCTAAACTAAAAATAAAATAAGTCAAAAACTTATTGAATTAACTTCTCATTGATATATTGTTTCATCGAGATTCAATTCAAATCACGATGGGATTTTCTTGTTCCTGAATGGGTCTCTTTTATGTTTTAGGTTTATGCTCTACTCCGGGTAAAGATACGCCCCCTTTTTGTGCATATAGGACAAATCTTGTCGTCACCATTTCTTTTTGTTATGACTTTCCAAATAAGAACCGAGAATCGTTTATGATACGTCGTAATCATAGATCTATTTCAAATTGGGTTTTTCTAAGCGGAGTCTGGATACTTCATTTTTGAGTCAACCAAAGTCAACCATAAATTTTTCTAATTGAAAATAGTACTCTGAATCCCCAACAATGGATTTCACGCTCCACTTTTGGATGATTCCATTTATTTTGCTTGGGCGAAAGAAAGGATATCTCGATTAGGAGAGAACAGGAAATCCATAGGACCCAATATATCTGACAAGTCGCACTATAGGTCAACCCAAGAGTCATCCTTCTTGTCGTCTTCGTCTTCTGTTGTTCCAGGAATTAGGAAAGATAGTTGTGGAACACCAACAGGCATAATGGAAAGGAAAACGCGGAATATTATCTTTCACTTTGATGTGGAAACGTAAAATTGTTGTCGTTATAATATTGTCTTTATCGTATTTATTTTTCCAATCTATACTGTCTATACAGTAGGAAAGATAGACAAATAGTCCCTTCTAATGATAAATACAGATAGACGCATTTACTCATAGAAAATGGTATCAACCCCATTGCATATTGGTGCTTATCAGTATAGAATAAATCTGCTTCTCTTTTTCCTACGAACAGAATAGAATATAACCTAACTCTTGTTGAAATAATCCACTTAAGAAGGA
The DNA here is from genome assembly GCA_026545765.1 of Plantago major. Taxonomy (NCBI): domain Eukaryota; kingdom Viridiplantae; phylum Streptophyta; class Magnoliopsida; order Lamiales; family Plantaginaceae; genus Plantago; species Plantago major. The sequence continues at coordinate 3,569 of JAIFAC010000019.1, read as the reverse complement.
GGTCTATAGGATAGTCAGAGTATAGTCTGTTCTAATGCAATAAAGTTAGTTAGTGTCTATTTTTCTTTGAGAAAGGGGTATTTTCCATGGGTTTGCCTTGGTATCGTGTTCATACTGTTGTATTGAATGATCCCGGCCGGTTGCTTGCCGTGCATATAATGCATACAGCTCTGGTTGCTGGTTGGGCGGGCTCAATGGCTTTGTATGAATTAGCCATTTTTACCCTTCTGACCCTGTTCTTGATCCAATGTGGAGACAGGGAATGTTCGTTATACCCTTCATGACTCGTTTAGGAATAACCAATTCCTGGGGAGGTTGGAGTATTACGGGGGGCTGCAACAAATCCGGGTATTTGGAGTTACGAGGGTGTAGCTGGGGCATATATTATGTTTTCTGGCTTATGCTTTTTGGCAGCTATCTGGCATTGGGTCTATTGGGATCTAGAAATATTTTCTGATGAACGTACAGGAAAACCCTCTTTGGATTTGCCTAAGATCTTTGGAATTCATTTATTTCTCTCCGGGGTGGCTTGCTTTGGTTTTGGTGCATTTCATGTCACGGGCTTATACGGTCCTGGAATATGGGTGTCCGATCCTTATGGACTAACCGGAACAGTACAACCTGTAAATCCGGCGTGGGGCGTGGAAGGTTTTGACCCTTTTGTTGCGGGAGGAATAGCTTCTCATCATATTGCAGCCGGTACGTTGGGCATATTAGCGGGCCTATTCCATCTTAGCGTACGACCGCCACAACGTATATATAAAGGATTGCGTATGGGGAATATTGAAACCGTACTCTCTAGCAGTATCGCGGCTGTATTTTTGCAGCTTTTGTTGTTGCTGGAACTATGTGGTATGGGTCAACTTCTCCCATCAATTGTTTGGGCCCACTCGTTATCAATGGGACCAGGGTTACTTTCAGCAAGAGATATATCGACGAGTTAGTACCGGTCTATCAGAAAATCTAAGTTTCTCAGAAGCCTGGTCTAAAATTCCCGAAAAATTAGCTTTTTATGATTATATTGGCAATAATCCGGCAAAGGGGGGATTATTCAGGGCAGGATCCATGGATAATGGAGATGGGATAGCGGTTGGTTGGTTAGGACACCCTATCTTTAGAGATAAAGAAGGGCGTGAGCTTTTTGTACGTCGTATGCCTACTTTTTGAAACCTTTCCGGTCGTTTTGGTAGATGGTGACGGAATTGTCAGAGCCGATGTTCCTTTTAGAAGAGCAGAATCGAAGTATAGTGTTGAACAAGTAGGTGTAACCGTTGAGTTCTACGGTGGCGAACTAAATGGAGTCAATTATAGTGATCCTGCTACTGTTAAAAATATGCTAGACGCGCTCAGTTGGGTGAAATTTTGAATTAGACCGTGCGACTTTGAAATCCGATGGTGTTTTCATAGCAGTCCAAGGGGTTGGTTTACTTTTGGGCATGCTTCATTTGCTTTGCTCTTCTTCTTCGGACACATTTGGCATGGTGCTAGAACCTTGTTCAGAGATGTTTTGCTGGTATTGATCCAGATTTGGATACTCAAGTAGAGTTTGGCGCATTCCAAAAGCTTGGAGATCCAACTACAACACGACAGGTGGTCTGATACAAGACTACTTTGGGATTTTTCCTCTATTTTCTTTTTGCGGGGTTTACATACAGATAAAGTATGAAATAACTCTTCTATTATTCTCACTCTTTAATTTCAAGATGATGTGTTCTAAAAGAAAATAGAATAATAAAAAATAAAAACAAATAGGTAGGGAAGTTATAATTGTAAACCACGATCAATTTATGGAAGCATTGGTTTATACATTCCTTTTAGTATCGACTCTAGGGATAATTTTTTCGCTATCTTTTTCGAGAACCACCTAAAATTTCAACTAAAAATAAAATAGAAAATGATTTTCATTATCTCAATTCCCTAATTGACCCGACAGTACCCGTTTTAGGAACGTCCAGTGCCAAAGTCACTGAATGGATAAGTCATAATCCCTGGACTATGGAATGTACTTTATCCGCTGGGTGACAGGGGCATTTTTCAGAGGTTTTGAATCTACCCTTGTGTGATTCCTGTTGAAGCATATACTCTGGGGTGGGTGCAGCGCGGACGATTTTAAAGCAGACTCCCCCTTCATTAGATAGAGAAGATCACCAAGGTTTTGTGATCCGCTGTCAAACTTATTCCAATTCCAAGAGCTCGGATCAAATCGGTATATCAATACTGACTCGACCCGAGCTCTCTTATTGAATTGCTCATTCAATGAGCATTCTCAATATTCTATTATGCCTTGAAGAGGACTCGAACCTCCACGCTTTTTAGCACGAGATTTTGAGTCTCGCGTGTCTACCATTTCACCACCAAGGCATCTTGAAAGTGCATCCTATTTCATGAATAGGATATCTATCTAGTGTCATCTATTCCATAGATGACAAAGGTGGAATATTTCGATGGATCGGTCATATAAGCTCGAGTTGGACATCCAATTGCTTCGATTTGCATTATCCGGAGAATGCCTTATGTATATATAAAAAAGATGGCCAATCAAACTCATTTTCTTTCTCGATTCAGTAGATTGAATATACTGAGTTATCTCAATTGAAGTAATGAGCCTCCCAATGTTGGGAGGCTCATTACTCAATTAATCCATGTTCCTCGAATGGATCTCTTAGTTGTTGAGAAGGTTGCCCGAAAGCGGTATATAAGGCGTACCCGGTAAAAGTTACAAGTAAACCAGATAGAAAGATGGCGACTAGGGTTGCTGTTTCCATATGATATAATATATAATTGCAAGACCTCAACAGATCTATCATAAGATTTTATTTACAACAGAATGGTATACAAAGTCAACAGATCTCAATGAATACAATAGGATTTATGGCTACACAAACTGTTGAGAACAGTTCTAGATCAGCCGCTTAAAACGAACTGGTATAGGGAGTTTATTAAAACCCTTGAATTCAGAATATGGTAAAGTAGCTCCGGGGTGAGAACAACTCCTTTAATGGGTATCGCAATGGCTCTATTTGCGGTATTTCTATCAATTATTTTGGAGATTTATAATTCGTCCGTTTTATTAGATGAAATTTCAATGAATTAAATTTAGAATAAAGTATTAGTTTTGAATCAAAAATTAACCAGTTAGAACTTGGATTTCTAGCCTATTCTATTTTGGTAGTTCGATCGTGGAATTTTTTCTTTCTGTATTTCCGGAATATGAGTGTGTGACTTGTTATAATTGATTTTATGGATAGTACAGAAAATAGACCTGTCACCTTGATAGAGATGGTTCTATGCCGTCAGATATTTATTCAAGTATCTGGAACACGAAATATATGAACTAGATTAAGAAATATTTAAACTATGATTCATACTTACTATATTAACCTCGTACCCGGAAGTCCAAAAAACGTTAAATTCTTTATAAAAAAGAAAATATTTCTTTCTTTTTTTTTAGTCATTTTCGAATCTAATTCATGGAATACGTGATGATCAACGGTTCTTACTCAGAGAATCCTTGGCTTGCTTATGATTTTTATTGAATCATCGTGGTTCTAGTATGAATCTGAGGTTTA
>JAIFAC010000134.1:0-168568 GCA_026545765.1 Plantago major | reverse complement strand
GCGACGGATTTAACTGTCATGAGTTCTGTAGCGTTTACTGGATAAAAGCATCCGCCGCTACTTTGTCAATTATAATAAAAAGAAAAAATAAAAAAATTTAGCGACGGATAGATCTATCCGCTTATAGCCGGAAAATAAAAAATAAAGACGTAATTTGATAGATCTAGATCTATCCGTCGCTAAAAGCCTAAAAAATATAATATATCTCACCACCTCTCCTCCATTTCTCCTCCTCCTCCTCCTCCCTCCTCCACCACCACCATCTCCACCACCACCACCTTCTCCTCCCACCACCACCGCACCACCACATTGCCATCACCACCATCCTCCACTCACTCACCATCTCCTCCACCACCTCATTTCCTACTCCCACAACCACCGCACCACACCCACCAACACCGCACCACACCCACCACACCACCATCCTCCTCCCACCGCACCACCACGGCCACCACCACCTTTCTCCTCCCACCACACTGCCACCACCACCTCACTACCACATTGCCACCACCACCAAGCACCACCGCCACCACCACCATCCGCCTCTCACCACCACCAATTCACCCGCCTCCACGCCACCACCGCCTCCGATCTCATCGCCACCACCGCCACCGGATCTCCACCGGCCCACCTCCGGATCTTCGATTTATCTTTTATATATTTTCGTATTTTAGGTATTTTAGTATGTATATTTTAGGTATTTATCTTTATCTTTGTACATTTTCTGTATTTTAGTTCAGATTGTACATTGTATAATGAATTTGTATTATTGTCATTGTATACAATTTTCATTTATTGTATAATCGTATTGAATATTGTAGTTTCGATTTGAATATCAACCAATTATTGTCCGATTTGAATATTGTAGTTTCGATAAATCAATATCTCGACAATTAATACAAATTGATATTAATTAATCCCGATAATGAATATAAAATTCAATACGGATTTATTTTTTAAAATAGTATTGTAACGACGATAGATCTATCCGTCATTAGTGGCGACGGATAGAATCTATCCGTTGAAAGATTGGCGACGTAGATGTAATCTATCCGCCGCCAATAATCAATTTAAAAATAAATAAATAAAAAGTCAGTGATAATCCGCCCAATCCGGCTGAATCGACGACAGATATTTATCCGCCGCCACGCCCAGTGGGCGACGACTTATCCGCCGCCGTAGTCGGGCGATGATATCGGTCTCAGAAGCGACGGATCTATCCGCCGCCATGCACTCGCTTTTTGTAGTGATAAGGAGTCAAGGCCCAATATTATGTCTTCAATCAATTGCCGATGTTACAAATATATGGTGATATTTGCTGGTGAGTACCTTTCTTATTATACATGGGCCCAAAATTGAACTTTTAACTAAAATCCTAGTATTTAATCATATCATCATGTCCACAAGAGTTTTCAAAGAGCGCTGCTCGAGAAGAATCTAATGATGGCGTATGATTAATGCACGAAGATCTTCTTGAAGAGAAGTTGGAATCTAATTTGCATTCAAGGAGGCCCGAGATCCCGCCAACAACGCCACATGTCCTTACTAGTTCTAGCAGTAGGGACCATCTAGAAAGGTTCCACATTCTCATCTTACATAGAAAAATGACCTTAGGTTCCACTTAATGACTCTAACACCGCCATGGCTACAAGCAATTGGGCTCAGTCAAGGGCAAGATCAAGGAGCACCGATTCGCATGATTTCTACGAAGCTTAAACGTAATCAGGCGCCTCGAATATCCCAAGGTGCCCTTGAAAAGAACCTTTATGTTTGATGTCGACCGTATGATCCTACTCCACTGGTAAGAAGAATGAGCAAAGATGAAATGGTGGATATAAACTATAAGAAGAGGTATCAAGTACACACCATTTATCTTGGCGACTCAAGAACGCCAAGTGGTGTTTCTCAATATCTAAGAAACACAATTAGGCGGATGTTAGTCATGACACTATACATGCCCGCCCAAAGTGGAGTACGTTGAGAAAGACGACTCAATTACCAACTCATCAAGAAGAGGTCATTGATGAACAAGCAAAAACTTCAGACAGTGCTCGTGATGAATTCACAGAGTCGCATGAGGACCAAGATGTAGACTTTTCTTTTCTTAGAAATAAATCAAGCAAAATAGCTGCAGAGAGTTTAACCACCAAGTTCGGGTATTGTGCTTTCCAAAGAGAAATTTTCCATGCATTTAGGACGCCATGTATGTGTGTAGGGTAGATTATGTATATATAGTTAGTTGTTGATAATACCAGTCTTTGTGATTTATTACTAGTCAAATGTATATATGTTTTACATGCAACCAGTAATAACACATTTTCCTCAGATTTGTTGCATGTTTTTGCAGATGCCGCGACAAAGGTAACCTACATACGTTCCTACCTCATGCAGTAGGTTGCCTGGTGGTAGCCGCAGAGGGTAGTCGAGCAGGAGCTTCAGAGTCAGAGTCGAGCAAATTGGTCAAGGGTTCCCGAGACCCCACCGAGTTCGAAAGGGGTCTCACATCGGTCCTGGGTAACTTAATGATGACGGTGTCCTTCACCGAGTATAGTGCCCGAGCGATGCGGGAAGCCCGTGTTGTCTGAACGCCCATCAAGTAAGTATTATATTTGTATATAGAATATAACTTAAGGTAATTTATGTCACATCGATCATTGTTGTACTATAATTAATATTATCTATTTCTTGTATATTATACATTGATAACAGTTATGGCCTCCCCGAGGCTTAATCAAACCTCGTGAGGCAATCGTACAAGAGGAGATCCCAGGGGCTAGAGGTGGTCAAGATCTCGGACCTATCAAGGCGTAGTACTTTAATGAGTTGCGGGTAAGTTTAAATTTTACATGGCTTTATTTGTTGTTTTAATCGTTGTTTTAATGTGAGTGGTATGTTAGCCACTATATGTGAGTGGTCTGTTCACTACAAAAAAAACCAGTTTTAGCGACGGAATTATCCGGTCGCTAAAGTCGGCCGATCCGTTAAATCTTAGCGGATTTAGCTACGGATAATCCTCGCCTCCAAACCAATCGTCACTATTTTTTTGGCGACGGATAAGTATTCCGCTCTAAATAACGTATTTAACCGGGCGACGGATTAATCTCACGACCAAATCATTCAATTGGCACTTGATTACTTATCCGTCGCTAATTGATTTATCGAATTTAGCGACGGATTGTTTTCATCGCTAAATCCCACCACTAATCCGCCTTAGTTCGCTGATATTTAGCTTACAAAAAATCCGTCGCTAAATTCAATGGGCTAATTCGCCCTTAGTTCGTGAATTTAGCGACGGATTTTTTCCGTCGCTAAATTCACTGTTTAATTTTTTTTTATATATTTCTGTTTCACATTTCACCTGTTTTTTCACATAATATAATTATAGATAATATACCCGAAACAATTAAATTGCATTAATATATCCGAAACAATATAAATTATCCATAAATTATCCGAAACAAGAAGTAGGTGAAATAGTGTCAAATTATCCATAACAAGTCCATAATAAGTCCGATGTAACCAAGAATAATCTGGAGGTATGTGGGTGAGACTAGGAAGAAGTCAATATCCGGTCAAAGGCCCATCCGCCGAGCCATACGAGCCTCGTTCTCAAGCACTGCTCGTAAGTCGCTTCGGTCGCAGCCTATTTCGTGGAGAGGAGTCATCATCTCTTGAACTCGCCTCCTGGTGTAGAGATTAGATCGCGATCCCGATCCCCGACACCGTGAAGCTACTGTAACTCTGCTGAAGGCCTAAACTTCCCAATCCATACATTCAATTGCCGTTCATCAGGTCGACCAAGAAGATCTGGTCTTGTTTTCAATCGACAAATTTCACGACCACGATCATCCTCTCGAATTCACTCGCAATTGTCAGTTGTATACTAAATGAGATGCAATTTTAGGAATCACTTTGAAATACTCAAATACAAATGTTAACCTTAAGAAAGAAACGACCGCAATACGCCTGCCTCACGCCACCCGTATGCCATTCTTCATTTAGCCTTCTTCAAGTGGTACAGTAGCACTCTTCTACCGTCTCTATCGCTTAAAAACATATGTGCAAACAAGTAGTTAGTTGATTGAAATGAAAGCAAAAAACTGCTATGTATCATATTCCAAGTCATAAACAACATATTTACTAACCTCCATCACGTGATTCTAATAATAGTCACATATAGTGATAAACCGGCGTTCGCATTCATCTCAAGTACTCATAAACGGTTTTATTCGTTTCAGACGCTTGATCTCGGACGTAAGGGATCATTCCAAAGACGCCCCAAAGTGCCCACTGGCCATCCCCACCTGTTGGTTGTCTCACAGGTTCCTTCATTTTGTAAAACCATTTTCCTATAGATGTCCCAATCTAAAGTCTCGAAACGGAGTACAACCGACACATCAGGCATTGGAATGTAGTAGTCCTTTCACAACAATTCCATTCAAAGTAAAATTACACAGTTTAAAGAAAGATAACAATTTAAATATAACACCAAGTTTAGTGGCTAATATACCACCCAAATGACACAACAAGTTCATGAATGGTGACTAACACATCAAAATGCTTAGTGGTAACATACCACCCAAAATTGTCCTAAAATTGACTAACACAATGGTGACTAACATATCACCCAAGTTCAAGGCTAACATATACCACTCAAATGACACAACAAGTTCATGAATGGTGACTAACACATCAAAACAAGCTTAGTGGTAACATACCATTCAAATTGTCCTAAAATTGACTAACACAATGGTGACTAACATATCACCTTAATCAAGTGGTTAACATACCACCAAATGACACAACAAGTTCATGAATGGTGACTAATACATCAAATGCTTAGTGGTAACATACCACCAAATTGTCCTAAAATCGACTAACACAATGGTGACTAACATATCACCCAAGTTCAAAGGCTAACATACCACTCATGTATATAGTGGCTAATATACCACACACATTAACACAATGATTAAAAGAACAAATAAAGCATTCATTGTAACATTTAAGCTACCCGCGTACCGTCAAGTAAAAGTGCTTCATCCGTCCGAACGCTTGACCACTTCGCCTCCCCGCCTGCATCTCCTCCTCCCCTCAAGATTTTGCCTAGTTTGTCCGAGGTATTCGTGGACAAAACCTATTATCAATGAGACAAACAAGAAACTAATATTCATTAGGTAAAATCATGTAACATATATTTATCTTAAGTGTATGTTCTACAAATGCATAATACTTACTTGTTCCCCATCGGGGAACAACACCCTTCCTCGAATGTAGCACCGCCCATCAACGCTGTAGGGACACCCGTAAGAGGGGTAGTCACCAGAGCATGTGCCGTAGGCCGTGGAGTCTTCTCGTACCGAGACCTGGGTCACGCTCCCACCAATGTCGATCCAACGAGAGGACTAGTACTATGACTCACGGTGTACTACTAGAACTCCGGACTAGCACCCCTACACCCGGAGGAAGGTATGTCGACTTCCTTTTGGCGCTGCATCTACAAGAGCATATAAGAAATTGCAGAAAAATGTGTTAGTAAAGAATACATGAATATGCATGTAAAACATATACATTCGATATATTAACGCATTACAAAGTAATAATAATCAACAACTAAGCATATATACACATAACAACTACATACACACATACCCTCGCCCCCGGCCATTGTTAAGTCTATAAATTGGTCTTCATGCAGTGTCTATGAACTCATCATCACCAGGCTGTGCTTTCTCATTGCTTGATCGATTTACCTTTCTTGATACGAAAGTTGGTAATTGAGTCGCCCTTATCAATGTATCTACTCCGAGCGGGCTCAGATATGCATCGCAGCCAACCAAATCACTTTATCGCTTTGAGGCTTGATATTCAATAAACACCACTGGCGGTTTCGAGTCGCCAAGATAAACGGTTCATACTTAGTACGATACCTCTTCCTATGGTTAATTTCTACCATCCGATAGAGCTCGTGTTTCTTCGTACTCACTGAGTAGGATCATACCACCAACATCAAACATAAAGGTTCTTTTTCAAAGGAAACCCGGATATTCAAGTCGCAAAATTGGCCTCAGTTCCGTGAGAAATCATACAAATCATCAACAGTATCTTGATCTTGCCCCTAATAACACCCTAATTGCTTGTGACCATGGCGGTGTTAGACTCAATTGTTTGAAACCCAAGGCCATTTACTATGTAACGATGAGAATGTGGAGACCTTTTGTTCGTCCCTCCGCTAGAGATTCTAAGTAAGGACATGTGACTTTGTTGATGTGATTTCAGACGATCTTTGAACCAATCGCAAATTATGTTTCCAACTTCTCTTGAACCAGCTTCTTCAATTACATCATCTCGCCATTGTCGATTCTTCTCTCCAAAAGGTCGTGGACACGATTACATGATTAGATATATATAGTTAGAAGTTAAAATCTATGTGTTACGAAGAAAGCTACTCACCGAGCATAAATTTCCATAAATTTGTCAACTTCAAAGATATCGAGAGGACATAATATGTGGTCGCTTTCACCTTATCCACACCATTCTGGTTTTTCTTTCCAATAGGTCTCCCCGAGACCCTAAAATTGAAATGGAAACGCCATCATCCTCTTGAACTTCAAATGTTCTGCTTCGACGGCCTAGATGCCTTCGCCGAGATGGTCCTCAAAGTAATAGGGAGCGTATGCAGCTTCCTTCCTCAGACGTAGGCATCGGCCATCGATCCTCAGCTTGCCTTTGTCGACATATTCTTCAATTTCCCCAAGTACCGTAATGCATATATGTTGATGTAACACAATGTAACTTGGGAAAATTCAGACTTTATAAGTAAATGATTGCTTTGATTACACCTCGAATGGATACATCCATCGACATCGAACTGGTCCAAAGAAGACTCGCTTCATGTGGGAGGTGAACCGCAAGTGCTCCATAGAATCAAAGAAGCTCGGAGGAAAGATACGCCGAGCTTGCATAGAATCATTGGTATGTTGCTTTCAAGATTTGCTAACACTTCATCGCCAAGCACCCTTGAGCATAAATTCTTGAAAATAAGCTCAAATTTCTTGATCTAATCCATACAGTTTAGGTAGCATTTCTAAATGCAACAGGAGAAGCCTCCATGAACACATGACAACTCGGCTCTTCATCCCGCACATCTTTGTTCTCTACATCCACACACCGCCCAACTTCGAGAAGCGAATTGTCGGGAACTCAATCCCTCACCCAATCAAATAGTTTGTTCCTAGATTCAGTGTCAATTGTAGCATGCCTGGGCCAACGCCTTATCATTCTCGCTTGTCAACTCGGCCTTTTACATAATGTATCCAACTCGCTCTAGATTTAGGTGTCCTTTGTTTTCCGGGAATGTTGCAAATCGTGTTGAATAAGTTCTAACATGTTTTCTCAATGTGCATGGAAATCCAAGTTGTGACGTATAAGAAGACGCCTCCAATAAGGCAAGTCCCAAGATGCTTCTTCTTCCATCCACAATTTTGCTAATTTTCTCATATGCTTCTCGACCTAACTTCACCACTTTCATAAGACCCACTTATCTATCTCCGCAAGTATTTACACCAAAGAAGTTGTCTCGAGCGCCTTTGTTCGCCATTTTATTTTTCAAGAATCGAGTCTTGTTCTTCCCGAACGTATGGTCCTTTTTGGTAGAAATCTACGACATGATACCAAACCAATATTCCTTTCCGCTCGCTCGGCCTAAATGCATCGTTGTCTTCCATACAATGACATGCATTAAAGCTCATGTTTTCCTTCCGTATAGCATGGAGTACGCAGAAAATCACTCACGGTCCACATAATGTCGCTCTCAATGTAAAGTTCTTCTTCGTTGACACATCATATGTCGGGATACCATTTTCCCACAACTCAATAAGCTCCTTGATTAGGTGCAAGAACACATCCAACCGTGATGGATCATCCGGCACAGGCACCAACACGATTAAGAACATGAATGGTTCCTTCATTACTCACCGGGGACAGTTTTACGTCGTGATGATCGCCAACAAGAGTACTTCCGTCATTTCCAAACGGGTTAAAACCATCCGCATAAAGCCCCAAGCGACATTTCTGGCTCCGCAAACTCCGGTAGGTCTTATCGAACTGTTTCCATGCCGGTGAGTCTGATGGATGCTCCATTCTACCCTCTTCCGGGATTACTCGCTCCTTGTGCCACAACATTTTATCGGCACAAGCACTTGAAGCGTACAACCTCTCCAAACAAGGTTCTAGAGGGAAATACCACATTTTCTTATGTGGTAGATTTTTCTTCTGACGTTTCTTTGCAGCCCCCTCCTTGTAATGCTTGTCGGTCCTTACTACGTAACTTGCACTTCAGTAGATCTTTATCCTCCCCCCAATAGATCATGCACATATCCTCACAACAATCTATGGTTTCCATGGGCAACCCCATCCCCCGCATCTTTTTCTTCGCCTGGTAAAATTTCTCGAACTATATTTTCTTCAGGACAAAGATCCGACATTACTTGTACCCATTCATTAAAGCTCGCTTCAGATTGCTGGCCATTAGCCTTACAACTCATTAGCCGAGCCAGCAAAGATAACTCGTTGAGCCTACACCCTGGATAAATCGGTTTCCTTGCTGATTCCAGCAAGTCAAAGAACACCTGATCCGCAGGATTCGGAGGCTCCTCCACACCCCCCTCAGTTACTGGCTCCCTGGTGTCCATGAACTCTGGACCCGCAACATCATACACCATTTGCTCCATCCGTTCATGATCATAATTAGCATCAGATGTAGACGTATTCTGAGTACTTCCGATCACATTTTTCTGCTTCCTTTTACGCTTTGAGAGATGCTCATAATCCATGAACGGTGCTCGTGTCTCACCATGATAACACCATACCTCACCGAGACACGAACCCTTTACGCTTCAAGTGCTCCACTACCATTTCAGAGGCAAAATTATTTATTCCTACATTTGTTCGCATTGCAAGTGCACTTCATCTTCCCCCCACTCAAACAAGTAGTTTGTGTAAGCGCAAAAGTGATGAAGGATTCAACCCCTTCCACAAAACTAGACTGAATTCTACCATTAACTATGCGATGGTACATCCATGAACGATCGAGATTCATAATTATATGATTAGCCTGACACGTCTACAATTATTAGATTTATAACATGCATTTTACGTTAATATAATCACCAAATAGTCTCAAAACACTTAATTAAATCTTCATAATCAAGTGTATATATACGAATTTATCGAATAAAATTACTACGTAATTACAAACATCCTAACATTATACTAATTAACAATACAAATTCACAATCAATATATCAATTACACAAAGTTAACTAGCTAGTATACTATAGCTCCATAAACATACAATTGATCTAATTAGTGAAATTAATAAAATTACCAAATTTGTCAACAAGTAAGGGTTCCAAAACACTCAACTAAATCTTTTAATCCTATTACATATATAAAAATATCAAATTAACAACCCTACATACTTACAAACATCCTAACATTATACTAAAAATGCAAATTCACAATCAATATATCAATTGAACATCTCAAAGTTAACACACTACGTAATATAAGCTAAACTAAATACTACATACTTACAATAAACATGCAATTGCTCAAATTAGTAAAATTAACAAAATCCCCAAATTTGGCAAAGTTAGTGTTTTAGCCAAAATACCGATTTAGTTGAAAAAAAGATGAAATTGGTTGACAACACGAGCTCCTTGTCCCAAGAGCTTCGAGAAGACTCCAAAATTGGCCGGAACTCGGAAATTGGAAATGGCGAATGAAGAAGGAAGAAGGAAGAAAAAGAAGCTGTTGAAAAATGGAGAAGAAAAGGGCTACTGCCCGATTCTATAACGATTTTAGCGATGGATCGCAATCTGTCACTAACGTTCGTATTTATTTAGCTGACAGAGATCGTCGCTAAAATCAATTTTCTTTTAATCCGTAAGCTATATAATATCCGTCCCTAAATCCCGACGAAGACTTTTATCCGTCGCCAAATAGCGACGGAAAAATATCCGTCGCTAATTTAGCGACGGATTAGAGACGGATTGAGCGAACTCGCTCAATCCGTCTCCAATCCGTCGCTAAACCTAGCGATTCGTCGCTAGATAGCGCGGATTTTATCCGTCGCTATTTGGCGAATTTCTTGTAGTGGTTAGCCACTGAACTTGCGTGATATGTTAGTCACCATTGTGTTAGTAAATTTTAGGAGAATGTGAGTGGTATGTTAGCCACTATATGTGAGTGGTATGTTAGCCACTGAACTTGTGTGATATGTTAGTCACCATTGAATCTGTTGTGTTATCTTATTAAATTGTTGTCTTTATTTACGCTATGTAATTTGGATGTTGTGTGGAATTGGCAATGTAGAAAGACTTCTTCATTCCCAACGCCGTTCCCTAGTATGCGCTTGTCTTCGATCTGGGTCAAATTTGTATAGGAAGATGATTAGTGATGCTAAAAGAAAACGTAAGATGCCACATTGGATGGGAGAGGCCGAGTGGGAGCATTGGTTGGAGTACTGGAGAAGGAAGGATGTCATGCAGCCGCACTGTATCAGAGAGAGATTTGACGAGCCGTCGATGGTACTGTGGTAAGCACCACTATGGGTCGCGATGTTGCTACGGATCACCGAAGCGGTAAGTGTACATCTTATTTGTCGGTTTATTCAGACATGTGTTTTGTGTTTAATTTCTACACACTTACTAGCTAAATGTTTGCATATATGTTCTTCAAAGAGGAGGAGGAGAAGAGCCTTGCACTTTAAAAGTGCCAAGTGAAGGATGACATATGGGTGAATGACGGTCCGAGGTTATCGTTCGTTTCTTTTGTTAAAGTTCATATTTGTGTAGTATAAGTTATTTTGAAATCGTAACTCATGGTATATACTTTACGATTTTAGATTCGAGGTAGAGGCGAGATCGCCGATACCGGTGCTAACAGTTGAAGAAGAAAACAACATCTTCTTAGTCACAACCCAATAAACAACAAGGGCCGATATGGATTGGGGAGTTACGTACCTTTGGGTCTCTAACCACTCAAAGATCCCAACAAACGAGCACCAATTTTCACACGAGGGCTGTCTCGAGTTAATGTGCGGGCACATGTGCGGATGGAGGTCGATCCTTTGCAAGTGCAAAACTAAACAACGGAGGAATTGCAAAGACTAGCTAAACAATAGGAGGAATACCGAAGCCTAGCTAAACAATGGAGGAATACGGAGTCTTGATTGCGGATGGAGGCTTTCATGGCCATGTACCCACCGTACCCACCTTTAGCCAAGATAGTTAGTTTGGACTTGTATTTTTGACTTCTTATTTTAGCTTATGTACGGATATTTAATTTCATTACGGATAATTTGTATTAAATGAATGCTTTCATTAATTAATAGAATTTAATTATTACGATTTATTATAAATGAGATTATATTTAAGCAATGTGAAATATGAAAACAAGCATCAAAATTTAAAAAATTAAACAATGCAAAATTGATAAATTATCCGTCTCTAAATCATTTTAAATTTATTATTAAAAAATCCGTCGCTATTTCCATCACTAAATAGCGACGGATAATTATCCACAAAAACTCATGTAATTATGGAATTAAAATAAATGCAAAATACCTTATTAGAGACGGATAAGTATCCGTCACAAAAAGGTCAACAAAACTATCCGGCGCTAAATCCGTTACAAATTAGCGACGGATAACTTATCCGTTACTAAATCTTTTATGACGAAGGAAATAGAGACGACCTTATTATCCGATGGATCGACATCCTGTTAGATCCGTCACTAAAAACCTATTTTCTTGTAGTGACGCTAGTTGGTCGCCCGTTATAAGATTGCTCCAAAGCAAGCACGCTTAACTCTAAAGTTCTTAGTGATGGATTCCTAAAGAGAAAGGTGCACCTTGTTGGTATGAGTAGCATTCTCGATCCTTTTAAGCTCACTGAATTTGACTTGAAACTTTGGGGCATTACATTCACCGATCTTATGTCCTCGTCGCACCTTGTCCGGACCAACCAACCACCCCTTGTGGGTTTTGGGTTGGCAGGGCTCTAATACCATTTGTAACGACCCGACCACTAATACATCAACCTTTGGGCCGGCGCGGTTACTTATGGACATCTCTCCTGGTGATATGCTGGCCCCACTTACCACACATGTACCTTTTCCACGCACTTTGTCCTCACTCGTGCACGAACCGGGTGACTTCCTAGTTGGTCACCCATTATAAGATTGCTTCAAAGTAAGAACGCTTAACTTTAGAGTTCTTATTGATGGATTACCGAAAATGAAGGTGGACCTTGTTGGTATAAGTAGCGTTCTCGGTCCCTTTAAACTCTCTGAACTTCACTTGAAACTTTTGGGCGTTACAGTTACATTGTGATTTGTGAATTTTTAGTTGGCAAAAAGTTAATAAAATTATCTTGAAGCTTTAATGGAAGAAGAAGATGTATTAAAGAAATTGATTTTCAAAAACCAAGTAATAGAAGTTGACATGGAGCTTCTATATGGTGGTGGAAGAAGAACGGGAAAAAATTTAATTGGAAGCTTGGTTGGAGCTTCCATAATGATTATGTAACAAGAGGAGGAGGAGTACGTAAGAAGGGATTTTTCTAAAAAAAAATTTGGGCGAATTACGTAATATACCCTTTAAGTTAATAATTCTGATTCAACCATCGATCTCAAACAATTACATCCAAATTCAAAATCTATTTTTTGAATATTTTTTGAATTGACCAACTAAAATTTAAATGGAAAGAAAATGAATTGGACTCAATTGCAATTTACAAGTTTCATTTTATTACACATTAAACTCAAATATTTTATAAATTACATTATTAACCCAAATCATTCTCCTAAACTTTAATAAAACCAAAATAACCCCACCATCTCCAACCATCCTCCACCACCTCTAACCATTTCCACCACCTCCAACCTCCATCTTCTTCCTCCCTCCCCCATCTTCTTCAGAAAAGAGCTCCGATTAGAGCTATTTTACTGACTCGATCGAGCTATGTCGCCTCCGGGTGGAGTCTGATTAGATTGATAACTCCGCAGAGCTGTCAGACTTTGGTGGCATGCAGGCTCACCGAGCGATAAAACTCGATCGGAGGGTTTTTTTTTTTTTTTTTTTTTAAGATGGAGGGAGGAAGATGGTGGAGGTGGTGGAAATGGTGGTTAGAGGTGGTGGTGGAAAATGGTGGGGAAGATGGTCGTTGGATGTGGTGGGGAAGAAGGTGGAAGAAGAAGGGTAGAAATGTTAATAAGTAAATTGTTTTGGTATTTATTTACAAGAATTACAAATTTTATAGGCTAATTTTGCAATAAGTAAAATTTATATAATTGTTGAATTATAAAGAAAAGATAAAATAGTTTAAAAAGTTGACTTTTAGGTTTGGATGTAATTTTCAAGTTCGTTAAGTGTAAAATTTAGACAAATCTGTAATAGTCAAATTTTGGGGATCAAAGTGACAAGTGGGCAAATTTAAGGGGTAGTATCTATAATTTTCCCTTTAAATTTTTATTGGTCTCAAAGTATTTTTTTTAAAAAAAAATTCCTGTGATTGGGTTCAAATGTAATACTGGTCTTTGACATCTTCAATAACATCATATTTATGGAAATTTAAGCAATTTCGGTGACTATCAGAATTGGCTCGGGTATAATTTTAGGATTATGGACATGTTTAGCAAAACTAACTGAAAAATTAGCTGGTAGTTGTAAAGCTAGCTGGTAGCTGATTAACTAGCTGGTAGCTGAATAGGTAGTTGATTAACTAGCTGAAAAGCTAGCTGATTTTAATGTAGGTGTTTAGCAAATTAGCTGATAAGTTAGCTAGTATTTTATAAAATGACATAAAAGGGCATTACTCTTATTTTTCTAAATAATAGTATATTACATTTTATCTAATTATTTTAATATATATTCAATGTACTTTTCACCGCCACTTTAACAACATCATTGAAAATTATCAGAAGTTGAAAATAAATATTCGTTGAGCATTCTAACTTAATACAGAAAAAAATTAGTAACTTATGCAAGTTGCAAACAAGTACACAAAATGTATAACAAAGGTTACAACAAATATAAAATATAAGTCGTCTATTGAGGCGATGGAACACATAACGGCACCGCAGTAAAAGATAGAACACGAGAATAATACTAACGATTGGTTTTACTTTATTTAATTTAGGTTAGGGATATTTTCGGAATAAAAAGATAACAAGTAGTTTTTTTTTTTAAAAAAAACTAACCTGGGTAGCTTCTTCAACCAGCTAGCTGATTTAAAAAGCTGCACGTTCACGTAACAAGCTTTTTACTAGTCAATGGTAAAAAAAAGCTAATGGAACTGGAAAGCTACCTGTAAACATCTCCTATACATGAGATGTAAATGTAATTTTTCCTTTCTTTTATTAAGTTTCATGAGTACCATTTTTATGGAGAATTAGAAGGGATCGACAATCATCTTAGTCATAGCTACATACATTAAGAGTGTATATTAAGAATATATATCATTGTTATACACCCACATATTTTATGACATATGTTCATTTATAAAATAGTGCAATAACTTATACTACCTCCGATTCATTAGTAACTTCGTAAGGAGTTACTTTCTCTTGAATTAAGATAAACTAATAAAATATTAGTTTGTGAGTGTTATTATATTAATAAAGTTGTAAGTGGATTATAAGTAAGAAATATAGTGATGATAAAGTAGTAAAAAGAAAGAATAAATAATTAGTTAGTGGGATGAAAACTTTTCGAAAAATGGATTAGAATGTTTCTAATGGAACCTAAAAAATGAAAAGTTATGAGGTTTTTAATGGAACAGATGGAAAGTACTATTTAATAACATTAGTCAGTCAGTTCCCTCACTAATGCATGTATTTAACAATACTTTTTGATGTTTTATGGGTAAGTTGGGGATTTCTTTATAAAATTGGATCTAATTGAAACAAAGTCTTAAAAAAGACCTCCCTTTGTAAGGGACTGATTAATGTTGTTAACTATGAGAAAATTATTTTAAACAATCTGAATAATGTTTATGACATAACATTTTATGTTCATTTATAACACCTATGTTTTAAATAACAACTAATAATATTTTGATTTAACTATAATATTTTCGATTAATTTAGTCCACTTATAAGGATGGTACCCCTGTAGACTTACTCTTTAAATTTAATCAAAGTATATCATATTTACATTTTAGTCTAATGTATTTATGTATTTTACTAAGTGACATTTATCATTTGAATTAAGAAACACGTGTCACATTTTTCTAAATTGACACTAATGCATGCGAAAGTTTAGTAAAATGTGCTTTTTCTATCTGATAAGAAAGACTTTGGCTAGAAACGCAACATATTGGAGGAATATGATATTTATTAATATTTAGAAAATTCATACTTTTTTCAAGAATTAATCAATGCGGTATCAAAATCAGGCCGTGTCAATTTAGAATACCAAAATCCATAACGTCATATCTTAAAAATAAATACATATTTGAAAAAATTTCCCCCAAAATAGTAACGTTTGTTTTGAGTGACATCCAAAATAGTAATGAGCGCCACATTAATTACGGGATAGAGAATATGGTTGAGAATATGGTTGAGAGTATGTTATATACTCATGTTTTTGATGATTAATACTACTATATTTTCTCTATTAAAAATAAAAATAAATTTAAATGCATTCTTCGACACTTGTGTATATATACACCATGCAGATAGAGTAGCTAACCATAGAGAAAATATCTACACACTACACATAATTGGCATTTCATATAAATGTTTCCCCTTATCATATTTTGAAATATATTTATATACAAATCTCCTTAATTATTCTCAAGTTTAGTGATTAATGGGTTGGGAAGTATTGTTGGTTTCTTGGAGAACAGGTCCATTCTTGTCACTGGTGCCACTGGTTTCCTTGCTAAGAGTAATTGCCCCATCTTTGCATGCAACTACTTTTAATCTCTAGCCGTTTTTATATTGAATTTGTGAATAAAACATATTTCCATCATCCCGGAACAAGGTTCAGTTTGTCTTTTTCGACTTTTTTTTAAACATATAAACTCAAAATCTTCACGGTTTCAGTTTTTATTGAGAAGATACTGAGGGTGCAACCGAATGTGAAGAAACTATATTTGCTTTTGAGAGCTGCAGATGACAAGTCAGCCATGCTACGATTCAACACCGAGGTAAATTAATTAAAAAAACGGAATTTTGGATCAATTTTTTTTTTTTTTTTACTGCTTTTTGACAAGCAATTAAACTTTCTTCCAATCGATTTTGTACAGGCCGTGGGAAAGGATTTATTCAGTGTTGTAAGAGAAAAGTACAAAGAGAAGTTGAGTTCCTTCTTGTCGCAAAAAGTCAGAGTTGTAGCGGGAGATATTACTTGCCACCATTTGGGTGTTCAAGATTCAGATTTGCTCCACGATATGTGGAAACAACTTGACGTCGTCGTCAATATTGCTGCAACCACCAAGTTTGATGAAAGGTCTCTACATTCTCGTTAACCAAACATATATATACCAAAACAGAAAGTATCGTGGGATACCTACTTAATTTAAATTTAAATATAGATGGAGATCTATATTCTTGTGAATTAAATCTCGAGAACTTTTAGATGATATGGAAATCTATTATGGTAGAAACATATGCGCATTGGTTGAATCATATTCTGTAATAGAATTCCATCTCACTACAATTTACAAACTTGAGATTTTAGATGAGATGAAATTATATCTTCCATTTTGAGAAAAAGTGTTACATTTGCTTTGTGGAATTATTGGAATCGTGGTTGAGCCAATTAAATTACTATAAGCGATAATAGTAAATAATTTAATAAAATTATATAATAAAATTTAATTACTAAATTTTCATTATATAATTTTAATAATTATTACTAATATCGTTAAAAATAAATTAATTGAAAACAGTTAACCATAATATCAATAAATGTAACACTTTCTAAATGGAGAATAAAATACTAATAAAATATCAATGTTTTTAAGTAAAAATCTAGTACGTTGTTAACAAAATGCATAATTTAAACATCCTAATTTCTAATAAGAAATTATTTAAAGCGTGCCAACAAAACCCGGCTTTACAAAAGAGTTACCTTTTCTAATTTCATGCACTATACATATATACCTTATGCAGATATGATACTGCACTAAGATTAAACACTTTGGGAGCTAAGCATGTGCTGGATTTCTCCAAGAAATGTATAAAGAATGTCGTACTCCTTCATGTATCCACTGGTTAGTGTAATCAATTTCAGTTTCTTTTAGTAGTACTCCATTTGATAAAGTTATTATCTGTTAGTGTTATAAAGATTGGAGACATGATGTTGCATATTTTGATGATGAAATCAGCCTATGTGTCTGGAGAGAAACAAGGGCTAATATTGGAGACTCCATATAAGATGGGTGATACATTAAATGGGACATCTGGTTTGGACATTTATGGAGAGAACAAACTCATGGAACACACACTAGAACAGTTAACAGCTCAGAATTGTTCACAAGACACTATTAAATCAGCCATGAAAGATTTGGGAATGCAAAGGTTTTTTCTTACTGTATTCATACTTGATAAAAACCATAGCAACAATTCTAGTATTAATTAACACCTCAAAATGAATGTGATGAACAGAGCAAGAAAGTACGGGTGGCCAAATACATATGTGTTCACCAAGGCAATGGGAGAGATGCTGTTAGGTGAGTTTAAGGAAAACATTCAGCTTGTCATCATTCGTCCCACCATTGTAACCAGCACTTTCAGAGAGCCATTTCCTGGTTGGGTTGAAGGGATAAGGTACATGGAACTATTGCATTATTTTTGTTGAGTATATGCGAAATTGGAACCAATAACACCGATTTGCTATTGGAAATACAAATACAGGACGATTGACAGTCTGGCCATTGGGTATGGTAAAGGTCAACTAAAGTGCTTCCTTGGCAATCCCAAGTCCACAATCGACGTGGTAAGTTCTTCTCTGTTTGTGCAATTTAGACTAGACACACACTTCTTTAATTTGTATGTGTTGAGTTTAAGGCCATTTGTGCAGTATGATATGCCTCCTCACAATTCACATGTATTCATAGACACACGGAGTATATAGCTAGCATGTTCTTTTCGTCATCTTAGAAGGTCTTAACGACATGCGGGATCAAAGCATAGTGTAATATTGTCTCGTTTGCTATGAGATTGGAAATGAAAGTTTTATGCAGATCCCAGCAGACATGGTGGTGAATGCTATGATTGTAGCCATCGCAGCTCATGCCAATCGGTCCAGTGAGACCATTTACCAGGTTGGATCTTCTGTATCGAGCCCTCTTGAGTTCACATGTCTTCAAGATTGGGCCTTCCAACACTTTACCGAGCATCCTTGGATCAACAAGGATGGGAAACCGGTTATAGTTGGAAAGGTTAAAGTGCTAGATACGATGGATAGTTTCCAAAGATACCTGAGAATTCACTTTTTACTTCCCTTGAAGGTATGCACTATATACGTACACATCATATGGATTTTTCTCGCATTACCCAGTCTTGACATGACCTTGTATCGTTCTTGTTGTATCGTGCGTTCAGGGGCTACAACTGGTGAACACATTATGCTGCCAATACTTCCAAACATCTTATCTTGAGCAGTGCAGAAAAATCAAGATTGTGATGAAGTTGATCGATCTGTATGGACCTTACTTATTTTTCAACGGATAGTAAGTATAAATCTATAAAGTTCTCACTTCCTGAAGCTTGGAATCTATCTATAGAACTTGTAGTCATGGTATAAGTGATCATTTTATGTATATGTAGTTACGATGATATGAATACGGAAAAGCTCAGAAGGGCAGCTGAAGAAAGTGGAGCTGATCCGACTGATGTTTTCTGTTTTGATCGAAATGCATTAACTGGGAAGATTATTTCTTGAACACTCACCTTCCTGGACTAGTAAAGAGCGTATCAAGAAAGTGGAGCTGAGACTTAAGTGTTCGTTTGATCACTTCAAGTTGTTGATTAGTGTCTGAACTTTCAAAGAGAGTCATTTGCTGAAGCTGCAGGGCACCATATGTTGTTATATAAAGTTGTTTGTGATTTCCTTGATTAAATTTTATAATGAATCAGGCTGGAGCCGAACCAAAATCGCCTACGGGATTCGGTTCTTGAACTAAAAGCATAATTTCAGCTAGGTTTTGTGTTCCTGTTCAAACTGTGATTTGAGAGAAATGAAGATTGTAAAATGATGATTTCATTAAAAGCTGAAGATTGAATGAATTACAAGCTAACATACTACTCCTATTTATACTAGAAATACACTAAAATACATAAAGGAAAAGAGACTAAATATCTCTACCAAATTCCTTCTACAAGGAGACAAGAATCCAAAAGTTTGTTAACTAGTGATGTACTAACATTCAATGAATGTGAGCACAATCCTAATCAGATGCTTCCTGGTATTTGTGAGCCAAGAATCCTCCTTCAATGATGTTTAAATTTCCTTAAAGTAACTTCATTAAAGTAACTTCCCCAACCAACAGAACAGGAAAGTTATTGTTGTCCACTACATAAGAAATTTCATCATTTCCACAGCCAACATTAGTTGAGCCATGAGAGCATGGAGTGCTATAAATAGCATTCCACACTTGGTTGTAAAACATCACCAAGAAGAAGAGAGAAAAATAGTAAAGAAACACTTGAGTGAGAGGATTGGTTTTTGACTTCTTGTAATAGTCGAGTGTGAGATTTGCTCCTCCGTATTGTAGTTTTGTTCCGCGAAGACTTTTCCGGTAACTTACATATAAGATGTTATAGGAGATAATTTACACCATTTTTTATGCACCCGGTCCGTTTATTTTATTGTTCTTAAGCCCGCCAAAAGCAAAGCTTCACTTGCACCTGAAGTTGAGAACAAGTTAGCAAGTAAAATGACAATGTTTGCTATTTCATCTTCCACTTTTCATAATCCCTAGTAGCAGCAGGATCGATTGTTAGTGCCATTTCCCTTTTGTTGAATACCATTTAAATTCATTTTGGGAGTTGTAGTTTGTGAGAAGCGATCATGGCACTTCCAAGACTATGTTTAAGAAACCTTTCCGTGCCTCTCACTCTCTGTCGATTGTATTGGACCCCGAAACGCCTGGTGTGTATCGCAATTCATCACGATTGAGTAAAGCTGACCACCTGTTTGATGAAATTCCGCAAAGGGATATTTCTTATTACAACACCCTTCTTGTCAATTACTCACGTACTGGTCAACTCCATGAAGCCTTAGAAGCCTATGCACTTATCAACAGCACCGGTGTTCGTGTAGATGCGTGTAGTGCCTCCTGTATGTTAAAGGTGTGTGGAAGCTTGCAAAATATTGTCTTTGGTAGACTAGTACATTGTCAGTGTATTAAAGGGGGTTTCTTGGAAGATGTTATTACTGGTACCTCGCTTGTGGATATGTATATCAAGGGTCGGTGTTTAGTTGGTGGGCACTGGGCAGCAAGTGTTTGATGAGCTTAGACAAAAGAATTCTGTGACTTGGACTTCCTTGCTCACGGGTTATGCTCAGAAAGGATTGGTCCAGAAGGTTAAGAAGATCTTCTGCATGATGTTGTTTGAGGGTGTTGGGCGAATCCTTTTACATTTGCGACATTACTTGGAGCATTGGCAGATGAGGGTGTGATAGAAGCTGGAATGCAAGTGCATGCTATGGTTATTAAAAATAGTTTTGACTTGACCATGTCTGTAGGGAATTCTTTGGTTGGTTTGTATTCTAAATCTGGGATGGTCAGAGAAGCTAGGAATGCATTTGATAGTATTGAATGTAAAGAGGTAGCTTCTTGGAATGGGATGCTAGCAGGTCTTGTAATGAATGGGCTTGAATTTTTTGCTATGGAGTTGTTTCATAGGTTGCGACATGCTGGTGTAAACTTTACAGAAGTAACTTACACCATTGCTATCAATTTATATGCTAACACTAAATATGTTGGATTATCAAGGCAGATTCATTGTCAGGTTGTCAAGAATGGGATTAATTCATTTGGAACATTAGAACAGCTCTTATGGTGTCTTACTTGAAAAGTTGTGGGATGGATGATGCATTTAAGATGTTTTTCAGATATGGGCCAAGCTCATAATGTGGTATCCTGGACTTCAATTATAGCAGGGTACTTGCAGAATGGTAAATCAGAGCAAGCAATAGATCTGTTCCTCCACATGAGGAGATCAGAGGTCAGACCTAATCAGGTTACTTATTCCACGATACTTGCAGCACTTCCAGCTATTTCTTTGCTTCAAGTGCATGCAGATATCCTCAAAGCAATTATGAGAAATCACCTGAAGTTGGGACAGCTTTGCTTGATACTTATGTGAAGTTAAAAAGGATAGATGAAGCTACAAGAGTTTTTGACCAAATTGATGACAAGGATGTGGTTGCTTGGTCAGCAATGTTGGCTGGATATGCCCAACAAGAGGATATTGAGGGAGCTATAAGAATTTTTATCACTTAGCTAGAGAAGCTGTCATGCCAAATGAATTTACCTTCTAAGGTATAATTAATGTGTGCGCTACACCCAATGCAGCTACAGGGCAAGGGAAAAAGTTTCATGCAAGCTCAATAAAGCTCGGTTATGATAATGCCATGATTGTAAGCAGCGCTCTCGTGACCATGTATGCCAAAAAAGGTGATATTGATAGTGCTCATAAAATATTTAAGAGGCAAAAGGAAAGAAGTCTAGTCTCCTGGAATTCCTTGATCTCAGATTACGCAGCATGATTATGGGGAAAAGGCACTAAAAGTATTTAAGGAAATGCAACTGGCAAAAATTGAAGTGGATAATATTACGTTCATTGGCGTCATCTCTGCTTTCACTCATGCAGGAATCCTAAATGAAGGGGAAAAGTATGCTGAAATGATGGTGCGTGACTATCACATTTCTCCAACAATGGCAATTTATGCATTAATGGTTGACCTTTATGATCGAGCTGGAATGCTGGATAAAGCCATGGATGTCGTGAATAGAATGCCTTTTCCTGCTGATGCTACTATTTGGCACACTCTCCTGGCTGCATGTAGAGTTCATCAAAACGTAGAACTTGGGAAAACGGCAGCCGAGAGGCTTATTGCATGCCAGCCCCAAGATTCAGCTGCATATGTTTTGTTAGCTAATCTTTATGCTGTATCTGGACATTGACGAGATAGGACAAAAGTGAGAACACTGATGGATGAGTGGAAAGTTAAGAAAGAGATTGGATATAGCTGGATAGAAGTAAAGAACAAGACATACTCATTTGTTGCAGGAGATGTTTCTCATCCGTTATCAGAAATGATTTATGCAAAGCTTGAAGACTTGAGTACTCGTTTGCAAGATATGGGATACCAGCCAGATACAACTTATGTACTTCATGATATTGAGGAGGACCAGAAAGAAGAAATTCTTTCTCGGCATAGTGAGAGGCTGGCAATTGCCTTTGGATTAATTTCAATTCCTCAGGGTATTCCAATACAGATCATGAAGAATTTGAGAGTTTGTGGCGACTGTCATACTGTGATAAAACTAATATCAAAGATAGAAGGGAGAGAAATTATTGTCAGGGATACAACTAGGTTCCATCATTTTAATGAAGGTTTTTGCTCTTGCCATGATTACTGGTAAAATCTTATGGAGTTACAAGTTCAAATTCTGTGGTGAAACTGAAGCAGCCATATCTTGTGTGTCTTGCATGTGGGACAAGTAATGTAGAAAGAGCATTTAGTCACTCTTATATGGATTGAAGCCGTTCAAGTTCATCTGGTAGCTTCAACTATCCTATGAGCACCACTCCTGATGTACCCAGCAGAACTGCCTGGTGGCTTGTTAAATACTGAACATACGTTTGTGAGGAAATGATGTCATGAGTTCCACAGACAACAACCATTGCCTTACTCTCAGAGATTGCCGTTTTATTTCCTGGTACCTACACTTGATACTTGAATCGGTGAGGAGCAATTAACTTCCGAAGTCAAGAGACAATTGTCAAAAGGAGCTAGCTTGTCAGAGAGAAAGTGGATTCTTGATGTATTCTTTGTAGACTTGATTGGGACCGTGGACTTCTTTGTTCCATCAAAGTAATATTTCTAAGCTCTTTTGCAACCTATAACATAGGCAAATGTATTTGTGCTATGTATGTCATATTCTTGGACTGGCATCCGCAAATACGAAATACAAATGTACTATCTAAAGATCTTGGTGAATGTTTATTATGCAGGTATCTAAGGGCACCTCTTCTGTGTAGGTCAAGGTTCAAAATTATACCACGCACTTTCTACCTTGTCTAATGACCGCGACCAGAAATCTAGGTACCACGTGGAGTAGGATGGAGTTTCATAATTGGTCAAGTTCTCTTACATAAAATGACCAGAGTTTGAGAACTAGAAGAACCCAGTCCCAATGTCTGTATATTGACGTAGCTAAGTATCTGAATTAAGAGGTAGTGTTAATCAGCTTTAAAGTTCTTATACGTTATTTTACACAATGATTGACAAGTTTCTTCTCTATGTCCGTCTTCAGTATATTAAATGTGTCTGGTTAAGTGTAGTCTATAGCTACTGGTTTACTGTTTACTGTTAAGTGGCTGGGCCTTGCTTACAAGTTACATGTAAAATGGCTGAAGTGAGATTTTTTTTTTTCCTGTTTAACCATGTGGCATTAACATTCTATTTTGTGATCCTGGAAGTCTAGAACTCAGAAAGTGCTTCATGAAGCTCACGTAAGTTTTTGTAGGATATCTTGATTTAGGATAATTCACACCAGTTTTATGCCATTGGGTGTAAGTCTATAATATTGCACACAGCTGCTCAAAGCAGACGGGATGGATCTTTTTGGATGGATTAAATAATGTGTAAGAAGTATTTGCTGCTGATTACACCAGTGCATTATTCAGTTGTTTGTTATAATATTTCTGTTTCACCAAGGGTGGCTCCTGTCTGCACTTAAAAAAGAGGAATGTTTAAAGCAATTCGAGTTTATGCTCTGTTATTTTTGGATCTATATTTTGCGTTTGGTAGATATGAGCAAGCATAAATAAAAACAGAATAAGTGATACATCTAGCAATTGGAATCCAAAGTATCCGACGACATACAATACGAACTACCAAACTGCTCTTTTGTTGGATGGGTATACATTTGATTCGAGTGGAAACAAAATGACTTTTCTCTTCCATGGTCAAGAGAACTTCAGTTGTGAGATCATCCTACACAGAAATGCGTTAAGACCAATTGGACTCCTTACAACATGAAGTCCATTGGTCCATGTCAAACTCAAACACAAATTCTCCATTACTTGTATTGTAAGGTGTGAAATTTATTTTGAAAGACAATTTATCCCTGCCTTTTCAAATTTGAGCTGATTAGGCATGACGAAACATTAACACCAGCAGGATAGTCTATTTTGCCTTGTAGATTGTAGAACCTTTGCCATAGTATGTTACTGTTCTCTGCATCGATAAGCTGCCATTCAAGTTTGAGACTCAATTGAAGGATAGTTAAAGTCGTAAGATGGTATTGGAGTGCTGCTGCAATACATGGTCTCACTTGTGAGGTTTTTCAGCTGCACAGAGCTAGCTCCAGTGCTGCAGAGGAAATCAATTATGTCTTTTGTGTCAAAATCATAGATTAATCCAGGATCAATTGCTGCAACTGGATTTATATGCGGATCCGTAATCAAAGGTGAGGTTGGAGTGCCACTTGGATGCCTCTTAATGAAGCTTCCAGTGTTATCTTGAGTTGTAGCTGTTCCAGGAAGAAAATCAATACCAGAAGCAAGGACATAACTAGAAGATGTGCTTTTCCTAGTCCACGAATTATTTTACCTGTTGTCATAATTGCAGACTTGATGGCTGCTGGGCTCCATGAAGGATGAGCTGCCTTTATAATTGCGGCTAGAGCAGAAACATGAGGACATGACATGGAAGTTCCAGATATTCTATTGTAGTCAATTGATCTTCCAGCAGTGTTATCAGTAGCAACTGGAGACCATGCTGCCAAAACATTCACCCTGGTGCTGTTATATCAGGCTGCAATTAAAGGTGAAACTATCAATTTACATTTTCTTGCTTTATGAAGTACGGAGACTTGAACTGAATTACTTTCCAGTTTTGCCTATTACGTGAGTTGAAGGAGTTGTTAAGGACTTTCATAATAACAAATTGCAAGTCTCGTAAAAATTCGGTGTCTCTCACTGGTGGACCCTATACTCTCACCAAAGTGTTCATACACCCCCTACAGGATATATCAAAATCAGGGAAATCAATTATCCCTGACCCCCTGTGCAGGGTCTGTTTTCATGATTACAAGTTTTTGGGATATTCAGGTGAACTCTCTTAAAATCATGAACGTACTTTGATTATATCTGGACTAATGATGTTTGGTCCCATGGATGAGAATGATGCCATTTCTGGTGCTGGTTTAGTGTGCACAATTGTCATTGTCCTTGATATTCTAGCCACTGGTCTCCTGTAATAATCCACCAAGTACAGCTCTTATTTACCCTGGAATCATTGCATGCTGGAATTCATATCATCATATGTTTCTTGTGAATATATGTGAACAGTTAACTTACTTTTCTGTTGCCATATATGATTGAAGTTCTTCTGCTTCTTCTAGGCCAATCAATGTACCTGGTAGTACAAACTGGAATCCAATATCTGTTGCAAGTGGATCGACAAGTACTATTCCTACACCACCACTTTGCTGTATGGAAATGGCCTTTTCAGTGCGGTTGTCCAATTCTGTCTCAAGCATGCAGACCACGATCTTGCCCTTAACTAGTGTGGGGTCTAAGGTATTGATCTTACAAAAACTGAATGATATATCAAAATGTAGTTTGAGAGTTTGATGTTACATGATATCGAGTTCTGTATCTATCTAAACAGAATAATAAGTTAGCAGAAGGAACATAATTGTTCAGCCCTCGATAAATAAACCAGTGTTAATCTAAAGTAGAGTGAAATTGGAAAAATCGTTGCTCAAGGCTGAAATGGCAAGTGCAATATATAATATAATATATATATATATATATATATATATATATATATATATATATATATATATATATATATATATATATATTTTATTTTTTTATTATTTTTTTTTTTATTTTTTTTTTGCTAATAAAATAAATACCTGGCATTTCCTGAAGGAATGCCCGGTGCTGCTACATCACTCCCTGCCACTAAACTGTAAAAGCTCTTCATGTCGATTGGATTTACACTAAACCCCTGCAACATATGAAATCCTTTTTCAGAAAGTAAAAGATGCATGTGCATAGTTTAACAAAATTAAGGTGGCCTAAAAATCATTACCTTAATAACTTCAGCATTTCCTAGATCAACATTAGTTTGAATGTCACGATCCATGGTGCTTGCTGCGACAGTAAGGATCCAAGGAGCAACATTAGTGGCAGTTTTGGGTAAAAAACTGTTCCCGGCTGAGGCAGAAACCACTATTCCTTTTTGAAAAGCATGGAAGCTTCCAATTGCATTAACATTTTCAAAGTAGGTTGGTTCAGGAGGACTTGGTCCAAGAGACATAGATATAATATCTACACCGTCACTAATTGCATCATCTATAGCTGCTAGAATATCTGCATCACTGCATAGATTGAACCAGCAAGCCTTGTATATTGCAAGTCTAGCTCTTGGGGCTCCTCCCCTTGCTGTGCCTTTCCCTATTCCATATAAGCTGGCATCATGAACAACTGAACCAGCAATTGTGGATGCAGTGTGGGTTCCATGGCCATCACCATCTCTTGGGGATAGGAAAAACGTTTTGTTGAATGATTCAAGAGGCCCATCAGACTCTATAAACCCTTTGTAATAATATCTAGCTCCCACAATTTTTCTGCAAAGTGAAACTAATGGTATGACAAATTCTAGCCAACACAGTTATTATGTTCTTTGAATTAACAGATCGGATGAATAAAAGTCTATTTAAAAAATTTAAAAAAAACATGTCGCCTTGTGTTCAGAAATTATGTTAAGCCTCCTTAGGGGATGTTCATGTAATTATTTTAGCCCAGCTAGATGCAAGTTTGCCTGAAATACCATTTGTGTGTGTCTTGTGGCGTGCTTTCCTTGAGGTAAACAAAGGGTGTAACTAGGAAAAGTATGGAGGGGTTCTGTAAATAAAACTGCTACATGATATTGATGGCTAGATTAGATTACCTGTTACAATTTGATAATGTGAAGTTCTGCCCAGTAGAGCATTCACCCTTGAAGTTTGTTGGCACAGGACCTAGCCCATAATCATTGAAGCTCCTTGATTCAGGCCAAACTCCTGATATTAAAATAGTAGACAGTTTTATCTTTTAGTTGTTTCAAGAGAGCACAACTTATAATGTTGTGAAAAGGCAGAGAGGAATACAGCTTTTACCAGTATCAATTACACCAGCGATCCGTCCGATGTGTCCATCAATGGTTGATAATTTTGCTCCAAGTTGTTTATACCCAAAAATTCCCAAGAGTGTGTTGTATGAATCCTACTCGTCCTACTCTCGAATATAGATAGAACAGAATCACTGTCTGCAGTAAGAGAAGAACAGTCAGCCAGCATTTTTTGCTTGTACATTTTTGTTACAGGAGAAAAACAGTGCGTAGTGTAAGCTTATGATAATGGTCAACCGGTGAGTTTTGTTATCGATGCTGGCAATCCAAGTCATGATATCCTAAAGATGATGTGCTCTTGTTGCATGAATGTTAAACAATATTACTATTTATTGGTAAAATATACTTGGCTAGATGCATTTGTGATTTAGTTGTCTTTCCAGATGCTTTTTTGTCATCATGTCTTGTTAAAAATGCATGGTGTTTGAAGGCGAATATACTCTACACTTAGTAGTGTTGGATTCAGAAAAAAAGGTTTGTAGCAATTGCAGGAGTCAATGGCTGTCCAATCTGTGTGAGTGAACTTGTGCTAAAATGTAGCAATTGCTTCTTGGCCACCCAGTCATTACAAAAATTGCATTCAGAAGTATGCAAACCTGTAAGTGTTTTTGCTTGAGATGGTGTTAGCATAGCTGAGAAGCCTCTGAATGTCTTTGTGTAATGGTGGCGTGCTGCATCTTGTGCTCCAACATGACTGAGATACATAAACAGCATGGAATCGTTCACTAGACATAATATTAACTCTGTTGAGATTGTAATGGAGGATTGATGCTCAGAGTTTCCGGTTTTTATTGTTTTGCAATACATTTTCTCTTGCCGGCAAGAAGCTGAAGTGTAAGATTGCAGAGACTGGTGATGGAAATAAAGCATACCTTCCGATTACCGAGGCAAGCATGTGATGGTTAGCTTCAATTACTGAATCTGAATCCTGGAATGAGTGATCCCCCATATAGACTATGTAATGCTGCATGGTTAAAAGGTATGAAGTGAAAATTTATAAATTGATCAGCTGAATCATAAGCTACATCATCAGGTATTGCTTCCAGTATGAACTTGCACTGTTGGCCTAAAAATAAGATAACTTTTGTGAAGCATTGATCATTAACAACTTAGAACATGACTGCCTAGTTCCGAAATAGTTTTATTTCTTTCTTTTCTTTAGATGTTATTATTTACAAGATCATGTGAGTGATGTGAACCAAAACTCAAAGACAAACT
Organism: Plantago major; assembly: GCA_026545765.1. Taxonomy (NCBI): domain Eukaryota; kingdom Viridiplantae; phylum Streptophyta; class Magnoliopsida; order Lamiales; family Plantaginaceae; genus Plantago; species Plantago major. The sequence goes on along the minus strand of JAIFAC010000134.1, from coordinate 139,914 downwards.
GAGATAGAAAGCCACTAGGAAGTAGTGCTTAAATCACCCTAAAAGACTGGTGTGTAATAATGAGTAGATGATATACTGCATCTGAACATTTTGACATTGTAGGAAGAAAAAAAGCACTTGTTACCTTTCTATCTGAGATTGTTGCATTTGCCATAAATCCGAGAAACCAGGTTAAGGCTAAAACTCTGACTATCTCCATGGTGATAAGCCAATGATTGAGGAAAAATGTGTGTTAGGAATTGCAAATGTTAATCGCTTTCTAGGGACTTTATATTGGTTGTGATGGTTAATGCTGTTAAGACTGCGTACAGCAACTTCTGAATGTTTTTGCATGGAACAGCCGGTTTGGCTTCTGTATTAATGTCCATTTGGAGTTTGCCGTACAAAATATTCCATGCAGAATGGAATTGGATTGTACGTGTAAGTTGAAGAATGAAAACAAATTTGACATGGTCCGACTCCGAGCCAGTAAAATATGAGCAAACATGACTGTTTTCTGGTTTTATGCAAAAAAAAAAGCTAATATAAAGATGTTGATTTGTTTTCCTCATTTGTGGTGACTCTCACTTGTTATACACTAGTTTTCTGATGATTTGTAAGCCACAGGCCAGCAGAGTACACATTTTACACTGAACTCTGTTTGGAGAACAAAAATTGTACACTCGAAAAAATGACATTTTTTACTATTTGTTTCTACACGTAGAAGTGTAGATTTCTCAAAATTGCAACATGTAAAATTCTTGTAAAAGTTCTGATTTTTCTGAATATCAGAAAAGACCATGTCTCTAGTCTCTACTAATCAAGAGACCATGTCTCTACTAATCGAGTGGTTGGCACATTCACCTTCACCTAATTTATACTAATACGATGTGAATTTTTCTATCGCTTAAGAAAATCAAATCTTTCATCAGATACCCAAAGATAAATGGATTACAATTTTACCGAATATTAATATGATCCATGAATTTTTTTTTTTTTTTTTTGCCGGGGGAATGGTCAATCGACAACCAATGTTCTAGTATGATGTTTTAAACAATATTAAAAATAAACCTCATTTTTTAGGTGCATGTATGAGACTGATAATTTAGTAAAAAGCCCTAATGTTTCCGCCCGCAACAGTAGTTTTACTATAAATAAGACAGCTAAGAGAAGTGGTTGGCCAGAAGAATCACAAAGACCAATTTCGAATGCATACACCAATATTAACAATGTTCCTGGAAAAATTAGTGTTTGTACAAGAAAATAAATACACGCAGTTTGAGATGACTTGGGTCAAATCCCTGTAATTCCCCCAAACCTTCAGGACTGAAGAGGTTATGTAAAAGCACAACATTTGAAATGTATCATATGCACCAGAGCAGGTGCCTCAACCTTCTTCACCAAACTCCTTCGTGAATCTTTCATGCACATCCAGGTCGGATTTGCTCACTGTTGGTCTTTGCCTTGCAAGCACCTTATCAAAGTCTGTCTTTGATATTGGAGGTGGAATGATCTATAGAGGAAGCATAAGAAAAAGTAAACAATAGTGACAACAAATGCATAATAACTTAAACAAGGAAAAACTAAGAACATCCATATTCGGTTTTCCCCAAAAGAACTGGAAATAACAAAGAATCAATTATGCGTTCAAGAACAAATCATGATTCATTTTTCTACCATCATGACTACCAGGATTTCATCGATAGAACCTAATCACAAGACATTATTGGAATCAATTATTTATGTTTTCATGCACCAAAATAACTATTCCACATAATATTGCTTGGTACTCCAGTAGAGACCCCATTTCTTGTCACATGACTGACAAAATAAGATTTAACTATCAAATGCTAAAATACAAATTGAGCTTGATTAATTATGACCCAGATGTTCTCCATTCTCTAACACCAGATACATAAATGATATTAAAAATAAAAATAAAAAAAGCAGTAGCTACTTGAATATCACCAAACCAACTATTTCACATTAGAAAATCTACAGCCAAACAGTACCTGTGCTGCAAGTCCCTTTGCAGCAAGCTCCGTCATTGTAATCTGGATGGCACCTGCCTGTTTGGGCCCACATGGCAACCATGTACCATTAGATGTCTTTATGAAGAACATGGCATCTTGAGTTTTGCGTACGGGCTCAAATAGGACATCTTTGACCTATTAATGCCATATAACGTATATAATAAACAAATAAAATAGAACAATCAAAGTCACCAGATAACTATATGCTTGGTGTAAAAGCTGTTAGAATCTTGGACTATCTGGAGTGATGACAACTGAGCACTAATTACCGAAAATCATCAACAAAACTTACACAAACATTAACATCTGAACCGGAAAAGCCTTCGGTTTTACGACCCAGAGCTTCAAAGTCACTTTCAGTCAAATTATGAGGCGTATCTCCCAAGTGCACCTGTATAAAGGAAAAACCAAAAAAGAAGTTTATAATTCCGAAAGATCACATGTTACTTCTTTCGGCATATATGAATTGAATTTCTTACCTTAAACATGTGCTGTCGTGCTTTCGCATCAGGTAGAGGGATGTAAATGCGTTTATCAAAACGTCGCCTGATAGCCTGAAGAAAAAATCGCACTAGTTAAATAAATATATTATCATGGCCCACACTCATTGTTTGAAACTAAATATTACCTGATCTAGAGCATAAGGAGTATTTGTGGCAGCAAGAACAAGAACTTTATCATCATTGTGGCCAACTCCCTGATTATTTATATCAAAAGAAAGAAAAGGTAATATGATCATTGTCAACGACAATTAAAAAAATTCACGAACAAGGATAGCTTTATACAAAATAGATAGATCCTGGATCTGTTCACTACAGTCTCTTCATATCATCCAAGACATACAATTATAGATGATACCACATACATGTGTGGAAATTTTTTGAATACAAAATGCATTCATTCCACCCCAAAAAAACAATATCCTTCTCTCACTATTCATGGGTTACTTGCAGAAAATTATAAATAGTCCCAGCTCAGTAAGTTTATAGTGAAATGCAAATTTATGTGAACATTAACATGTGGTAGTTCAAGATGGACTTGCATAATCAATATAGTTTCCACATTCACTACTTCCTATGACATATCGTCTGTTGTCTTGATGCTTATTATAATGGCCCACAATATGCAATTTCTAGTTTAATGTAAACAGATTCTAATTACCTGCATCTGGACTAGCAATTCAGTTTTAATACGTCTGGAAGCCTCACTCTCATTTCCTTCTCCTCGTTGTCCAACTAATGAATCTATCTCATCAATAAAAATGATGGAAGGAGAGCTCTCACGCGCCATCTGGAAAAGATTAGAAACTAACTTCTCACTTTCACCCATCCACTTCGAAACCAAGTCTGAAGAAGAAATGCTGAAAGAGAAAACCAGTTGGCACTTGCCAGTTCAGCAGCCGTAAGCGATCATTAAAAGGGTTGAGACAATAAAGGCACTAAAAAGATGCATCCTTTCTAAAGGCACAACCAAAAAGATTTTTTTTTTTTTAATCCATGTTTTGCAACAAATTATTAGTACATCAAAAGAAATGAGCAGAATACAAGCCTTTTATTTTGTTAAATAAAGCGGATGACTATGTTCAGTATTGATGCAAAAGTAACTGAGAAGAATAAAGACACAAATGAGTATTCAATATTTGAAATAACTTTTGCAATTTCATCACTTGATGAAGCAATTCCACTCATTTGTCAAGAAAAAAATATTTAAATTTAAAGGTCAAAGAACTGAATTTACAAAAGAACTAGGCCAGCACCATTCCGTAAAGGCGTAAACTCACTTTGAATGCACAAACTTTAACCAAATTTTCATCCACAAGAAATTGTGAAAGGTCAAGATTCTCTTAGGATCACCCTAGTATCAATGCAATAAATAAATGTCAGTCCAGATCAAAGGATCTCTTTTCCCCCTCTAATCCGATTGCAACAGTTATGAAGGTAGAATGTATAAAACTATAATGTTTCCGGCAGTTTTGGCTTTGAGGAATAATGTTGCTAGAAATAAAAGACAGATTCAGAATGAAGAAAAGCTTAGCACTATGTTGGCATTATTTACTGTGAACATTTAAGATTATTCGACAATTGTGGGGTCTGAAAATTGTTGTGGAATTGTATATGTTACTTCTGTCATTGGGTACTATGTGAAATGCAGGTAACATGCATCAATCCTGTAAATTTTAAATGGTAAGTGCATGGCTTCAGAAAACAAGTCAAGTGGGAACAAACTACTTTAATTGTTTTGATATCTATCAAGGCTGATAGATATCAAAACAGGTCTAAATTTCTTTTAATTGTTTCTGCAACTATTCAGCTTTCACCTTCTTCAAATGTGGGTTAGCCGTTATCCTTAGCTTTTCACTTTCTTAAATATGGAGGAAAAAGAAATCCGAGTAACATTAGCAGTCAGGTCACTGTTTCCCAAAGCATAATATTTTAATCAAAGCACACTTTCACGATATTGAACTTCACTATTTCTATAAAAACAATAATGCTTCTCCAGAATCTAACAACTTAAAGCAGATACATTTAGCATCTCCCAGAAGTCATTCACTCAGATAGAATATTTCTCCAATATCTAACAATCATCCAGAACTCATTATTATATTTCACCTTCCAGCTAACAGCATTGAAGCTAGCTGGAAAGAGCTTTAAGCTATTTTTCTGGTCTTTACAAAGGAATATTTCAGTCAGCAGCAGGGACTAATATACCCCGAGGATAAGTGTAAATTCCTCGCACCTAGGTTCCTCCGTTCACAATGGTGACATCTGAACACGCAGCAAATTTCTCAAGGACAAGAGCCCTCAACTGTCATTCGGACCTTATTTATGTATCCCATATCTAAGGTGCGTAAAAAGAAGAGCATTTACTCATCTTCAACCATTATCATGCCACTTAATATTCTTAAGTTACTATGTAGGAGAAGTCCTGTGCAAGTACAAACCAGCACCAAGATCAAGCATAACTTACCTGGCATATTTTTTTAGTTAAGTAAGAGCACATGTCTTGTTGGTAACATTCTGAAGTTGCCTTATTTGCCTGCAAAAGCCCGTAAGGATGTATTTGACTCTCTTAACTTTGGGGGAAGGGGAGGGGGGCAGAGAAATTTGCGGAAAAAAATAGGAAACTTCCTGTTAGCTGCTTTTAAGTATTGACTTATCTTAAGAGCTAGCAGAGCTCTTGTGAGCTTCAAAGAAGTACTCTGCGCAAGAAGGTTCTACCCCCTTGAACACTTCGTATGTCATAACATAAATAAATCTTTTCATAAATTCATCCCAGTCAAGGCAAAACAAATGTACGCTATGGCATCCCAGGGCCAGAATATAGATCTAGAATGTAATAAGATGCACAAATATTAACATGAAGCAATTCATGATGCCAACAATACATGAAGTATGAGAGAAATGAACCCTACTGATTGTGCTCATTAACAGGGAGAACTGTTAAAACTATACAAAAGAGGCACGCATAAAATATAGTGGAGTAACTTCTACATAACAGATGCGTGACCAAGTGTAGATAAGATACCTGAAAAATGTTGAGTCAGCTTCAGTGGCAACAGCCTTGGCTAAGTATGACTTTCCTGTTCCAGGAGGACCATACAGAAGAAAAGCCCTCCATGGTCGCCTTTTGCCTAATTTCACATGTAATTATTTATCATTACTCATGTCCCAGATCGAGCCTCTAATATAGATGCTACATAAGTACATCATGAGACAAATAAATAAAAGGGGATTTGTTCTTACAAGATCATTCAGTCTTTCTTTTTCATTAGCAAACATTAAACTACGATCTAATTATCAGTACCTTCAGTTTCAAAAACAATTTAACTACTAAAATTAACAAGATAAGATACCACTAAGAGGTATGTTGCCAAACCTAAACATCTTAAAAAGTTTTAAGCACTCAATGTATAACGCAGGCTTTAAAATATGTATGCAATTGGGAAGGAAACAAGGACATGACGAAGAAAGTCGGTGCCATGTAACCAAACCTGTGGCTGCTAGTAATCCCAGTAATATCACTTACCAAGTCCACCCATTGCACATAACACCAATTATAAGCTAGTATAAGTTAACAATTACTACTTGTGTAATAGCAAAATACCAGCTCCCAAGCTCTGTTTAGAGTGATCTTATCGACTAGCTCACAACCTAGATGAGTTTATTTGACCACAGTAAGTGTCCTACGCCTAGCTCGTATATGATTTGATAACCCACTACTTCAGGTAGCTTAACGAGCTTATGAGCTATCAATTTCAACTACTTTTATTACCTACCACCCAGCTTCTTATCAGCTAAATATACTAATGAGAGCCCCTAAACTCAAACCAAACCAGAATATCAGCAATCACTAATGCAGCAAAATAACAAGAGATCAAATCAACTCAAAAACGGCGATCAAATCTGAACACACCAGTAAAAACTGCGGAAATTTAACCGGAAGAATAACAGCCTCCTGCAAGGCCTGCAGCACTCTCCAACCCAGCCACTTCATTCCACTTGACATTAGGCTTCTCTCTAACAATCGCCGAATTCAAACCAGCCCTCAGCTTCTCCTTATCCCCATCATCCCCACCTTCTCCGTCCTTGGGCTTGGTCTTCGGCTTGGCGGCGACCGCTGAGTCGCCGTTAGAGGTAGGACCGGAGCCGCCGCCTTCATCGAGAACAGCACGGATCTCCTCAGCACGACGCAAGTACTCGGTGAACTTGTTGGTAATGGCTTCCTTGATCTTAGGGTTTTTTTCGTATTTAAGGTGGGTTTTGAAATACTCTAGGGCGCTCATGTAGAGAGGGAAAGCCTTGGCGTAGTTTCCGGCATTGTCTTCTGATACGGCCTGGCGGACATACTCGATCGCTTGCTCTTTAAAATTGCTGTACATGGTTGGCGATCATGGAAGGGAGAGACGAAATTGGATTTGCAGACGATTTTGATTTGATTTGATTTGATTTGATTTTTTGGGGTTGAATTTTGGAAAAGTCTCTTTGGTGAAAGAGGGAGGTGCTTGATTGCTGCAACACGCTTTTGTTTCAAGATGCGGTCTAATGTTTTCTACTGCCCTTATTCTCGCGACTTTTTGTAATCGCGTCAATCAGATCTAACTCAAAAAAAGTACTCACTCTGGAATCTAGATTATGTACATCAACAAGGTAAATTAGGGAAAAGTACCAAACAAAATCCAAAATCAAAAAATCATTACGAACTAGTACAAATGTACAATGTTTCCAAAAGTCTTTGCTTTCATTAGTAGCTTCTCTGTGTATGAACTTTCCATGTATTTCCCCTATGAGAATGTGATCCATGAGTTGTGACGTAGGAGTTTTTTTTTTTTTTTTTTTTTAACTAAAATAAGCATTAAATGGAAATACAAGTTTACAACTTAAACGACTCACTTACAAAACTTGGTGTGGAAGTTCGCCTATCCTTATCATCAACATCATACAAAGGCCCATACTATTTCTTCTCAATTCTCATAGTAGCATTGTAATCACTTTTAAATTTTAATAGTAAAATCATGATTCCACATGATCATTTATATCAAAAAATGGAAGATGCACACCCATTATAGCATTTGCAACCTGATCAGGAACCTCTTGCATAATTTTCTGTATAATTCCAATTATTATAATCCATAAAATAAGAAACCCTCAACCCACATGGCTGGTAATCAGTAACATAATAACTAACAGGATAACTGAACACCCAATTATCGTGCCAGAAATCAATTAACTCTCCATTACCAACTTTCCAAGTAATCAAAAGATTTAAAAACAGGAAGTACTTTACAAATACATTTCCAAAGCCAACTTGATGTAACGCTACTTTGAGCTGCAATACTGAAACATGATATGCAACTTAGGAGTATTTGCAATGGATGCTTTCTTCATGCTTAAATATTGAATAAGTGTACCTGAGAATAAGTTTTCACTATTATTAGTTTATTAATGTCCAATGGTATGCAAAGCTCACGTCCAATCTTTGAAGCTTGAAATTCTGAAAAAGGTGATACTCCTAATGATGTTGCACGGGCTCTAATAAAATATTTGTGTTGATTATATGTTAAATACTTTACTTAGATTTAATTAGCAACAAACATGACTATAAACTTAGTCACTGATGATCAGATCCGACGACGGATCTTAACTAGTCTTCACATGGTCGAATTAATGTGTATCACTATTTAACTTTGAGTTTCTAGAGAGTGTTCACCAGTGTATGAAACCGATCTTAGTTACTTGTGTTACATAGTTTCACGTGAAGCGAGCGATATGTGAAATCTTTGGATTCACTACTCGGTAAAGCAAAGATAAAAGTTAGACTCTCATGCTAAGTTGGTTTGAGATTACAAGTAGAAGTCCTGAGCTCAAGTTTCCTTGAATGGAAACTTGATTCCTTGTATATAACCAATGGTATTCGTCGATAAAGATATTTTGGAATATAGAATATTATGGAAATATATCGGAGTTCTAGTTAATCTTGGATTGGGTTTTTGGGGCCAATGTAACATAATTGGACTAGACTGGGAAAAGATACTCCAAACCCGCACTCCTTAGTATTTTCGACAGCCCTCAATGGAAGGAGGAGGTGATTCTTCTCTTATAACACCAAGGGTTAAAGAAAAGGTTGCTAAAGATCATTCTTAATAGTCTCATCTCTTGAGAGCTATAGGAATTATTCTCTCTTACTCAGTTGCTCTAGAAAATAAATAAAACCTTCTTTCCCTTACATTACAAGAATACTGTTAAATGGTGATGGATTGTGGCGACGGATAACATTCGTCGCTATTTAGCGATGAATCGCTATGGATTAGCGACGGATTAGAGACGGATTGAGCAATCTCTAATTAGGTTGACCAAATAATAAATAAATAAAAAGAAATATGATTTAGTGACTGATAGGGCTATCAAATCGCTAAAAAAAGCGGATCGCTTTCTTCTTCCCCATTTCTATTCTGCTTCTTCTTTTCTTCTTCTCTTCGCCATTTTCGCCAATTGCCCAACACCGATCAAAACTCCACCATCCCGGCCAATATTGGACTCTTTTCGAAGCTCGTTGAACAAGGAACTCGGGTGGTCATTCAATTTCATCCTTCTTCGGCTATTTTTTCTGTAATTGAAGGTATTAGTCTAAAACCCTTACTTTGTTAAATTTGAGATTTTTGCTAATTTCGAATAATTTGAGCAATTGTATATTTATGGGAAGTCTCTACTAGCTACTTCAGTTTATATTAAGTAGTGGGTTAAGCTTGAGGTTGTGCAATTGATAGATTTATTATGAAATTAAATTGTAAGTATCATGTTAGAATGTTTGTAAGTATGTAGGGTATTTAATTTGATATTTTCATACATGTGGTAGGATTAGGAAGATTTGGTTGAGTGTTTGGAGACCATTTAGTGATTTTGGTGGTTGTAGTATAATTGGCTCGTATTAACTTAGAAAGAATTACTACTATTTTAATCTACAATTTGTAATTTTAATAGTTAAATGGAAATTTAAAATTTATAAAAATAAATTTTAAACGTAAAATACATGTAATTCATAAAATTTAAACGTATTATAATTAACAATGTAATTATAGACGAAATTGTAATTGTAATGAAATTGATATAAATTGGGGCGTGTCAGTTAATCATCAATGAATCCCAATCGTTCATGGATGTGCGTCGCATATTAATAGCATAATTCAGTCTAGTTTTGTGGAAGGGGTTGAAGCCTTCATCGCATTTGCTCAGACACAGATTGCTTGTTTGAGCAAGGGGATGATAAAGTGCCCTTGCAATGCGAACAAATGTAGGAACATGAAATATTTGCCTTCTACAACGATAGTCGAGCACTTGTATACTAACACATTTTTTTCTGTATTTGTTGCATTTTTTGCAGATGCCGCGACATAGGAAACCTACATACGTTCCTCCCTCATGAAGTGGGTTGCACAGTGGTAGCAGGTAGGGAGTCAGGCGAGTTTCATCTGGAGAGGAGTATGAGGGTCAGAGTAGCCAGTTTGCGGTTCCTGAGACCCCCACCGAGTTCGGGAAGGGGCTCAACACATGGTTGGGGTAACTTACGGATGTGGTGTCCTACTACGAGTTTACACCCGGAGCGACATGGCAGGGGAAGCCTGTGTTGTTCCCCAACGGCCCATCGAAGTAAGTATTATGCATTTTTATATAGAACATAACTTAAGATAATTTATGTCACATCATTATTGTATTATACTAATTAATATTCGTTTCTTGTATCTTATACATTGATAACAAGTTTTGGCCTGCCGGTGCCTCTACAAAACTAAGTGACGCAATCAAGGCTAAGAGGGAGATCCCGGGCTGCGAGAAGTGGTCGAAGATCTCGAACTGGCAGAAGGCAGAGTACTTTGATGAGTTGCGGGTAAGTAAATTTTACATTGCTTTATTTGTTGTTTTAATCGTTGTTTTAATGTGAGTGGTATGTTAGTCACTATATGTGAGTGGTATGTTAGGCACTGAACTTGGTGGATATGTTAGTCACCGTTGTGTTATTAAATTTTAGGACATTGTGGTATGTTAGCCACTATATGTGAGTGGTATGTCGACATTTGAACTTAGGTGATATGTTAGTCACCATTGAATACATTGTGTTATCTTATTAAATTGTTGTCTTTATTTCGTTATGTAATTTGGATGTTGTGTGGAATTGTTGTAGAAAACCTACTTCATTCAGCGCCTTGGTTCCCATTGTGCTTTGTCTTGAGACTAGAATTGATTTGTATAGGAAGATGATGAACAAGGTAAAAGCTAAAGGGAAGAGGCCAGGGTGGATGGGAGAGGAGGAGTGGGGGCGGTGGAGTACTGGAAAAGGAAGGATAACGTTCAGGTTGCGGCCCAAAACAGAGAGCCGTCTGATGGTACCGGGTGGCCAGACACCACTATGGGTCGCGAGATGTGGTTACGGATCACCGTATAGCGGTTAGTGTACATCTTATTTATCCGTTTATTCGTACATGTGTTTTGTGTTTAATTTCTACACACTTACTAGCTAACTGTTTGCATATATATATGTTCTTGGTGAGGTTGGGAGAAGACCACCTTCTGACACTTTAAAAGAGCCAAGATGAAGGACGACATATGGGTGGACAGACCGTCCGAGGCTATTGTGGTACATTTCTTTTGTTAAGGTTCATATTTGGGTAGTATAAGTTATTTTGAAAACTGTTACTCATGGTATGCACTTTACGATTTCAGGCTGAGGTGGAGAGGAGGATCGCCGGTCACGAGCTGACAATTGAACAAGAAAATAACATCTTCTTAGCCGTCAACCCAATGGACGACAAGATTGAGTATATGGATTGGGAGTTTGACCTGAGTGGTAGTCTATAGCTCCTCGGCATCCAAGCAATCGAGCACCATTTTTCACATAGGGCGGTCCGAGTTAGTGCGGAAAAGGTCGATCCTTTATGCGGAGTTAGCTCAAACGAGGAGGATCCTGCGACTCAAGATTCCCGGTGCGATGCGGAGGAGGAGGATTTCATGGCCATGTACCCACATCGCCCTTGAAGATAGTTAGTTCGGACTTGTGTTTTTACGCCCTTGACTTCTTATTTTAGTTTACGTATGGATATTTAATTTCATTTGGATAATTTATATTAGTCGAATGCTTTACATTAATTAATACAATTTAATTATTTTGGATTTATTATCGTAGATTATATTTGTAAACAATTGTGAAATATAAGCAGGCATAAAAATTAAATAATCGCATTTTAGAGGCGGATAAATTATCGTCACTAAATCTGGATTAGTCCGTTTTGAGAGACCCTATATATAGGAGAGTCAGAAAGTCCATGAGCCTCGAAAGCTTGAGGCGGATGAGCGAGTTTTTTCTCGTCTTGGAATCGGATTGAGATAGAGGTAGAAAAGGTAGTCCATTTTCCATTGAAGGGTTTAGACCTAAAAAAAAAGTTCTATTGATTCATTTCGAGATTGAAGTCCTACATTATTCATTTTAATATTGGATATATCCTGAAAGGAAGACTGAAATGTGTGGTCGCATATATTTCTTTCATATACCATACCTATATTTTTTCCTATTTTCGTTCGAAGCGTTAAAAGCCAAAGATTATCATTTTTTTACCGACTTGCACGATGGTTTCAGCGGATCTTTTGACGGATTCATTAAAAAGCGAATTCGAAAACTAAACGATATAATGTAAAAACTAGACGATATAATGTAAATTTAATATCATGTAAAAACTAGAAATTCCTTTCATAAACTAGACGATATAATGTAAAAAGCAAACAATATAAACAATTATATTACCTTTGGTGAGTAAATTTCTGGACAAGTAATAAAACTAGATAACTAGACAATTTAGTTACAAAACTAGACAATATGTTGTAAAAACTAGACACTAATTTTTCTTCGATTGCTTTAGTTTCTTCAGAGCATTCTTCTGCATATCATCCAATCCACCCTCTTCAAAATCATCATCGGTCTAGATCCTTGAGAAGCTTTTCATGACAACTTTCTTTGCTTCTAGCCTTTTCAACTTACATAAAAAGCTAGGCAATCATCTTAAAAAGCCAAACGGTTTAACACGATTGCTGACATAAAGATATAACATGAAAAACTAGACAAATATTGTTAAAAACTATACCATATGTGTTAAAAGCTAAAACATAAGGTATTTATATAAAAACTAGACAATATATGTTAAAAACTAGACAATTTCACACAAAAATGTCTAAAACATTAAAAAGTAGACAATCGTGTTAAAAAGCTGACAATTTCACAAAACATTCGGAAAATTCAAACAAACAACAAATCCCTTAAAACATATCTGATTACACAATGCGTAGCAAATCTAAAAATCGTAAAAAGTAGATGATCGTATTAAAAGCTAGGCAATCATCTTAAAAGCGCAAACATGAATGACAAAAAAGCTACGACGAACAATGAACAACATAGACAATTTCTAGTAAAATAGTTTCCTTCACAGCATTATTACAATTAACAACTGCATCCAAGCAGAACATACCAGAATCCTACAAAACTCGGTAAAGCAACTCAATCCTCTTCTTCAACTTAGAACAAATGAAAACCATGCCTCATACAGTCATACCAAATCTAGCAAGTTTAGAGATTACAATTGCACTAGCATATCCACTGAATTGGTAACTTTACAGATCAAACTACTAAAATGCCTTAAAATCACCGCCATAGAGAGTAACTGCCAATTCAAGCAGCAAATTTGAAGAACTAAGAGCGTATCCAAAAATTTCACCAAATGAAATGAAATTTAACTACACATATTCACTAAAAGCAATGTAACCACGCACAACTAGTCCGAAATCCACTTATCAAACCAAAACTCGCTCAGATTTCTCCATACCTGTATCTAAGTTTTAGGATCGCGATTCTCCGATGAATTATATACTCTTTCAGGTTGAATTCCAGCGTGTTCGGGCTGGCTAATCGGGCTTTCAGCGTCTCGATCTCACGCAACACAATGCGGTCTTCTTCAGCCTTCGATCGGGCTTCATCGATGGATTTGATGAGGTCGAGAAACTCCTTGGACTGGCCGAATCCGCCCTGTGAGCCCATCGCGAGCTCTCTGCCAATCATTTTCAGCTGCTCCATCGCTGAACTGTGAATCAAACGAAGTCACAAGACTCACAACACAACACAACACTTCCAGCAAAAGCTGTCTAAAAGAGCTTAAACAACAATGGCATGATGAACTATCTTACTTCTCTATATCACCATCCAGCTAACCTGCGCCTAACTCAACAACGCCGACATAGAAATCGAGATCGACTAATCCCTCACCTTCATAAAACGTAGATCGAACAACATACAACTGATACAAGTACAAAAAACTAGAAATCGCAGATCGAACTGCTGAATCAGTACTTGTATATCTCGGAATCCTCGATCTCATCTGAACAAGCTCATCGGCGAGATCCGCTTCAAAATCGGCCGAAATCCTCGCTCACTCACCAACTTATCATCCCTAACTCATGCAATTCCTTCATATTTCGGTAAATTGAGAATGTTGAATCATGCATTACTGAACGGAACAGATGGATCTGCCATTTTCGCCGCCGATGTTCAAGTGGAGGGTGAGGGTGAAGAGAGGGGAAACCGCTACTGATAAATGGTGAGGAAAAGTGAAGGAAATAAAAACAAATTGCTGAAAATAAACTTTTATACTATATCCGAGATCCGAAATTAAAAAAGCTCCGACCTACAGGAGGATCCGTGAAAAAATGATTAAAATGGGCCGACATTAATCATAAACAATTTTTATGAAAAGCTGAATCTGCTATTTCTCCGATTGTAGTAGAACTTTATGAAACTAAATCTTGATTTTATTTATTATAAAAAAAATTGATAATCTGTCACTAAATCCGTCGTCATTTAGCGACGGATAATTATCCGTCTAAAAAAATGGACAGAATTATGGAATTAAAAAAAATAAAAAACCACCTTATTAGCGACGTATAATTATCCGTCACAAAAAGGTCAACGAATTTATCCGTCTCTAAACCGTCGCTAAATTATCCGTCTCTAAATGGCTTGTGACACCCAAAAAGGAGACGGCCTTTTATCCGTCGCTAGATCCTTCGCTAAACGTTTAGCGACAGATCGGTCCATGTTTAGCGACAGATTTATCCATCGCTAAACCCAGTATTTTTTGTAGTGTTAGCATATTTCTTACCTACGAATATAGTTTGTTGGTGCCCACATCACACTACTAGTGGTATATTGGAAGCTAAAGAAAGACAAAGGTGTTGATCAATATACACGAAGGAAGGAGGAAATGATTCCCGAAGAAACCGCCCCCTCCCTCACCCGTACCCATCTATCCGTACACTCTTGATGGTGGTACATCACGTAGAAATCTGATCGACCCATGTCAACTTGATTCCTTGGTTCGTGATTCGTTCGTGTGTTCGCTGCTTGAATTGTTTGATAGCTTGGAGAATTTCCGACTTGAAGAGAAGTTCAACTAGCTAGTCAATTAGAGCACAAATGTAATTCTTGAACCGTAATATGCATGCTAGGTTCTCGAATTTATATAAAAGTATAATATGTACGATTATTATATGTTGTATGTGAATCCGTTGTGCAAGGTCTTTGATTCAAAGCTTGCAAGTAGCTACAAATTAAACACCCCATGTAGTTATTTGATTCGAACCATGCGAGTTGCTAAGATTCAAATAACAAACGATTATATATATATATATATATATATATATATATATATATATATATATATATATATATATTGTTATTTCCTTTTGCATGCGAGTTGTCTTGAATTTAATAATATACTATATGTAGTACATAATATATTCATGAGCATGTGAGTTGATATGGATTTGATTATGTATATAATCGTTATCAATATGTTCTTCGTGGTTAGTGGAGTGTAATTGGCTTAATCTAAGAAATGACAAAAAAATTAATCTTTTTGTGTAAATTGATTATGTTTGTATATCGTGCATAACTTTTTGGACTTTTGGATATATGAATAAATCTTTGGAGACTTACTCAATTATGAAAATAAGTTTGACGGATATGTAGTATTGAACTGAGATGGACGAAATTGCATCGCGGATCGGGTGGAAGAGATTGAGACTCTAGATTGGCAATCTATAGTATCGTTGTTTCGTCCATGGGAGCTTATGTGTGGTTTTGGTACTTTTAAACGAAAGCCACAAGCCATCATCATCAATTATTAACAAAGTTTTGAACTTGGTTTTAACTTTTAACGTAAAAACAAATTTCTTTTCCCAACTAACAGAAGTTTGAATATATTCACAATATTTATATACCCACTTGGTTTAAAGTATGCAGCAAAAAATTTAGAAAAAAGACCTTGTAGGTGTAACAGTAATACTGGGCAGTAGGCCTTGTTTAAATCGATCACAACAAGGGAGTTCCTCTTTCCTTTGTCCAACATCATTGTCGTCACGGTGCAAACCAACAAGTCATTGCAGTCGGAAGCTTCATTTTGTGCATTGGTTCGTTCTAGATCAACGTCAATAAATTCATCTACCTATGATTTCTTGAGGTAGAGACAATCTTTTTGTCTTCTTAGCATATATATACAAAATTTTGCTACACCACAAATAACACCATTAGTGTAAAATATGCCAATCTCCATTGAGGGCATGAGTGATACCCCGTGTCCCAAATCTATTTACAGCCCGAGAGTTATAGGGTATGTAAGTACATCTCCACATTCACATGTTAGGTAAATTTTTAGGTAATTTTAAAACCAAAGATTTGAGTGTTTCACGCTACCGGTTTAAAATGAATGATGTCATATGATGAGATATATGTAATAAATCGGTAGCCATACGAACCGGAAGGGTTGGTTCTCGGCCCATAATTGATCGGATCATTATAACATTGAGTTTCTTAAGACATGTACATCACCTAAATTTCTTTTAAAGTTCAAACTAAAATCAACTACTTATCACATTATTTAAAGAATTTGTTAAAACTTCGAACTACAATTCAATTTTCAGTTAGAAATGTGACGTGAAACTTTACAAGCAAACACTAAATAAACACTCCACCATATGAGATAACTTCTCACCCTAATTAGACCTACTGGTATACGACATATATATAGATAGGGGTCTGAGTAAGCCTGTTACTCTCATCTTCACATAATGCCCTTAATTAGTAGTGCTTTCAATGCAATGCACATAAGTTGCTGGAGAGAAGTAATTAAAGCTGTGTTTTTAGGAATCATAATGGAGAAGTAATTAAAGCTTTATCAGAATACAATTTGTATCACGGACAACACAACTGAACTCACAACAGGTTTGGACTAAGCTTTATAAAAATAATTTTTCAAACTACAGCTATTACACGAGTCGAGCCTTATCAAGGACTTTGCTCGTTAAGGCTCGAACTCGGCTCGTTCGATAAAGTGTTAGTGAAACAACCATGGACACATTTATATATATATATATATTAAGCTATGAGCTCGACTAAAGCTCGAACCAAATGAGTCGAGCCTACTTATCGTGAGTCTAGTCCAAGCTCGAAAAAAGGTTCGTTTTGTTCACAAGTCGAGCCGAGCTCAAATAATGAGATACTCGGCTCAGTTCAACTCGTTTAACATCACTAATCCAAACTGACTCTAAATATGAAATTGGTTGTATTTGCAGGCACGCATATCCGGGGGCGCACCACATGGAGGTAATCCATAATATTTGGCAGACCAAGTGAACAAGTTGGTGTCGCGAAGATCTCGTGGAATGTATCCAGTAGTTTTAATCTGTATGAGTATTTTGCACTGTGATTATAAATGCTTTTCTGATTAAATCAGATCTCTTTCTATTCAGATTGGTGCGGCCCTCATTGACCCCACTAATCTAGTTAGCTTAATGAAATCTCTTTTATAGGTTAAAAAAGTAGATGGAGAGAAGACTTTGCCTTGATCTTAGTTGATCAACAATGCTTCATTCTTATTACTCCTAAATTATTAACTTGATTTCTTAGATCATAAAACATCAACTTGCTAGAAGTAATATATATTATTCATTCAGAATTTGGGATGAATTTGCTCATCCCAATTAAATTCTGTTCTCTCAGCTCGATCTCTCTTCTTCACTCCACTCCACAACTATAAATCTTCCTACTGCAGAAAACTTCAAATGACTTTCTCAAAATGAATCACACCATGAAATCGAAAATCCTTCTCATCTCCTCAAACTTCCTGCACATTGAGCTTTAACACACTGCAAGTCTGCAACTTCAATAAAGTTGAGATCTTTCTCCGTAAATTCCCAACATGAAGCAAACTCGACTACCTCTGTGTAGCATTCTCCTGTTGCTAACATCAATGGCCGCCATTTTTATGCTTCAAGAAAACGGATCTTTCCAGCTATACAACGACAACCCAGTTGCTAAAACCCGTAATAATCCAGTCTCTAACTCGACCCTTTTGAAATACTACGCTTCGATTGACATAAGCGAGCCCAAGTTGAAGCAAGAGATTGATTCGTTACTTGACAACGGAAATCGGAGCAGACAAAGGTCGTTATCCTCGGGTAAGGATCCGAAGCTTCGGGTCGCCCGGTTGCATATCCGGTCTAAACCGGAGATCAACCGGGTTTTATCACATTCAGGGGCTGTTAACCGATTGGTGGACGAAAGACGGTTTTACCCCGATGTAATGTCGGATTTGGTTAATGAGATTTCTAATGGGAAATACTACAAGAGTTGTGCCATTGTTGGAAACAGTGGGATTTTGTTGAGAAATGAATATGGACAACTGATTGATAGTCATGTGTTTGTGATCCGGTTGAACAACGCTAGAATTAACGGTTACAAGAAGAACGTCGGATCGAAAACTAGCGCTTCGTTCGTCAATAGTAACATACTGCATTTGTGTGCTAGGAAGGAGGGCTGCTTTTTGCCATCCGTACGGGGAACATGTGCCTATGATCATGTACATTTGTCAGCCGGCGCATTTATTGGATTACTTGGTGTGCAACTCTTCGTTTAAGTCGCCTGTGATGATAACGGATCCACAGTTTGATGTGTTGTGTTCTAGGATCGTGAAGTATTATTCGTTGAAGCGGTTTGTGGAGTTTGAGGGGAAGGAAGTTGGCGAGTGGGGCGGCACATGATGGGAGGCGTTTCATTATTCCTCAGGTATGCAGGCGGTGACGTTGGCGTTGGGGATTTGTGAGAAGGTGAGCCTGTTTGGATTCAGGAAGTCTGACATGGCTAAGCATCATTACCATACCAATCAAGCCGAGCTTTCTTTGCACGACTATGAGGCGGAGTATGACTTTTACCACGATTTGGTGGGCGGCCAGAGGCGATTCCATTCATTCGGATGGCTTCAAGATTCCCCGGTTGTGATTCATCGTTGAAATTTGATTCATTGATAGCAATAGGCTATCCTATTGACCAGTTTGTTTACTGGACACTATTTCATCCTAGTCACACGCATTAGAGACAGAGAACCCGACAATCAGTGAGTTAAGAGTAAAGTTGGAAGGAAATATTAGTGTCCTTTACTCTTCATGATTATCATCTGGAGAAGCTTCGGCAATATACGTTCTAGATGCATTGCGGTTTGAAACTTCACAATGCTTCAACACTACAACATCTACATTCAAAACTTTTCCATGATATGGAGAACTAGATTGATAAGATGAGGACCAGCATTGTTCTATGCTGATTCATTAAACAGTTTACAAACATAGAAGCACTTCCAGCTTGAGCTCAAGAGTCATCGTACTTGCTCTTGGCACCGAAATACATACATAAAAAACACCATCACCACAGAACTGTTCTGTCCATAATTAACAATAACCCCTTCTGTCCAGATTTAGCTTAACAAAAGACACGAATTGATTCACAATACCCAGCTGCATCATACTTCTCATCGTACTTAACGGCCACCAAAAACCTTATGCTAACCTGGCAGGGAAGGACGAAACATAGATACTTGGTCCTTCTAGATCTAAAAAAAATGAGGAAAAATACACGGAAATGATTATACAACTTCTGTACCTGCTTTGGATCATATACCGCGTATTCATTGTATTCAAGAGCACTATCCTTGTGCTCGGACGGGATTATGCGACCACAAGGTACATTTATGTCATCCTCCCAAATGAAATGCTCCGATTCATTTGTTTTCTTCCGACCTAGCCCCTTCACGCCCATTTTCTTCTCCTCAAATGATTGTATATCCTACTCGGGATATAGACACAGCAACATCAGAATATCACACCCACACACAAACACATTGGTGCTGCTACTAATAACAGAAAATATACCTCGGGAGGACTCGTCAGCTCTGTTATTTTATCTCCCAATGATGCAACGGCCAAGACCAAAAAACCATCTGGTCGATCTACTGCTGTGAAACCGTACCTAGCTGCCTCAGCGGCAGCATCAGAACACACTATAGCTTTTCCAAACTGCCATCAGTACATCCCAAAAGAAGGTGAGGAAAGAACTTTTTTCCAAGAAAACAGATGGAGAATTAGGTAAATGAGATTATCAGATTATTGATTACCATGTATCCTGGGATTGGTAGAGAACACACTGCAGGTAAGAAACTATTAGACTATGTAAATATTATGGAATAGAATATTTAGTATATGTAGTGTTGTGGTAGATTCCTAGTATTGTTATAATTAGAACTTAGAGTTATAGTAAATTCCTTATAGTAGTTTCGTAATTGAGTTATCTTTCTCTTGTAATTGTAACTAGTATATATATTGAATGAGATCGATAGAAAATCGCGGACTCATATTCTTTCATGGTATCACATTAGATGCGATCCTCAATTCATTTGCCTTCTACATACGTGATTCTCTCTTCTCATCGATCTTCATTCTCCTGCCGATCAACAACGCCATTACGCCTCTCGATCCTTGATCAACTTGCAAATTGGCTGATCACCTTGACGTCGACCTCATAGCAAGCATCGATATTCATACGCTAGCTCAAGTCGATTCGATTCTCCCACAAACATCCTTCCTCTAAATCCGGTGATTTACTAGTCGCAGATATGCGCGGTGAATCCTCCACTCCCAAAATAGCTACGGCTCCCACCTTCCCCGCCCTCACGGTGTCAAATATCATAATAATATTCCAATCATCTTAGATTTGGAAAACTTCGCGATGGTACTGGGCGAACTCTTCAAGATTCATGCTCGATCACACCGGGTTCTCTACCATATCCTCCCTCTTCACGAAGGTGTGGTTATTCCTCCTCCGACTACGGAAGAGAAAGAACTACGGTTAACCATTGATGCTGTGCTTGATGGATTTATTCGACAATTCGTTGGATCTCTGAACACCGTCATTGAACGGATGCTCTTGCAATGCAAGCACTGGAATCAATTGAAGGATATTTTCAAGACCACGAGGCGTCTCGAGCAATTACTCTTGGGCGAATTTGCGACCACTGCATGGAAGATTTTCCCAATGCGAATGCTTATTGTCGGCGTCTTAAGAGCCTTGCCGATCAACTCGAGAATGTTGGGGCTCGGTTGATGATCATTGCTTGGTGTTACAATTGGTTTCGGTCTTACGGAAGCTTACAAAGGTGTTAGGCACACAAATCGTCATGCTAATCCATTCTTTGAAGTTTTCTCGGGCTCGTTCTTCCTTATGTCTTGAGAGCGAACTCCAAGCTATGGCATCTAACTCTTCAGCAGTGCGGCTGGTTACTTGACACATGATGCTAGCTATGAATAATATGGCACCGTCCATCGAACGAAACAAGCGAGCGGCAAAAAGAAGCGATGCACGAGGGAATAGGCGTTACGCACGCGGCACATGCCACAGCACGCGGCGTGCGGTAGCTCAATGAAATTGCCGTGACGGCCCTATGGTTGGTACGTGGCCGGTACCCGGTAATGGCGCTGCTCTGCGAACAACGACGGTGGCGCATCCTCCGACCATTACCGGCCGTCCACCTTCCCATGCGCCGACACCGCCATCCTTATGGAATCTTGATGCGGCACCTAATCCACAAGCTTACATGGCGTCGATGGCTCCACCGAAGTCGATATGCTCCAACCGAGATTGAATCCGCGCATACAATGACTTTCGACAACGGATCCAAATTGGTACATGGACCTTTGAGCAACGTCTCATATGACATCCAAAGGTAATCTCGTCTTATTTTAATATGAGCAATCAAAATAATGGCATTATTGTAGGAGATGGTAGTTCGATTCCAATTCGTGGTTATGGTCATACATCTTTGCCTCCCCCAAACCCTCCTCTCAGCTTACAGAATGTTTTGCATGCCCCTCATCTTGTTAAAAATTTGATATATGTGCGCAAATTTACTTCTGATAATTCTGTTTCGGTTGAGTTTGATCCTTACGGATTTTACATGAAAAATTCTGAGCAGGGATAGCCATTATGAGATGTGATAGTTCTGGGGATCTCTACCCACTCACCACCATCGCCCTCCCTACATCCCAGCCCTCCACTTTTGCTGCTTTGTCTCCTCCTCTTTGGCATGCTCGCTTAGGACATCCAGGATCACCAGTTTTAGATTTTCTTAAACGTGATTCTAGCATAGCATGTAATAAGGATTTTTCTTCTAGCATTTGTCGCTCTTGTGTTTTGGGTAAACATGTTAAGTCACCATTTGATACATCGTTGTCTAAAACTCAGTTTTCGTTTGATATTATTCATAGTGATTTGTGGACCTCTCCTGTCTTAAGTTCTATGGGACATCGCTATTATGTTCTCTTTCTTGATGACTTCTCAAATTTTTTGTGGACTTTTCCTCTTGCTAAAAAGTCTGATGTGTTTGCTAAATTCTTAGAATTACGCACATTAATCCTCACACAATTTGAGAAACAAGTAAAAAATCTCCAGTGTGATAATGGGAAAGAATTTGATAATAGCCATTTTCGACAGTTTTGTGCTTCCAATGGGATGACCTTTCGTTTTTCTTGTCCCCATACATGTCCACAAAATGGTAAAGCTGAGAGAAAAATCAGATCAATAAATAATATCATTCGTACTCTTCTTGCACATGCTTCTTTGCCTCATTCGTTTTGGCAACATGCTCTTCATATGGCTACATATTTACTTAATATATTACCCACCAAAGTGCTTGACAATGCCTCTCCCTTTCAGATGTTATATCATGAAAACCTACTTATACACATCTCTAGGGTTTTGGGTGTTTATGCTATCCTCTTACTCCTTCTACTACTATCCATAAATTGCATGCACGTTCCTCTCCTTGTGTGTTTTTAGGATATCCGCAGAATCATCGAGGATATAAATGTTATGAATTATCTTCTCACAAAATTATTATTTCTCGACTTGTAATTTTTTATGAGAATATATTTCCCTTTGCTTCACCCCCTTCCCCGAACCCCTCCAATTATGGTTTTCTTGATAATACTTCTGATTCTTCTTGGCTTCGCACGCTTGCTCATACATCCGGGTTTCATAACTTGATAATCGAGTCAGCAAACCGGCCGTTCCTCTCTACCGGACCACGGGTCAGAGCCTCAGTGAGCGAGCCTCACCAAGCCCAGACATCACACCCCAGCCCTCTTCCTCAATGGGTGCGCCTTCCTTGAGCCCGTTCCACCTCCAGCCAGGCGTTACTGCCCACCCAGCTGGACCACTCTTCCAGCCCACCCGGTGGGCTCTTCTCCTTCTGACCCATATCGTTCCTCCCCACCACAAAATCCTCCACGATCCATAATGCACCCGAACCTTACGGTCCGGTGCTCGAGTCCTAATCCAAATTTTTTGGACGGATTATGTCGATCTCCACAGTTCAAAATCTCCTCTTCCTCGTAATCCTCTTTTTGCTCTTCGTGACCCGAATTGGAAATGTGCTATGGAAGAAGAATTTGATGCTCTTATTAAAAATAAGGCGTGGGATTTGGTACCCGTCCTAATATTAATAATATTATTCGCTCTATGTGGATATTTGCTCATAAAGTTAAATCGGCGGTTCTTTTGAGAGGCATAATGCCCGTCTTGTAGGTGATGGTAAAACTTCAACAGTTGGCATTGATTGTGGAGAGACTTTTAGTCCGTGGTCAAACCGCAACGATTCACGCTTGTTTTGAGCCTTGCTTTGTCCGACATTGGTCCATTCATCGGTGGATGTGAAGAATGCATTTTACATGGTGATCTCTACGAAGCTGTATATGCATCGGCAAGTGGTTTTCGGATGCTTCTCACCGGATTATGTGTGCTTACGCCGCAAATCACTCTATGGCCTCAAACAAGCTCCACGAGCTTGGTATAAGCGATTCGCGGATTATGTCTATTCTCTCGGGTTCGTCAACCGTCGACAACTCCTTATTTATCTATCGACAAGAATCGAATATGGCATACCTTCTTCTCTATGTTGATGATATTATCCTCACCACCTCTTGATTCTCTTAGCACGATAATGACACTTCTTGCATTAGAATTTGCTATGAAAGATCTTGGCCTATCAATTATTTTCTCGGCATTGCGGTTTCTCGTAATAGCGAGGATTGTTTCTTTCACAATGCAAATCTGAAGAAATCATCGGCGGTAGCATGTCGGCGTAAAGCGTATCACACTGTGAAAGACCCAATTTGGCGGCGATTTCGCTCGATCTCGGATCCTACTACGTATCGAAGTCTTCTTTGGTGCCCTTCAATACTTGACCTTCACTTGTCACGATATCTCTTTATCCGGCAAGTATGTCTCCATATGCATGACCGTGATGATCACTACCATGCACTTAAGCGCATTGTTCGCTATATCAAGGGCACACTCTCTTTTGGCTTGCACTTATATCCGTTCACGTTTTCCAAACTAGTGTCCTACTGATGTGGATTGGGGTGGGTGTCCGATACCGTCGTTCCACCTCCGGGTATTGTGTGTTTCTTGGGGATAATTTGATTTCTTAGTCGTCTAGCGTCGACCTACTATGTCAAGATCAAGTCTTTGAATATCGTGGAGTTGCTAATGTGGTTTGAGAATCTTGTTGGTTGTAATCTCCTCTTAGAGCTCCATTACGATTCTTCTGACATTGGTTTATTGTGATAATGTTAGTCTTGTTTATCTCTACGGTAATCGATTACAACATCGTAGCGCAAACATATTGAGATGGACATACATTTTGTTCGAGAAGGTAGCTAAAGGCCAAGTTCGAGTTCTACATGTACCTTCTCGGTTCCAGATTGCGATATATATCTGAAGGACTTCCAGGTTTTGTTTGAAGATTTTGGAGACGATCTCGGCGTTTTCCACCTCCCGTTTGATTGGGGAGTATTAGACTATGTAAATATTATGGAATAGAATATTTAATATAGTTAGTGTTGTGGTAGATTCTAGTATTGTTATACTTAGAACTTAGAGTTATAGTAGATTCATATAGTAGTTTTCAAATTCCAATTGAGTTATCTTTCTTGTAATTGTAAGCTAGTATATATATTGA
This sequence comes from Plantago major, assembly GCA_026545765.1. Classification (NCBI taxonomy): domain Eukaryota; kingdom Viridiplantae; phylum Streptophyta; class Magnoliopsida; order Lamiales; family Plantaginaceae; genus Plantago; species Plantago major. The sequence goes on along the minus strand of JAIFAC010000134.1, from coordinate 114,969 downwards.
ATAAGATCGATAGAAAATTAACTACGTATTAACTTTGAAACCCTTCTTCAAATGCCGCAACAGATTTGAAGTACGGCAACCTGACATCAACCATAAATTAGAAATGTTGAAACTTCAAAGAAGAGTGAATCGTGGACTGAGAAACATACCACACCACAGCAAGAATTTGTTTGGCAGTTTCGTGATTTCATAAAGAGATGGACAAGCACTTGCTTCAACATCGAATATGTTCTCAATCGATATTCCATAACTCTAAAGGAGCCAAATGACAAGTAAGGGCCAATACCAAACCATCAAATTTCAAATAAAAACATGTCTTTTACTAATCTTGCAACTTCTCCAACGTCGACTGGTTCATAAGTTTTCTCCAGATAGTTTGATATCATTTTGTAATCATCTGCATCCTTCTCCAGCAATGTAATTGAGCAGCCCAATTTCCCATACAGATTAGAAAGGGGATCATCTAGAGCAGAATCAGTCATATCCCTATCAGATGTGAAGCCACGGTTATGTCCTGACAGTCTCATACGCAGCTGCAACCTGCATGTTTCAGTTCCCATCAGTAGCTAAAACAAACCTCCAGCCGCTTTTCCGATTTTGTGGAGAAATTTTATGTTGATTGTAGATGTAATTGTGAAATAAAGGTTGGTGTTTAGTTTTCCACCTTCTTCATTAGTTTTTATTTTTAAATATATTTTACCAAAATTTATCATTAATGTTAAGCCTTGACCGATTTGGCTAAGCAACACCAATTATTTGATCTTTAAAATGCCCTAACGTAAAAAATCGTATTACATTAACGTAAAATCGTAATAACTTCGTTCTGTGAACACAATAACATTAACATGCACGATTCATCACGAATTACAACAATTGAAAACATCGAAATTTTTGAACAAACTTTACTTATTGAAAATAATTATAAATTTATCAAAATAAATTAAAATAAATAAAATTTCAAAAAAAAAAAACGGGCCGGATCTGGGCTGCAAAATACAATGGCCGGGTTACACACCCGGCCATTTAGTGAATCGGCAGCGATTCAACTTTACCTTTTTTTTAATTTTTTTTTAATGATTTACAAGTTTTTTGTGGTTTTGTAAATTTTCATATTTATTTGAATTACGAACATGAAAATCGAATACAACATACATTGAAAACATAAACTAGAACCTATGCCATTGGCGTGGCGAACGCATAATGTGCTTCCCGGCTTATTCTTGCCTCTCTAGTACCTCTCAGTGACCATATTGGTGGAATTGGACATTCTTACCACGTGGATCACGATCCGATTGTTACCAATGTGAGCCATTGTCCACTCTTGAAATTTGTTGATGGAGGTCGGGCGGTGAGTCCATTTGAGAGCGACACGATGGCAAGTATGTCATACTCCCTAATGGAGAATAACCGCATAAGACCCGTTGATACTTTGTTGCTACAAGACACCCCATATCGGTAATGTGAAATACCATGGTTGTGTACAGCGCCATGAAACGGTTTAAACGGATATTTATTTCATCTACCCGCTACATCATTTCGTCGATATACATCACTGTTGTAGTCTGACTCATCAATGAGTCTTGCGGCGGCGTCATGACGCTCTTGTTGGCCGTATTGGTATTGAGCTATGACCCTAAAACCGTGATTCATGCCGATGACATCATTATGGCCTCTAATCGAGAATTGAGTTTGGGGTGGCATTTGACTTTGATATTTGAATGTTACGCGATTTGCTAGAGAACTGAACCGTCATTGCTTAGGGCGGAATTCTTTTGAGGCGATTCGGGTTTCCCAACCACTCGGTAGCCTTTTCCCTATTGCTTTAGGTTTCCTTCCTCTCGGTTACTTTCTGAATGGCTCGTCCACGAGCGATTGTAATGCATTTGAATTGTCGAAATCGATCTCATTTCATCCTCCGTGGCGGTCTCATTGCGGTCCGCCCTTGATGAAAGCGATCCTTTATACTCTGTCTAGTCTCGGTGTTCCCCCATGTGAAGAGTTCTCGAACACGTTTACATCGTGAGCGATTGACGGTCCTCTTTTTGCGACTTCACATGCAATTGACATGCACATTAATCCAAAAGTTGTAAGTTATGTGATCGTAATCACTTGGATCATTGTCTATTTCTTTGACCAATTTCTCGATGGCGAGATGTGAAAGCACACCTCAAAGTTTTTGAAGATCGACATTGTTGATGTGGAATGAGGACGATATTAAGAGATCTCTCAAGCGTATGCGGATTTCATCAAAATGCATTAGTAGGCCATTTAACCGGGAATAGGCGGTGGAACTTACGATTTGAAGGACCCAACCACAACTTGCACCTAAGCGTGAGCACCTTCGACTCTGCAAATAATTTACATTGTTGAATGTCGGTTTGCATAAGCGTAATTATAGGGTAGTTGTATATTACGAAATAAGCTAAACTAAGGTATGAGTGGTGGAATAAATGAAGGAATAACTTTGTTGGTCGTGTTAGTTCCATAGTGTAGGATGTTCTTTGTCACGCTTTGGACAAATCGGTCCTGAGTATGGATCGAACCATTGGTTCGATATAGGCCATGCAACCTGGATGCCTATGCCATGCCTCCGCCATTTCTGCAACAGCCTGCTCATAGAGTTTCTCGGTGTCTGCATGCACGATGTGATCCCATCTGGATTTGATTACGGGTTGATACTTAGTACCTACCATCTTGGATAAGTGAGCCTGCACATCCTTTGAGATTGAAAATGCAAGTTGCACTTGATTAGTTAATCTTATCTTTCATGATTGATTCGATGTTTGTGTTTGTTGTTGTTGTTTGTGAGCAGGATTTCAATGTTGTGCAACATTGCGAAATAGTGCCGATACAATGTTGGAACAACATTACGGACAACAATGGAACAACATAGAAACAAGCAGGCCGATTGGATTGATGATTTGGACTGGAAGCAATCAATTCGAATTTCTGCAGGAATAAGAAAAGAGTTTGAGTTGCTTTGGACATAAGGAATGCAATCTAAAGAGAGAATCTTTCAAGAATATTGTTGAAGAAAGCAAGAAGGAAATATATTGTTGAAGACACTAATATAGAATTTCCTTCTAGATGATTATTGAAGAAAACAAGAACATGGAAATTTGCCTTTCTTTGAGATCCTATTGCCTTTCGACTTGGATGGGGCCGATATCTCAAGTATATATACAAGGATTGACCGAGCAATCATTGAGCCTTTCTTGATGATCAATCAGTTTTTATTAAAAGAGTTTAGGCTTCTTGTTTTCTGCTAGCTTTAGAGTTTGTCTAAGAGTATTCATTGTTGGAATAACTCTTTCAAACATCGACCTAGAATAGCTTTTACTGTTGGTTCTTCTAGGGCTAGTTTTGGTTGTTTAATCAATCGTTTGTGATTGTATTAAACCTAGTTGATTAGATCTACTTTTCCTGTCAGTAGATATTTTGCCTAAGGCGCTGCCAATATATATTTCTATATATTGGCTTGGTAATAGAAGTTTCATTCTTATTCATCCGCTGCCATCTGTTTGCTATGTTGAAGACAATGTTGAACAACATTGTTGGCAACATTGTCTATTGATCTTGTTTCAAGTACCAATCCGGGATCTTAAGTTCTTACAAGTGGCATGAGGACCACCAACTCTTTGGTGTCTGGATTTAGTACTACTACAATGGAAGTTGCAAACTCAAGTGTCTACAGGCCACCTATGCTTGATGGATCGAACTACCACTACTGGAAAATCAGGATGAGGACATACATCAAGTCCATTGAATGTCGAGCTTGGAGATCTGTTTTAGAAGGATTTATGCAGCTTTGGAAGGACGATCTTGATGGAGATATTGTTCCCATACGAAGAACGCTTCACTGCGGTGACTTTCTTTTAAGCTCTTACAATGAAAAAGCTTTAAATGCCATTTTGGACATGTTGATGCTCATATGTTTAAAATCATTCAAATTGCACTCATTCTAAACAAGCTTGGAACTTACTTCAGAATCATTGTGAAGGTGATAATAGTGTCAAACAAACTAAACTTCAAATGCTTTGGTCAAAATTTGAAAATCTAAGAATGGAAGAAGCTGAAACCATTGATTCTTATTTTGAAAAGCTTTTGACTTTGTCTAATGATGTTCAACTTCTTGGTGATGCTATTTCCAACAAGTAACTGATTTCTAAAGCCATCGTTCTCTCTCTTCAAAATTTGACACTAAAGTTACTATTTTGGAAGACACTCACAATCTGGCTACTATGGATTTTCATACCTTGATGAACAATTTGAAAAATTTTGAGATAATTGATAGCGAAAGAAAAGGTACAAAATCCTAGTATGTCCCTTCACTCTAAATCTAAAGTTGAGATTCTTGAGCTTGAAAGCGAGGTGATGATTAAGACATGGTGAAGAAGCCTACAATGACTTAGTTAGGAAAATTGAGAAACTTAGATTAGGAAGAATTCTAATAGAGGCTCTTCTAGCAACTCAAAAGGAACTAGAAATTTCAAAAGAAAAGCGGTGTGTCTAACTCAGCTAGGCTTAGTAAACTTAGTAAAGTTAGATGTTTTGAATGTCGAGGATGGGGCATTATCGAATGAATGTGCTAACACTCTTGAAAGGAGAAAAGACTATGCTTGCTTGTCTCGATGTTTCGGATAATGAGCAGGAAGTTGATGATCCGATAGTTCATGCGAAAGCCCTATCTCATTATTAACAATGTTGAGAAACAATGTTGGTCCAACATTGATGGTCCAACATTGACAAAGAAGTCTTTTCGACTATGATGATTCTCAAGCTGTGAAACACTTTTGGACTAACCACGAGGAATCGGTTTCTACTAATGTTTTGTGTCTACATGGTTCGATTGATCTATCTGCAGATTATCACTTGGAAGAGCTAAAATGATGAATGAAAACAATGTTGAGTCAACATTGACATCAACATTGTCTTTTCAAAGCTGTCTCTTGATGTCTCTATCCGGAAAGGCCTTTGTACCCGAGAACAAACAAGTTGTTGCAGTCTTGAGCAGGTTAAAGACACTACTCTGAGAAAGCGTCATCGAACGAAAAGGTGTCTAAACCAGGAACTCCAATGGTGTACAAGGAGAAATTGTCAATCTTGTGACAATGATGACCTGACATTGAGCTCAACATCACGGTGAAATTCCATCAGCGGTACCCATGAGATGAGCATGATAGGTGAACCCGGACTCTTATGGCTAATGGTCTTATGCTCAATGAGAATCGATGTTGGAGATGATGTTGACCTAACATTATCTGAACAATGACTCATGACCTTCTACATCTATCAACCTGATACCTCACATTATGTTTTATGTGTGTGTTTGTGCCAGTATCGGTCAACCTAAAATCCCACACGATTGTTCTTAAAAGATTTTCATATATATATCAAGAGCTGTTAATCTTAGATTATGGTATGCATGTGATACAAACACTAATCTAGTGGGATTTAGTGATTACGATCAATTTGGTGTTCTAGATGATAGAAAATACACTAGTGGAGGTTGATTTTATCTTGATTCTAATTTAATGTCATGGTATTTCAAGAAAGCGAACAATGTGTCACTCTCATATGTTGAATGCGAACATGTAACATCTGGGAGTTGTGTTACTCAATTGATATGGGTGAAAAAATATTTGCATGACTTTGGTCGACAATGTGATACCTTGTTGATGTTCTGTGATGACCTTAGTGCCATAAATAATTTTAAGAAGCCTATTTTGCCCTCACGCATACAAAACATAGACATTAGGCATAATTTTCTTAAGGATATGGTCAATCGCAAGTAGTCATCGTACACATATTAGTCTATGCGGGAACCAAGATATATTGCAAGATTTCTTTATCCACAATATTGAAAACAACATACAAACATTGAAGAATCATGAAAGATAAGATTAACTAATCAAGTGCAACTCAATCTCCCCTTAATCTTAGCATCAAGCATAGCATTCCTTTGGGCTCATTGATTCCTTTTGATTCAATAAGCATGTTTGAGCTCAACTTGATATATCCTACAAAATATTCATAGAAAAAACAACAGAGACATTGAAGCGGTTTTACTTGTGACGAAAGGTTGAATTACTAAACAAAGTGCACTAAATCGCACCAAGAAGTTGAACATCATTAGACAAAGTCAAAAGCTTTTCAAAATAAGAATCAATGGTTTCAGCTTCTTCCATTCTTAGATTTTCATATTTTTACCAAACCATTAGATTGTGAGAGATTCTTCAGTCTTAGGAGATCTCTTGATTTACGCTTTGTGATCTTCGATGTTGAAACCAGTGTTGACTCAACATCACAGTCAACACTGGCTGCAAAAAGTGATGTGTTTTTTGTTGCCTTTTGATTTTTTTAATTTTTTTTGTGTGTATCTATGTGCTTTACGTGCTCTATCTTTGGTCTATGGTTGTTCCTACTTTGTATCTTCTGATGGTGATGCTTAGGGTTTGAAAGGCTATTTGAAACCAAGGTTGAAAGGATCGAGTCTCTGTGTTTGCTTTATGTACAACCCACTTTTTAGCTTTTGGCTTTTTTACTCGTACCTTGACTCACTCTTGATGTTGCCTCCGTCCTTTATGCTTAATAAATCTAATGAATTATGATAAAAGGGCTAAGTGTTTCCGCCGAGGATCGACAAGGTGTTTCAAATCGTACTATCGAATATCGACGCCAATGTGTCATATGTCGTGAGGTTGATGGCCTGACTGAAACCGACACACAAAAGTGCCGATTCTCGTAATGTCAGCGGTTCCTTTGAGTACCAATTCAACCAATGTGGTCAAATGAGTGATCTTGATGCCATGAGACGTGTGTTTGCCTAACTCACATACCCCGGCTTTGGAGGCGGATTCATCGTGTTCGAATTATTTAACATGGTTCACGATCTCATGGTCACCCCACTCACACTTATGTTAATTGTTCAATTTATTTTTGAGGCAATGTTGGGTGTGTTTCTTTGGTATTCCTTTCTCTTCTGTTTTTACTGCTGATCGGCGATTGGTGTTAATCGAATCGCACATCTTGAGACTTGGTTTCTGGTGACTTACATTAAGAATGGTGCGATTTCCCAATGTTGTCATCAATGTTGAGCCACATCACGGTCAACATTACAGTCCTTGGAGTACTTCGACTTATATTTGCTCTTTTTATATGTGCTTCTCTATCGACCTTTACATGTGTTTTTGGGTTTGAGGGGAGTAGGTCCGAGGTGTTTGGGTCTAAGGTGTTTCATTGGGGTTTGGGGTTTTGCTTTCTGTTCTTGCATTTCAAGTCATTATTTAAGATCAAGATTTTAGTGTCAACCTCCTAGGGTTTATCTATTTATCTAATTACTATGACTTGACGGATAAGCTTTACTTTAACTTTAATCTTTTATTAACATTGTGCCAGCTCGTAGCATTGACATATATTTGCGGATCTTTTAAGGCAAACCCAACAACACCCATCATGACCATCCACTCTTATCCTAACACCGCTCTTGACTAATCGAACCTCTATTCACGATTCGCCCTCCGGTACCATCCAAATTCTCTTCCTCGCTTGCTATCACCTTGGTCGCGATGTTGAACTCAATGTTTTCAACATCATTCTCCAACATTGCAGTTCTTATTGCAGTCCTAGTCCACAACTCATTGCATGTCTTCTTGTCTCATACGTGAACTTGGTTGAATAACTGAGAGATATCTTTCTTCTCAAAAAAGGAGAAGAGAAGAGATTGAACAAAAAGCTAACATACTTTATTTTGTTATATTGCTCTCGTCTAATGTTGAGGGGGAGTTACGTAGTTTCATACTATATTTGTTTGTGTCTAACAAGTTTGTTGAGTGTGTTTTTGTGAAGAAAGACAAAGGGGGAGATTGAATAGTGCGGTGTTCGCAATGTTGTGTCAACATTGCAGACGACTTTGTTTACTGCACTTATACTGCGATTCTACGCAAGTTTGTCTTTATTCACTAACCACTGAGTGCAGGAATTGTCAAAAGAAGTATGATATGATGCCCATGATGAGTTCAAAGGAGATGAGTAGACAAAGACATAAGAGGGAGTTTGAAAGTGCATATTTGACAATGTTGAGTTACTGTTGACTCGACATTGTCCATCAGCATTGATCGATTGCACTTTATCTTTCAGTTCCCAACAAAGGATTCCTCTTGACTTGTTTAAATACTACTTGTTCGATTTAACTAACAAACTGGTTTTAGGTTGTGTGAAGAAAGATCAGAATTAAGGGGGAGATTGAAAGTGCGATTTAGTGCACTTTGTTTAGTAATTCAACCTTTCTTCACAAGTAAAACCGTTTCAATGTTTGTAGTTGTTTTTCTATGAATATTTTGTAGGATATATCAAGTTGGGCTCAAACATGCTTATGGGATCAAAAGGAATCAATGAGCCCAAAGGAATGCTATTGCGTGATGAAAGACTAAGATTAAGGGGGAGATTGAAAATGCAAGTTGCACTTGATTAGTTAATCTTATCTTTCATGATTCAGTTCAATGTTTGTGTTTGTTGTTGTTGTTTGTGAACTGCAGGATTTCAATGTTGTGCAACATTGCGAAATAGTGCCGATACAATGTTGGAACAACATTACGGACAACAGCAGACAACATAGAAACAAGCAGGCCGATTGGATTGATGATTTGGACTGGAAGCAATCAATTCAATTCTGCAGAATAAGGAAAGAGTTTGAGTTGCTTTGGACATAAGGAATGCAATCTAAAGAGAGAATCTTTCAAGAATATTGTTGAAGAAAGCAAGAAGGAAATATATTGTTGAAGACACTAATATGGGAATTTCCTTCTAGTGATTATTAAGAAAACAAGAACATGGAAATTTGCCTTTCTTTGAGATCCTATTGCCTTTCGACTTGGATGGGAGTCATCGATATCTCAAGTATATATACAAGGATTCGTAGAGCAATCATTGAGCCTTTCTTGATGATCAATCGAGTTTTTATTAAAAGAGTTTAGGCTTCTTGTTTTACGCTAGCTTTAGAGTTTGTCTAAGAGTATTCATTGTTGGAATAACTCTTTCAAACATCGACCTAGAATAGCTTTTACTGTTGGTTCTTCTAGGGCTAGTTTTGGTTGTTTAATCAATCGTTTGTGATTGTATTAAACCTAGTTGATTAGATCTACTTTTCATCGCTAGATATTTTGCCTAAAATTTGCCAATATATATTTCTATATATTGGCTTGGTAATAGAAGTTTCATTCTTATTCATCCGCTGCCATCTGTTTGCTATGTTGAAGACAATGTTGAACAACATTGTTGGCAACATTGTCTATTGATCTTGTTTCAAGTACCAATCCGGGATCTTAAGTTCTTACAGAGATGTGTCTCCGACACAGTAGGTGTGCTGCTTCTGGAAAGACAAGTTTAATCGCATTCATTTCCGCTAACTCTCTGTCGGTAACAAATACCCCCGGTGATACACCACATTCAGCAAACAACACCCGTAATTGTTTAAGCCCCCAAACGTAACTTGAAGTCCTTTCGTTGATAGGAAAATGAAGGCTATGTGATAGTTTTGCCCAATAGGTAAGACGCCAATGAGTTCCACCAAAGGCATGTCGTACAAATTCGTCTTGTACGTTGCATCGATCCACGAACTTGGAACAAACGGATCAGCTCCCTTGTATTTGGATGAGATAAGAAAATTCCCTCCAATATGTTGGTACCCTCCACTTCTGAATGTGTATATATGTAATGGTTTCTTCTCAAGAGTTCCTCGAAATACACCATTGGGGCTAGGGATCCCATCTCCAAACGTTGATATTTCTGGTCAGCATTGTATATTTGTCGTAGCTTAGTACATGTGCCCGGAAAATCCTGTTTAAGTTGATCGAGAATTTGTCTAGGTGCCATTCCGCACTTCAACATCTCAATCACCCGGTCGTACTTTTCGCCAGTGAGCTTGGTGGCAGACGTGTGCCCATGGGGGAAATTTCCAAGTGCATGATTGTGTTTCGTGGCCTCTCGAGAAACACTCACACCTGGATACCTCTCGTGCCTTAACCTCAAATGGACACTGACTTTCTTTGACCAGTGAACTTGGATTTTACTCGGATCGGTTGAAGCCGTGTTTCAGATTCACCACCTCGCTCACAACCCATGTATAGCGTGTCTTGCTTTGAATGTGAGATCAAAAATATATTGTTTTGGACACCAATATCTCGCACCCAAGTTTACTGACTTCACGAGTAACAAAAGTCGATTATTTTGAAAAAATGAACTTCTGAATCGGGAATTAGGTTCAAATCGGATGAAATATATGAATCAGGCGTGACTCATTGTGTTTTTAAGTGTTTAGAATATGATTAGTGTTTGGGTTTCAAGTGTTTAGAATATGATTAGTGCGGGACCATTTGTTAGAGAAAAGAAGGGTGAATGAATTGAATATGATTAGGTAGGGACCGTTTTATAGAGAAAATGAATGAATTGAAAATGTACCTCAGTTGATTGTGTTAGTGTTGTGTTACTAGAAACATACCGTGAATCGAAAAAATGGGATATATTTTTCATTAAAACGGACAAAGCCAGAACAATTGGATACATGAATTGTCCCGGGACAATTCATACATCTTTGTCCTTAAATCTTGCTTTGTCCTTAAAGACATGCTTTGTCCTTGCAAAGGACAAAGCATGCTTTGTCCCAAGGGTCAAGTGACCCTTGGAAGAGTATCCAAGGGTGATTTGACCCTTGGATACGGGTCGGATCGGATCGGGTCGGTCGGGTCATTTTCCTATAAATACTCTACACCTTGTCAACAAATTTGCACCACACCATTCTCTTCTTTCTTCTTCACTTAAACATATTATTCTTCTTCACTTAACCACCAAATTCTTAAGCATCTAAATGGCGAGAATCTGGAAGGTAAATATATGATAAAACATTAATAAATTGTATTAAGATATTTGATTGTTCATGTTTCGTCAAATTCTAACACCGATCATTCTTATTTGATTGTTTGACACTTCACTAAGGCGGTTCATCCAAAGATCGATGGTCCATCAAAAAAGCGCCCGATATCCCACATTTGTCGGTGACAAATATTCGGACGATTGAAAGAGATTGATGGAAGGAAAGAGGGCTGGTCGCTTCAAAGAAGAGCTCGAAGGTCGTATCGCATGGCGATCGATTTGCGATTCGGATCTGTTGAGAACTTAATAAGGACTCAACCGAGTCACCCCGACCATTGACAACCAAACAAGGCGACTTGAACATGAAATGAATGAGCAGGGGGTAACGAGTCACCCCGACCAATTAAATCGTCTAAATATAAATATAAATGTCGGCACACCAATTGCCGTACCAGGCATCGACACATTTAACGACACCAATTGTTCCTATGCTTACGGCGACCAACATGGAGAGGAAGTCGTAATGATCCACCAATCAACCCTGTGAAGAGCTAACACATGTTGTTGATGGAGGCCCGTCAGATCCGGAGGTACTCAAAGGATTTCTAGGCCACATTGCTCACTCCATATGGATTGGAAATGTAAGCCATTCCATTCCTGATCTTTAAAATCCGACGATTCATATTCACTATAGTTAACTCATTCTTATTTATTGTTTACTTTAAAATGTCGCGAGGATCGCAATATTCTAGGGGTTTCATCAACACAAAAATTGACCAAGTTCAAAGATTATTTGAGCGACAATGTCAACAATGTTGTCACAACAATGACCTTCTCTCACACTTGCCCACCATTATGCAACGAAGATCAACATGCCTTTGATTAGTGCATTTGTTGAGCGGTGGCATCTGAAACTAATAACTTTCACTTGCCATTCGTGAGATGACTATAACTCGCATGATGTCCATTTCTATTAGAATTCTGCAGGTCGTATGCGGTGAAGGTGGTGACTCACAAAGAACAAATCGCACTTATTGTCAACTCATATGCAAATGAATGATGCATTGGTGAGGGCCAACTACAAAAGTCTTTGGGTTCAAGCGTAGCACATTGAGGATGCTTTAAAAGCACAAACTCTACCACCCATTCACATCTTGTCATGTACTTTGTGGTTGTTAGGCACATCGTTGTTTGTCGACAAGAGTAGTACAGTACCAATCGGATTTCTAGTTCCCTAAATCAAGCGGAAGAGGTTCAAATATACGCATGGGAGTCAGACTTTGCAATCAGTATAGACGATTGGGAATTGCATCACGTATTATTGCAATCAAATAGATGGATGTCTCTCACTTGTGCGAGTTTGCTAGCTCTATATAATTTTTACATTTTATCATAACTTGAAAAGAATACACATTTTTGAAGTCTTTATATGATTTGGATGTGGATCTACAAGCACTTTCCTTCTTTTGAATCATGGAACTTGGGAACCGTCCACGAAGATCAAGATGCTCTACATCTTGCATCTGAAGTGCCTTGAGACAATATTGCTTGAATGAAGTATGTCATCACATTTGTCACGCTTGTCTTCATTATGATTGAAACTATGTTAAAATTATTTAACATACTTACCTCTTATGTAATAGGTTATGTGGACACCATTCGGACGTGCAGAGGGAAGTAGTCCCCATTTCTCAATTTAGAGGAATTATTCATTGTTTAAAGATTCAGAGGCTTACATGCGGACCGTGTTATCTTGATTCGATATCTGAACTAATTCACAACCACTCATACAACCAATAGTTGTCTCGAAACACCACAACGGCATTCTACAAATGTTCATATCCTTTCTCGAAGACCTTGAGAACTTTCAAGCGTTCGATGTAATTTCAAAATCAAGCACTCACGAGTGCATTACGGATATGAAAGTTTTCCAAACTACAACAAATGGTTTCACGCAAGGACGATAGCAAGTGACACGCCAACAAACCTTTACTGAAGAGAACATTACCGACCATCCGACATGAATCCTACTGGTATGGTATGGTTCCTAAACATTCAATACATATACATTCACAGCGTTAGCATTTCATCTCTCAATTCTTATTATGGGTCGTTTTTATATTTTAGAGGATCTGATGGCTCGTGTAACTTGCACGCATCAACGAGCGAAACGAGCGTTGTATGAGCTAAAATGGCGTATTCGACATTCTCGATGAAATTTGTGAACACTTTAAAGATGTTATTCCATCATTACCTAGTCATGACATGTAATATTTTCGATTCAAGTTAGTTTCGTTCGTTCAAGTTGTAATCTTTTAGTTTATGTTTTCAATGTATGTTGTATTAGATTTCCATGTTACGTAATTCAAATAAATATGAAAAATTTACAAAACTACAAAAAACTTGCAAATCATTTAAAAAAAATTAAAAAAAAAAGGCAGTGAATCGGCGGGTCACTAAATGGCGGGTTGTTAAATGGTCGGGTTACACCGGCCATTGAAATTTAGTGAAGCGGCGGTCTAAAACCCAATTCACCGGGATCAGATTTTGCGGCCCAGATCAAACCTTTTTTTAAATTTTATTTATTTTAATTTATTTTGATAAATTTATAATTATTTTCAATAAGTAAAGTTTGTTCAAAATTTGATGTTTTCAATTGTTGTAATTCGTGATGAATCGCGTGTTAATGTTATTGTGTTGGTAAGCGAGTTATTACGATTTTACGTTAATGTTATCGATTTTTTAAGTTATGGGCATTTTGGACAAGTACTCAAATAATTGGTCTTTGCGTTTAGCGAATTGGTCTTCGTTTTAACAATCGACCGTCTTGAGTGGAATTTTATATTTTCCTTTTTTATTTGAACTTTTTATTATACAATTCACAGATTGATTATGGTGATGATCGTTATCGAAGTTGGATTGCTGAAGTTTGTATTTTACGTGCAAATTAGGTGCACAAATTGTTAGAGTATACAAATTGAACGTAGTGCCAATTTAATGGACACAAATTGGACAGTAACAGTGTTTAGTACCATTTATGTATATGGTACAACATAAAATATACAAATTAGTTGGTCTCAATATTATGTGTCATGTATGTACATGATACATCATAAAGTATATTTTTTGGAATTTACTCGGGAGATGATTGATCCAAAAATTGAAGTTCAAAGGGCTAATTAAATTATATGATATTATTGGTGTTTAGATCCTACAGTGGTATCAAAGCTCAATATGATTAAGCAATTTTTGGGTTAAGTGCATAAAACTCGTGAGTTATAAAAAAAAAGGAGAGCACCAAACTCCCCCCTCCCCCCCCCAAAATCTCTTCACTTTGCTGGTTTGGAGTGCCTAGAATTTCTGGTGATTGGACTGCTAGTATTTCTCAACTCTGTTCTGGAACTAAAGGGAAGTGTGCCAGTCCACGTATACTTAAAGCATTTGATTACGTAATGTGTTTGAAGAAGAGGCGTAAGTATTTTCGAATTCTAGAGAGTATATGCAGCGGAGCGGATCTTACGTAGGGTAGTGCAAAACACTATTTGTCGTTAGGACACCTCGGCTAGTTCCTTTGTGTATGACGTTTGATGATTACTGTAGCTTAAACTACCAGTTAGGCTTTTATGTTTATTTGTTATGTGTTGTTTGAGTTTGTATTGGGATGAGTACTCATTTGACAAATTGGAATAAAAGCCATCTTTGTTTAAAAAAAAAAATGCACCAAACCCTAAAATTACCAAACTGCATAAAATCCCTCAATTATTAAATGAATTAGCGAAACTCCCCGTTCAAAATAACAGAAGTTGCCATTCACGCGCTACTCTTGAGGTTGGTCTTAAGATTTGGCCTTTCCTCCTACCAAAAATCAAAATCCCCAATTTATGTTAAATGTAACCCATCATTTCTTGATTTAAGTGGGTTTCCTCCATTAAATTGGTGCAAGGATTAACAATGGCATCATTAATTTTTTTTTAATTTTTTTTTACTCCTTATTCTTCTCTTCATAATTTTTTCATCAATCAATTTTGTTGGATTATGAAAGTTAAATTTGTTTATCCATTTTTTTTTACTTTTGATTGTTAATTTTAGCAGTACTAATTAAATCAGTTAATAAGTTGTTTATTTTAAGTAATAAAACAAGCATTAAATAAAGGTTTTAATTACATGTGGTGAATTTTATTTGTTTTTACAAAACTGAACACATTTAGGCGACTAACTTATTAAAACAACTGAATTTATTAGAAAATATTGTTTACACTTTAAAATAACAAAGCTATTAAAACTTGATTTATATATCGTTAAAACAATTAAAGTTACAAAGTCCATGAGCAAATTCAATTTTCATATTTGTACACCTAAAATACTTTAACCTAATTGATTGATGAATAAATTATGAAAATACGAATGAGGAAGAGAAAAAGAAGTGAACAAAATTAAGTGAAGCCATTATTCATACTTGCATTGCATTATTAATTACTTTAATTGAAGGCGTTGAAGTTTTCTGAATCAAGAAACGCCAAATCACAAGATCAGCCTAAAACATAGCAGTAGATGCCATCCTCTGTTATTTGGGATAGCAGTGTGTCGAGCAACTTATTTACAGGGGGGTTGGTTATAGCAGTTTTGATTATTGAGGGATTTGATACTACTTTTGATAATTCAAATAGGTTTTGTGTTATTAACCCAACAATTTTACATGTTTTGTTAATTAATATTATTGTGAGTTAAATTTTATTGATTAATAACATGGATGATTGTAAGCAAGAGATCTTTGGGGCTGTTTTGAGACAAATCGAATTAAAGCTGAAATCATGCAAAAACGTAAACATATTGTATATAATAGTAAAAGGGTACAAAGACTAAAGGTTTAAACAAATGGTTGACAATGTACAGGATCACCAACCTCCCTCGTATTGTGTTACTCACGGCTACTTAGTTGCAAATAACGTAATTGCTTTCTATTTGGTGAAATGGGATACGTATCAATGACTAACGGTCACCTTGTCCTTTGGTGTAAACCATAACATATCAATATAGTATGAGAATATAGCACAACCACGGATTATATCTAAACTAATTCATCAAATATATAAAGAATATAATGAGTAACACAATAGAGTTTGGTGGTTCGCCTTTACGAAAAGGTTTAGCTACTCATAGTAGGAGTAGTAAACATTATAATACTAATAAGAATGTAAAGAAAAAGAGAGAGTTTGATTGTTGATGGCGGGTTGTGTTCTTAGTTCTTCAATGGATATGGCCTGAGGTTTCTAATTGAGTTTTCTTCTCTTGTATCTTGTTTCACTTTGAGAGAAGTAGGGTTATCATTTTGATCAGTGACCTAGGCATTGCTTATATAGTGTAGAAAGCCTGGAAATTCGTGCATTTCAGTCCAAGGAAGGTGGTGGGTTGCGGGCCAGAAGATACGGGCTTGGACCGGGAGAACTTTCTAGTGCAACAACATTACTGCGGTCCCGTAATGGGGCCGCAGTCCTCGATATGCAGCTCCCAAGTTGCGTCTTTCTCTTTCGTGCTATTTTTTACCTCTGAAACTTCATTATCTTAAAATGAGTCTTCTACAATGTTTTAATACTTTGGATAAGCTTATAATGGCGAGTCTTGTGCCGTCATTGGAGTCTCCTAACTCCTCGTACGACTTAATAATTGCCTATCGGTATTTTCTCAGATTAAACTTAAATTCATCATATTTGCCTCAATAATGGCCATAATCCTCTTAGTTGGCATATTTGTACCTTGTGAAACACCAAAACAATTAATTAGGCATAACATGGCAATAATATTCAATATTGCACCAAAAAAGAGGGTAAAAAAGTGTGTTAAATTACACATTTCATTGACACATCATGGACACATGTTTCAAGAGAAGAAATAAAGTAGGGAGATGAGAATAAAGTATGAGATTGTAAATAAAGTATGAGGATAGTATCATTATAATGAAAAGTCGAATATAAACTTTCCAAATTAAGAAGGGAAGTTAAGTTTGAGACGGATTAAAATGGAAATTTGAAAGTTGAGGAGAGTATATAACAATCCATACCATGTGTACAGTTTACATTTTTGGTCTAGTAATGATAACACCTTTAGTGTTTTTTTTAAATTGTGATGAATGATTGAAAATTCAATTTATCACTCGAGAGCAGCACACTACCAGTAGGAAATTTGCTACCATGGGTGTTCGTCCCTACTCTTGTATCAATTTCATCAAATTTTCTTGTGCACAGTATAAACGCAGAGCAACAAGCAACTCTTATTATATAACCATATCATAGAATTGTACCATTACTCACACCCAAGATTAAACATTGGGAGCTACATATCATGCTACAAACTATATAAGGTATAATTAAGTCATGTAAGGGTGGCAGAGACTATCGTTTAGAACGGGTTAAGCAGACACAGTGTGCTTTTATAGAATCCTCATTCACACGTTTAACTTTATAACCTGCATACATGTCTTTACGAATCCTGTGACATTTGTTCTTGCAAAGGTGGATGCCTTCCATGGTCATGGGAACATAGTCATGATTATGCTTTCTAATTAATTCACGTAATGGTTGGGCCTTCAAAAGATCAATAAGGCCTGGAGAATATATATAAACAATGAAGCAATTAGTCATATATAATTACTTATATGCATATTGATTTATTTAACTGGCATAAAAAATTATGTAAATACTCGAATTTTGTATAGAATAAAATAAATAAATTTAAAAATGTGTAAAGTCAAAAACCTATTGTTAGAAGGAGGACAAGGACAAAGAAGAGAGATGGTGTGGAGTTAGCCATCTTTTTTCCCTTCAGAACTTATGATGATGCCCATGTTTACGCAGTGCTATTTATACTCTTATACATGAATCATCCAACATCTTATGGAAGAATGACAAATTTAATTCATGAGTAACATTTTTTTATATCAAGCTCCTATAACCTCTATACAAAATCTGTCCACTTAATTTGAGTTATAATGAATTTTTACTTCTTATATATTTTGAGAAGGTTATGAGTAATAATTTTCCTGTTTTTAGTTGGATTGTGTCAATCATGACTAAATGAAATGATATCATTTTATATGATTTAGTAATTGCTATAGCTAGCTTATTTCCATTGTTGCCTCAATTAGTTTTCTATGTCCATCGTTTATTTCATCATCAATATTTATTTATTTTTTGGTATACAAGGGCAATGTTATTTTATATATGGAGAGTTATGATATACAAGGGTAATGTTAGTTCATTAGTTATGCTAGGTTATTTTTTTCTAAGTCTATCTCGTATGATAACCAATGTAATTGTAAGACTAGACTAGTGTGCAGTTAGACAAATACATCATATTTCAAGCTGAGTTCTCAAATTGAATTCATACAATTTGACGAGTAAAATCTTGAGTTTAGGGGTCGTCAAATCTTCAAATGAGGCCCAAATTAGTAGAATAAGAAAAAGTTGAATTTTATAGAGCGAAAAAATAACAAAAAATCCGATACAAATCAGTGAGATATCATCCATTGACTCTTCATAACTAATTTTATCTACCATATCATTCTAAATTACTATCATCACCATCCGTATAATCGTTTTTGTAACATCATAGAGCGTGAGTAGCTTGGTACAAGCAATGAATTTGCTCATTAGAACAACTGAGTCAACTGAATCTTCTGTTCAATAAAGATTTTGCTTATTAAATTTCATTTAGCAAATTAGCAGTTACTTTACCACTTTGGCTTCATGATAGTTTAACTAGAGCATGTATGGAATTTTTTGAAGAAAAGGAAAAGTAGATGATAAAACCATAAAGATGAGGACCAAGACGAACACAAATAACTGGGCTTATAAACAAGATGAATATCATTGCATTTGTAACAATTAGCTTATAATTACTTTCATCCACAAATTCAAAGAAAAATGTTAATAACATTCGAAATTTACCTTCAAAATTGAAGAAATCGAGAGATAAGAAATATAGAAATTACCTAATTGCATCAAAGTATTTGCTTGTTCAATGCTAATAGAAGAGATGGAATTGGAATGATAGAAGGAAATAAGATTAAATATAAATGAAACTAGAACCACTCTCTAACTATGGGCAACAAACATTTTCATCGGAACAAGAGGAATTAAAGAGATAATTTATTGGATGCTGGAGAAAATTAAGGTTGAAAGAGGAGAAATTGAAAAGGCAGGAAGACCGTAGTTAAAGAAGACGGTTGTGTTTGCTTTGTGTTTCACTGCCATTAATTTATTTTTTATTATTATTATTATTTATTTTTTTTGAAGTTGGGCACCAAGATTTTAGGCCTGGGCCTTGGAAAGGTGAGGTCCTGCACGGGCGGGGTGCCCGTGCATGGACTTAGCCGACCCTGAATTTGACTTTAAACAAATAAATTATTTACAATACAACAAATAAAATATTATGCTACAATATTGGTTGGTTGTTATTATGTGAAATTTGAACTCTAAATATTAGAATGCCACAAAATTTATAGTACATAGAGCATATGTGGACTATCTAAAGGTTTAAAGGTTAATGTAACAACCCGAAAATTCATAAACCTAATTCAAACCAATTAGTAAGGGTGCTTTGAAGTAGAGTTCGTCAAATCGTGGATCGTAACCAATATTTTTCTCCCTTATTTTCTAGCCCAAGAATTTTGTTGAGCTCATCTTAAACACTTTTAATATTCTCTAAACTCAGTTAAGTCTATACTAATTACAATATAACAATTACAAGAAGCCAAACGACTATTTTCATCTCCTAATCCACCTAAATAACATAAACATTCTCATCTCTCACGATCGATCAAATATTCCAAGTCTTCATGTCTCGTTGTTTGCAACAACTTATAAGTTGCAGCTTACATCTTAATATAAAGAGAAACTACATTTTCGGTGATAACAACAGCTTAACTGGATAAGTTGGGAACTTCTGAATTTTTTCATCCAAAAAGCTGAGTTGCAAACACTTCTATCATTACATCATATTTAAGTTAAATTGTTCTTGTGAACAACATATTTAATCATCTCATCTAGTCTTTTTTACCGTATTTTTTTTAGTTCTTAAGTTTAGTTTTTAGTTGGTTTTATTAGATTTTTGTTAAGTTTTTGTGTGTTGTTGCTATTTCCAGTGGTGTGCTTAATCCATGTAGAAGCGAGGTCAAGCGATGCATTTGATGCATTAATAGGAGTAAAAAGTTTCAAGGTCTCAATTGACTTGAAGTGGCATGCATAGGAGCAGCGTTGTAGAAAAGAGTCCAGCGGTAGAAGCGGAAGTGGAATCGAGTTACGATGGAGAGTCTAGAATTGTTTGAGCGAAAAAAATACCAAAGTGCAAACTTGGAGCAGTCCTAGTATTTTGGCCATAACTTTCTCATATGAACTTCGATTGACCAGAAATCAGCGTCCATGCATTTATAAGACCAAAATATATGCTGACAACAAAGCAGTAGCCTTTTGGCGTTTGCAAAAACCCCACCAAAAGGTCGGAAAGTGTTGCGTTTTTTTGCTAATTCTAAAATATCTTTCATTCTTTCTAACTTTTGAAACCCCTAGAACCTTTCCCAAGGCAAATTCCCCTCTTTCAATTGGGTAAATTGAATCGTTTGTTTTGTAACTCAACTAGAGATTATTGATCGAGAGACAAATTCATTGCTTTCTACCGATTGGATTTGAGATTGTTCATCTTCTACCTGGGAATTGTGACAACTTGGGAAATATTGTATCAAATTTGTTTATTCTTCGTATTTAGTAATAATTATGTTATTCGTGTGTTCTTCTATTGTTAGATCGTGTTTACAATGACTATGAGTGGTGTTGATACGGACATGTGTCCAATCCGTTAAGGGCGCCATAGATCGTGTCCTAGAGCGCATCAATTTGAAATAGCCAATTCGGTACTAGTCAGACCTTGAATGGTCCGACTGAAACCATTCCATGTCGACTAGTACTTACAAGTCACACCTTCTCGGCTAAGTCAGACCAAGCTAGGTGTACAACTTCGAACACGATAAAGGTCACATGGTCCTTCCAAGTACCTGTATTTATTAGTCCTAGGATGCAAACAGATAGGAAAAGAGAATCTCGGACGCCACCATCACATTAAGACCAGCGTATATATGAGAACCTTTGAGATACTTAGTGAAACTTGGCTCGGACACCGAGTTACCTAAGGCGGAGCCAGGCAGACGATCTCAGGGGATCACGGACCCAACAGTACTCTCATAGGGAAAAGGTTCAAACTACCCTTCCATGCCCATTAATCGGATGTGGGCTACTGTTCACTATTGAAACATGGGCGAAGGTAGCATTAGTGTCCAAATCGAAGCATACACTTGGCACCATCTTATGAGTCATTTCATAAGATATGGTCTCTATAAATATAGCACAAGGTCGAAGACCTTAAGGTAAGTCACAATTCCCAGTGATAAGCAATAATTATTCCAAATCATATCTCATAACTACTACATTGAGAGCTTTACAACTCTCTCTTGAGTAAAGTCTCTTACCGAGTTGACAACTTGCAACCCGGGTTACCTATCTAACCCCCCCCCCACTTAGTCTTTTCAGGTGATCAACCTCAGACCAAGTCATCAGGTTGGACCTCAAGTTGGTGGCGGATCTTACATCGGATTTGTGGTAGTTTAGTTAGTTAGTGTTGAGGCTAAACCCTCGACATTTTGGCGCCGTTTGTGGGAATCATTACGAAAGGCTACGTGTTTCAATCACTCGAATGGCAAGAACGAGAAGGCGTACGAACGGTCTGGCGGCGTTGAACTCCACCCCCGTCCGTGGGCGTCCACCAGCGGCGGAGAACCAATGCAGCGAGGAGGAACAACATGAAGAAGAAGGTATCCAGTGATGGCCTGACAAGCCCATCCACAGATGAAGGAGGTGATATTCCGACCGGAAGAGTCGAAATGTTCACGAGAACATTGTACGAGAACCATGGAGAGGGTCGTACAAGTTTCTCGGCGAAGCTCGAGGCCCTACGGGTCAATAGTTTACTATGCCCGATGGTCGCATCGTCCGCACTAGTGACCTCGGATTAAGTGAGACTCAGTTGGATAGATTGCTCACGATAATCCAAGGTTGCCTCGGGTCTAACAATGCCCATCCTCAGCAAGTCACTCCGCGGTGGCTACTCCGGTTCAGCGAGCCCGCCTATCAAGGAACAGCGTCCGATCTTATGCGGACCTCTCCTCCAAGTTTACGGACGATTGAAAAATCAAAGAGGAGGCGCCTTGTGGAGCATCTGGTAGAAGTTATCGAAAGGAGCAAGAGGATCTCGGGACCTTCCTAGATCGCTTTAGCGGAAGTTCTTGAGTTGAGCCACGGTATTAAGGCAGGTCCGTCACTGTATGCTAATACTTTCAACACGAGATCATGAGAAAACTTTCTAGTCGAAGTGAGGTGAAAGGCATTTGGATGACATCGTGAAAGTAATGTATGGAGAGATGCCGTAGGAATGTTCCAGTGAAGCGGGATCGAAGGGAAAGGAGCCGATAAACAAGAGCATCGCCCTAATAAGTTTTATCAGGAAGGATCACGAGATAAGGGCTTCCACAGAGAAAGGAGTCCACGAGGAGATGTCACGGATTATACTCGTCTCAATAGACCAAGATCTGACATCTTGACAACTATTATTGAGAAGAAGTTGAATATTCAATGGCCCAAGCCATCTCACGGAAACATGAAGAACAAGAATGCAAAGGGGTATTGCAAGTTTCACAAGAGCCGTGGTCATGGCAGACGATTGCATTCATTGGAAGCGGAGGTTGAACATTTGATAAGAGAGGAAAGTTGAAGGAGCACGTCTATCTGGATGAGCTTTCTAGACATGATAGGGCCGGAGCGAAAAGGGATGATAGAGCTACGGGCCACCGCCCATCCTCTATCCTTGCCACCTCCTTGACCGACCATCCGCCTCGCGGACCAACACCCGTACATGTCTGATGATGGCGTTGAAATGGAGAACCCTCCATACGTGAGTGATCAAAACCATAGCGAGCGGACCAGCTGAGGCGATAGTAGGAGCAAGAAAGCGGACTTCGAATCTCGAACAATGGCGGTCATATCTTTGCTCCGGCAATTCGAGGACAAATGCTATATACTTTGATGATTGTGAGATCCCTCCTCCTACAGGAGGCGAAGACATAGATGATCCGGATGTTCATGGTGGTTTCTTTAACCATTGCAACTTATCAAGTAAACAAGATCTGGTAGATCTGGAGTTCCTCGAACATCATCTCTAAATCGACAATAGATCGATGAATGGGAGGAATCCGATATGAAGTCGATACCTCCATATTAGGGTTTGGAGGAGGAGCTGCCCCTTAGGAAGTGTAATGCTTCATGTTTCACTTGGAACCGTCCATGAGTGACCTGGTAGTCCGTTTTGTAGTGGAGGATCAAACTTTTGACTACAATGCCATCTTTGGTCGTCCCGGACTCAATCAATTCCGAGCTATATCCTCCACCCTCCATAATAGGATGAAGTTCCCGACCCCGTGCGGAGTTGTAGAGGAAGTGGGGAACATCCGAGAAGCTTGGGAGTGTTATATTATGTCCACAGGAGAGCATCCGCACGTGTTGGCGATCATGTGACTTGATCCATGAGTTGTTCTTCCACCAAAAAGGAGAATCCTAACATTGGGGTAGGGAGCCAGAAGGACAAGTTTCCTAAAACTGCACGGATCGAGCCTCATGAAACTCTCAGG
This sequence comes from Plantago major, assembly GCA_026545765.1. Lineage (NCBI taxonomy): Eukaryota > Viridiplantae > Streptophyta > Magnoliopsida > Lamiales > Plantaginaceae > Plantago > Plantago major. The sequence continues at coordinate 91,373 of JAIFAC010000134.1, read as the reverse complement.
GAAGTTGAGCTTGTTGTTGGGAGCCCGGATAAGAAGACTAGAATCAGGACAGAGATGAGTGCGGAAGTGGAAATGAAGCTCATTGCTTGTCTCGAGATATGATGATGTCTTTGCTTGGAGTAATGGCGACCTAAAGGGGATAGATCCGAGGTTGTTGTTCACCGTCTGAACATGGATCCTCGATTAATTATATCCTTGCCCGGAGAAAGGATTTGGTCCTATCAAGGATGCCATCATATCCTTGAAGTTGATCGACTCATGAAAGCGGACATATCGAAGAGGTCCGTTATTACGATTGGGTTTAGCGTGGTTCTAGTAGAAAAGTCACCGGGCAAATGGAGGATGTGCAATGATTTCACGAGGCTAAATAAGTTTTGCCCAAAGGATCCATACCCTTTGCCGCGGATTGACCAATTGGTTGATTCTCTGACGGATCGGCGTTACTAAGTTTCATGGGCGCGTATCAAGGCTTTTAGCGAACCGGATGGCGAAGGAGGATATTAAAGCGACTTTCTTTCTGCGGAGGGTGTATTGCTTTAAAGTGATGCCTTACGTATTGAAAAGCGGGAGCAACTTACCTTGTTGGTGAATCAGATGTTCAAGGAAGAAATTGGCAAGACCATGTAGGTATACGTAGACGACATGCTCGTCAAAAGCAAAACCGAAGAACAACATATAGAGCACTTGAGCAAATGCTTCGCTATCCTCAGGAAGTATGGGATGAAACTGAATCCAGAAAAGTGCACCTTCGGAGTGAAGGGCGGAAAATTTTTGGGCTACATGGATCAAAGCAATCTTAGATCTGCCTCATCCGAAGAACCTCAATGAGGTACTGACTTATTGGGCGTCCCATGTCCTTAAGTCGTTTTATTTTGCGATCATGAGAGAAGAACCTTCCGTTCTTCAAAATCCTCCGGAAAGGAGAGCTTTGATTGGACAGCGAGAATATTACAGGGCTTTTAAAAATTTGAAAAAGTACCTCCATTTCCCTCCGCTGCTCTCCAAACCCGTTGAAGGAGAACCACTCTACCTCTACCTAGAAATTACGGAAGAGGCAATGAGTTCCGTATTAGTATGGGTCCAAGCTAATGATCACTTGCCAATCTACTATCTTAGTAAAGCCCTTGCTGGGGCGGAGACAAGATACGTCAAGATTGAGAAATTTGCATATGCTCTGGTTTACACCGCAAGGCGATTAAAGCCATATTTCAAGTCTCATAAAATAGTAGTACTAACTACGGAACCCTTGAAACAGGTCCTGGGAAAGTCCGACCAATCTGGACGACTCTCTAAGTGGGCCATTGAGCTGAGCGAATATGACATTAGCTATCAGGCTCTGACAGCCAAGAAAGCTCAAGTCGTTGCTGACTTCCTAGCAGAATACCACGAAGAGTCGAGAAAGTCCGGATAAGCGAATTTGAATGCCTAATCACCAAGCAGATCAATCGAAAGTCGGTTCCGCCGAAGATCAGCCCCGAAAATCTCGAGGATGCTCAGTTCATCAATCAGTCTCAGACTACATCATGGGAGAAATCTCGGGTAAACCAAATGTTCCTTCTTGATGATATCACAAGGGAATCCGGTACTAACAACTCTGATATGGATGTCAAAGAGAAGGAGGAACAAAGGTTGGAAACTTCGGAGCTTCTGAAGACCTCCAAACCAAAGAACATCCCTCTGATGTTTGGACATTGGAAGTGGATGGTTCCTCCACTGGAAGAGTAGGAGGTATTGGAATCTATCTTAAAAACCCTGATGGCGCGGAACTCGACTATGCGATATCCTTGGACTTCAAAGTCACCAATAATGAAATTTGAATATGAAGCTTTATTGGTTGAATTGCGTCTAGCTAAGTCCTGCGGATCCGAAACTCAAAGCTTGCAGTTCACAGTTAGTTGAAGCCAATTTTGGTGCTTTTGCCACAAAAGGCCCTTCAATGATCAAGTATCTTGAGCTACTTAAGCAAGAAGCTAGTCTCTTTGATGAGTTTACCACGGAGAAGTTTGATAGGGCATGGAATGAAAGGCGGATGCTGCAGCAAAGTTTGTGTCCACAACAAGCGCTAGACACGAGGAGAGTAATCCTACTCACTATTCTTGACTAATCCGTCATGAGTCCTACTCGACTATTATGATAATTGAAGCGGGAAGGCTGGATGGTGAGATCTTTAGTTATCTCAAAGACGGATCATTACCAGCTGATCCGAAGGAGTCAAGGAGCGTACAACATCGAGCAAACAAATATTTTATACTTGGGGAAGATTTGTATAAGAAATCTTTCGCTGGGACTCATTTGAGATGTTTAGGTCCATGAAGAAGAAGCGTGCTTGAGGAAATTCACTGCGGAAGCCATTCCGGAGGACGAACTCTTGCTCAGAAGATCATTCGACAAGGCTACTACTGGCCTACCATTGATAAGGATTCCGCGTGCTACGGCCCAAAGATGTCCTGATTGTCAATATTATGCAAATGTTCCCCATCGTCCGACACACCCTATGATTCCGTTAGTCATAGCATGTCCGTTTGATCAATGGGGCATCGATATTGTCGGGCCATTCCCAAGGGGCACTCAACAGAAGAAATTCTTAATTGTGGCCGTAGAATATTTCACCAAGTGGGTAGAAGCGGAAGTTGTGACAACTATCACGGAAAGCCGCGTGCGGACCTTCATTTGGAAAAACATCATTTGTCGCTTTGGCCTACCAAGAATTCTTGTCTCGGATAATGGTGCTCAATTCTCGGGCAACAGAATCAAGGAATGGTTGGCATCTTTCAAGATTGAACAACGCTTCACATCTGTCGGATACCCACAAGCTAATGGACAAGCTGAGTCCACGAACAAGACAATTGTTAAGATCCTGGAAAAGCGGCTGAGAACTTCTCAGGAGAGTTGGGCGGATGACCTAGATGGCGTACTGTGGGCTCATCGCACCCTTCTTGGACCGCAACTAGAAACCCCATTTGCCACTGGTCTATGGCTTAAGCGATCATACCGTGAAAAGTGCAGTTGAAACAATGAGGGTCGAAGGGTTGATGATTACATCGTGAAGCTCGGATATTTGATCTAGACATCTTTGGGCGAAAAGAACCGAAGCATTGGCTAATATCCACAAGTACCAAGCAACTGCAGCCCGGGCCTACAACAGGAATGTTCAAGCGAAAGACTTACAGGTCGGAGACCTAGTACTCCGCCGAGCTGATATCTTGAGCAATGTCGGGAAGCTTGAACCTAAATGGGAAGGACCTTACAAGATCGTTGGTGCAAGAGTGAACGGAAGTTAGGAATTGGAAGACGAATATGGACACCCACTCAAGCATACTTGGAATGCCAGGAACCTTCAAAAGTTCTATGCGTAGGGATGGTTACAAGGACCTCTCCCGGCCATTTGGATATTTTAGGATTAAAACTGTTTGTTACGCGGAACTCCGTCAGTTCTGTTTTCGGTATTCTTTTGTCATTGGCTTTACGGACCACAAGTTGTAATTGAATTTCCGTCAAATCAATGCAACTTTTATCTTTCAATTCGTACAAATAATGTTTATTGTTCAAGTGACAAAAGAAACAAGCAAGGAATTTTATTCACATGCGAAACAGAGTATACATAACACTGCCTTCCAGTCCGCAATCTCGGACCTTTATCAGAATCTACTACTACAATACATTGACCATGCGGAAAGTCTTTAGGGATACATCGTCCTCCATTGAGCACATTCCTCCGACTGGAAAGTATTCCACTTAGTCATCACTTCCGGGAACACCAAGAATCGATGTGCACACTGTCTGAGAATGATTGATGAAGTTGGAATTCTACAATATCACCATACCTTTGATTAGCTCTACGGATCCGTGCATAGTGTGTACGGACACCAATTCTCGATGGACCTTGGAAGTGAAGCGACCAAATCTCAACCAATCCATCTTTAGAGGCTCCAACCCTCTTAAAACTCGAGGATTTTCAACCGATTCAAGAGCACTACAAGAAATCCGGCATTTAGCGACGGACGTTAGCGACGGATAGATTCCGTCGCTAAATAGCGACGAATCGCTACTTTTAGCGACGGAATGGAGACGGATTGAGCGAATTCGCTCAATCCGTCTCTATTCCGTCGCTAATCCGTCGCTAATATAGCGACGGACGTTTTTTCGTCGCCAAATAGCGACGGATAAAATAATCCGTCGTTATCTAGGGACGGATATTAAATCCGTCCCTAAATAAGTTGACCAGATTAAAAAACAAAAAAAAATTGTAAATAGCGACGGATCGCGATCCGTCACTAAATAGCGACGGATAGCGATCCGTCACTAAAATGTTAATACCATCGGGCAGTAGCCCATTTCTTCCCCATTTTTCTTCCTTCTTCCTTCTTCCTTCTTCCTTCGCCATTTCCAATTTTCCGACCAAATCTCGACCGTTCCGGCCAATTTTGGAGTCTTCTCGAAGCTCGTGGGACAAGGAGCTCGTGTGGTCAACCAATTTCATCTTTTCACCAGCTAAATCGAAGGTATTTTGGCTAAAACCATAACTTTGCCAAATTTGGGAATTTTGTTAATTTTGACTAATTTGAGCAATTGAACGTTTATTGTAAGTATGTAGTAGTTAGTTTAGCTTATATTACGTAGTGTGTTAACTTTGAGATGTTCAATTGATATATTGATTGTGAATTTGGATTTTTAGTATAATGTTAGAATGTTTGGAAGTATGTAGGGTTGTTAATTTGATATTTTCGTATATGCAGTAGGATTAGAAAGATTTAGTTGAGTGTTTTGGAACCCTTACTTGTTGACAAATTTGGGAATTTTGTTAATTTCGACTAATTAGATCAATTGTATGTTTATGGAAGATATAGTATACTAGCTAGTTAACTTTGTGCAATTGATATATTGATTGTGAATTTGTATTGTTAATTATTATAATGTTAGGATGTTTGTAATTAAGTGCGTAGTAATTTTGATTCGATAAATTCGTATATATACACACTAGATTATGAAGATTTAATTAAGTGTTTTGAGATTATTTGGTGATTATATTAACGTAAAATGCATCTTATAAATCTAATAATTGTAGACGTGTCAAGCTAATCATATAATTATGAATCCCGATCGTTCATGGATGTGCAAATCGCATCATAGTGAATGGCAGAATTCAGTCTAGTTTTGTGGAAGGGGTTGAGTCCTTCATCACTTTTGCGCTTACACAAACTACTTGTTTGAGTGGGGGGAAGATGAAGTGCCCTTGCAATGCGAACAAATGTAGGAATAAACAATTTTTGCCTCCTGAAACGGTAGTGGAGCACTTGAAGCGTAAGGGTTCGTGTCTCGGTATGAGGTATGGTGTTATCATGGTGAGACACGAGCACGTTCATGGATTATGAGCATCTCTCAAAGCGTAAAAGGAAGGAGAAAAATGTGATCGGAAGTACTCAAAATCGTCTACATCGATGCTAATTATGATCATGAGCGGATGGAGCAAATGGTGTATGATGTTGCGGGTCGAGTTCATGGACACCGAGGAGCCCGATGCGAGGGGATGTGGAGGAGCCTCCGAATCCTGCGGATCGGTGTTCTTTGACTTGATGGAATCGACAAAGCCGATTTACTCGAGGGGATGTAAATTTGGCGAGTTGTCTTTGTTGGCTCGGCTAATGAGTTGTAAGGCTAATGGCCAATCTGAGCGAGCTTCAATGAATGGGTACAATTAATGTCGATCTTTGTCAGGAAGAAAATCTAGTTCCTGACTTTTACCAAGCGAAGAAAAAGATGCGGGGGATGGGGTTGCCCATGGAAACCATAGATTGTTGTGAGGATATGTGTATGATCTATTGGGGGGAGGATAAAGATCTACTGAAGTGCAAGTTCTGTGGTAAGGACCGGTACAAGCGTTACAAGGAGAGCTGAAGAAAGCGTCGGAAGAAAAATCTACCACATAAGAAAATGTGGTATTTTCCTCTAGCACCTCGTTTGAAGAGGTTGTACGCTTCAAGTGCTTGTGCCGATAAAATGCGGTGGCACAATGAGCGAGTAATCCCGGAAGAGGGTAGAATGGAGCATCCTTCAGACTCACCCGCATGGAAACAGTTCGATAAGACCTACCCGAAGTTTGCAGCTGAGCCTAGAAATGTACGCTTGGGGCTTTGTACGGATGGTTTTAACCCGTTTGGAAATGACCGGAAGTACTCTTGTTGGCCAGTCATACTGACACCGTACAACCTGCCCCCCGGTGAGCATGAAGGAACCATTCATGTTCTTGACTGTGTTGGTGCCCGGGCCAGATGATCCGTCACAGAAGCTGGATGTGTTCTTGCAACCCCTAATCAAGGAGCTGATTGAGTTGTGGGAAAATGGTATCCCGACATATGATGTGTCAAAGAAGAAGAACTTTACATTGAGAGCAGCATTACTGTGGACCGTGAGTGATTTTCCTGCGTACTCCATGCTATCTGGAAGGAAAACTGCAGGCTTTAATGCATGTCCACATTGTATGGAAGACACTGATGCATTTAGACTGAAGGAGAGCGGAAAGGAATGTTGGTTTGACTGTCATCGTAGATTTCTACCAAAGGACCATACATTCAGGAAGAACAAGACTCAATTCTTGAAAAATAAAGTAGGGAACAAAGGCGCCCCGAGACAACTTACTGGTGCAGAAATACTTGCGGAGATAGATAGGTTGGGTCGGATAAGCATAACGAGAAAATTAGCAAAAATTGTGGATGGAAGAAGAGAAGCATCTTCTGGGACTTGCCTTATTGGAGCAGTCTTCTTATACGTCACAACTTGGATTTCATGCACATTGAGAAAAACGTGTTCGAGAACTTATTCAACACGATTTGCAACATTCCCGGAAAAATAAAGGACACCCCTAAATCTAGAGCGAGTTGGATACATTGTGTAAAAGGCCGAGTTGACAAAGCGAATGATAAGGCGGTGGCCCAGGCATGCTACACAATTGACACTGAATCTAGGAACAAACTATTTGATTGGGTGAGGGGATTGAAGTTCCCCGATAATTACGCCTCAAAGTTGGGGCGGTGTGTGGATGTGAAGAGGACAAAGATGTATGGGATGAAGAGCCACGATTGTCATGTGTTCATGGAGAGGCTTCTCCCTGTTGCATTTCGAAATGCTACCTAAACTGTATGGATTACGATCATAAGTGAGCTTATTTTCAGAATTTATGCTCAAGGGTGCTTGGCGATGTAGTGTTAGCAAATCTTGAAAGAAACATACCATTGATTCTATGTAAGCTCGGTATCTTTCCTCCGAGCTTATTTGATTCTATGGAGCACTTGCAGTTCACCTCCCACATGAAGCGAGGCTTCTTTGGACGTTCGATGTCGATGGATGTATCCATTCGAGAGGTGTGTAATCAAAGCGATCATTTACTTATAAAGTCTGAATTTTCCCAAGTTACATTGTGTTACATCAACATATATGCATTACGGTACTTGGGAAAATTGAAGATATATCGACAACAAAGGCAAGCTTTGAGGATCGATGGCGATGCCTACGTCAGAGGAAGCGCAATCTTACGCTCCTATTACTTTGGGGACCATGTCCCGACGAAGGCATCTAGGCCGTCGAAGCAGACATTTGAAGTTCAAGAGGATGATGGCGTTTCCATTTCAATTTTAGGGTCTCAGGAGACCTATTGGAGAAGAAAAGAGAATGGTGACGGATAAGGAGTTGAAAGCGACCACATATTATATCCTCTCAAAGCTGTCTTTGAAGTTGACAAATTTATGGAATTTATGCTCGGTGGTAGCTTTCTTACGCTAACACATGGATTTTAACTTCTAACTACTATATATATCTAATCATGTAATCGTGTCCACACTTTTCGGAGAAGAAGAATCCAACAATGACGGATAGCGTAATTGAAGCGCTTCAGCGAAGTTGGAAGCGAATTTGCAGATTGGTTCAGGAGTAAATGCGAAATCACATCAACAAAGTCACATGTCCTTACTTAGAATCTCTAGCGGAGGACCAAGAAGCGTCTCCACATTCTCATCGTACATAGTAAATGGCCTTGGGTTTCAAACAATTGAGTCTAACACCGCCATGGCCACAAGCAATTACAGGGTGTGTGTAAGGGGCAAGATCAAGATGCAAATGATGATTTGTATGATTTCTATGGGAACACGAGGCGAATTGTGCGACTTGAATATCAGGGTTTCCTTTGAAAAGAACCTTTACATTTGATGTTGGTGGTATGATCCTACTCCAAGTAGTGCCTTGAAACACGAGCTCTATCAAATGGTAGAAATTAACCATAGGAAGAGGTATCGTACTAAGTATGAACCGTTTATCTTGGCGACTCAAGCACGGCGGTGGTGTTTATTGAATATCGAAGCCTCAAAGCGATAAAGGCGAATTTGGTTGGCTGCGATGCATATCTGAGCCCGCTCGAGTAGAGTACATTGATAAGGGCGATTCAATTACCAACTCGTATCAAGAAGAGGTCGTCGATCAAGCAATGAAAGCACTGCAAAGGTGATGATGAGTTCATAGACACAGGTGAAGACCAATTTATAGACTTAACAATAGCCGATGAGGGCGAGGGTATGTGTGTATTGTATGCTTAGTTATGTGTATATATGATTAGTTGTTGATTATTATTACTTTAATATCATCAAATGTATATTCATGTATATTTGTGCGTTAATATCTGTCGAATGTATATTCATGTATATTTGTGCGTTAATATCTGTCAAATGTATATTCATGTATTCTTTACTAACTCATTTTTCTTGCAATTTCTTATTTGGATGCGGTAAAGGAAGTCGACATACCTTCCTCCGGGTTTAGGGTGCTAGTCAATGAGTTCTAGTAGTACTGACTAGTCGTAGTAGTCCTCTCGTTGGATCGACATTGGGGAAGCGGCCGGTCTCGGTACAGGAGACTCCACCGCCTACATGGCTTCTTCTCTGGTGACTACCCCTCGGCGGGTGTCCGTGCCAGCGTTGACAGACGGTGCTACATTTCGAGAAGCAGGTGTTGTTCCCCGATGGCGAGAACAAGTAAGTATTATGGAGTTGTAGAACATACACTTAAGATAAATATATGTTACATGATTTTACTAATGAATATTTTTCTTGTTTGTCTCATTGATATGAGTTTTGGCCTCCGGATGCCTCGGACAAACTAGGCAAAATCTTGAGGAGGCGGAGATGCCGGGACGGGAGGCGAAGTGGTGAAATGTCGGACGGATGAAGCACTTTTACTTGACAGTAGCGTAAGCTTAAATGTTACAATGAATGCTTTATTTGTTCTTTTAATCATTGTGTTAATGTGTGTGGTATGTTAGCCACTATATCTGTGAGTGGTATGTTAGCCACTAAGCTTGTTTTGATGTGTTAGTCACCATTTATGAACTTGTTGTGTCGTTTGGGTGGTATGTTGTACTTGAACTTGGGTGATATGTTAGTCACCATTGTGTTAGTCAATTTTAGGACAATTTGAGTGGTATGTTAGCCACTAAGCTTGTTTTGATGTTTTATGAACTTGTTGTGTCGTTTGAGTGGTATGTTAGCCACTGAACTTGGGTGATATGTTAGTCACCATTGTGTTAGTCAATTTTAGGACAATTTGAGTGGTATGTTAGCCTTGAGCTTGTTTTGATGTAGGACTACTACATTTCGGTTTCATTTAGTGTTATATTTAAATTGTTATCTTTCTTTATACTTGTGTAATTTTTACTTTGAATGGAATTGTTGTAGAAGGACTATTTCATTCCCAATCTTAGTGTCGATTGTACTCCGTTTCGAGACTTTAGGTCCGACATCTACGGAAAATGGTCTACAAAATGAAGGAGACACATGACCAACTTAGGTGGGGATGGAGTGAGCCTTTGTGGTTGACGTCTTGGAATGATCCCCGTCCGAGGATCAAGCGTCTGAAACGACAAAATCGTTTACTGAGCCGCTTTGATGAATGCAGACCTTTGCCGGACATCACTATGGGTCATGAGCTATTATTCAGATCACGTGATGGAGGTTAGTAAATATGTTGTTTATGACTTGGAATATGATACATAACAGTTTTTAGCTTTCATTTCAATCAACTAACTACTTGTTTGCACATATGTTTTTTTAGGCTAATAAAGGACAGTCGAAGAGTGCTCTGTACCACTTCAAGAAGGCTAAGCTGAAGAATGGCATCGGGTGCGTGAGGGCGGCGTATGCGGTACATTTCTTTCTTAAGGTTAATTACATGTGTATTTGAGTATTTTAAAGTGATTCCTAAAATTACATCTCATTTCGTATCTGACCAACAATTGCGAGTGAGGTCGAGAGGATGATCGTGGTCATGGTACATCGATTGAAGAGCAAGACCAGATCTTCTTCGAGGTCAACCCAATGGACATCAAGGGTCGAATGTATGGATTGGGAAGTTTAGGCCCTTCCATGAGTTCTGGTAGCTTCTCAGTGTCCCAGGGATTAGGATCGCGATCTAACCTCTACACGCAGCAGCAGGTTAACGAGATGATGACTCCTCTCCAACAGGAAATAGCTGCGACCAAAGGCGACTTACGAGCAAGTGCTTGAGAGCAGGCTCGTATGGCAGCGGATGGACGATTTGACCGGATGTTGATAGCTCTTCGATCTCACCCGCCTCCTCCCGATTATCCTTAGTTACATCAGAAATGTTATGGATAATTTGACACTATTTGACCATCTAATTCTTGTTTCGGATTATTTGTAGATAATTTATATTGTTTCGGATATATTAATGCAATTTAATTGTTTCGGGTATATTATCTATGACTACATTATGTGAAAAAACAGGTGAAACAAAAATATTTAAAAAAAAAAATTTAAAACAGTGAATTTAGCGACGGAAAAAATCCGTCGCTAAATCCCGTCTCTAATTAGAGACGGATACAAAATCCGTCGCCAATGCGGACGAACTGGTCAACGGATTAATCCGTCGCCAGTTCGTCGTTATTTAGCGACGGAAATTCTATCCGTCGACAATAAAAATTGTGACGACTGTTTTGGAGACGGAGGGTGATCCGTCGCTAAGGATTTAGCGACGGATCGGCCCAGTTTTATCCGTCGCTAAAACTCATTTTTTTTTTTAGTGGAGAGATTTGAGCCACTAAGGGAGGATTGACAGAAAAGGCTCTCGCGTATTTCCTCAATCAACCCACCTCTAGGAATCAGAGCACGTTGTTGGCAATTTCCTTTTGAGCAGCCTATCCTTCAATACCCACACCTTTCCTACATCTAGGGTTCGCACCAAACTAGGAAAGGATGGGAATATTGAAAGTTGGTGTTGACGGTGGGCCTGGGCCATCCGCTTAGGCCAGATAGCGTTGGGTCTTTTGGGCTTACACATTTTGGATCACGCTAAGTCCGTGGAGGGACACTTTACTAATCATAGAAAAGATTGTCCGAGTAGAGCCCACAACGGACACATTAAACCAGTGATTGTTGGCCCAGTCCGAGCCACCATGAGTCAATACTTTATCATGGCCAGCCTATAAAAAAGGTACTCGGAATCTCATACTCATAAGTAGATTAGACGGACACATCTATTATGCCCGACATCAAACCTCGGATCTCCGGATATAATAGATGTGTCTGATGAAGAGAACCAAGCGGTGTTATCTCGGATCTTTACAGCATCAAACCTCCTATCTCCGGAAAAGGGGGTTCTTCAAAGGTACCTGTTTGTTCGAATCCGAGCACGGATCTGACGCATTGATCGTATGGCGACCCACCATGACTCCTCGAAAGGAAAAGCTCCTACGGGTGGATCGCACATCTGACCGATGAATCATCCGTTAGTCTACCCGGATCTGAACATTTCCCAAGATCTGTTTTCTAACAAGCGATCTTGAGCAATCATCCCCTAGACCCGCCACTCTCAAACTTCGAGACAAGCGCCAATTTGAGAGTGCAGAGTCTCGAGGAGGAGACTAATCAAGAAATCATCTTCTTATGGGTACTCTGGGGCTCAAATTGTAAGATCTATCCGAGTTTGAGAAAGAAGGTGGAAATTTTCAGTAAGAATGGAAATTGGAGTCGGATTTAGGCGACCAATGCAAAGGAGAACTCGGGTATTTATAGATAGGACGAACCAAAAAGCGTCTGACACGTAAGAACCTTGACGTCAACAATGGGCTTGGGCTACCCGTTTGGGCTGAACAGTGTTGGATCGACTGAGCTTACCCTACCTGATCCAGACAAGCCCATTAACCGCGTCCGAGTTCGTACCTGCCGGCCATTTTGCAAATGACATAAAAATGATCCGACAAAGTAAGTCTATGAAAAAGGTCCGAAGACCATACATATGCCTACGGGGCATACCCTTGTCCTTGATTGGATTCGAGGTTGAGCTTTGAGATTCTAAGCCACCACCTTGAGCAAGCGAGGCTTCTTCTGCATTGGATCCACCTACGGATCATCTTCAGCATCCGCTCTCTCTCTTCCTCATCTCGCCTCCTGGCGACCACCGGACACAAAGGGGGATCACCTTCTGGATCAAGAATGATTGAGTCATCCACTGTGCCTTTACCAGGATAAGACGGAGGGTGCATGTTTCATGAGCACAATTTATCCGATCTTAATGACAATCGTACTTAGGATCATCTGGTTCTCAATGTCGAAGTTCTCCAAGTCGGGTAACTTGCGCTTGCATTAAGGTGAAGTTGCCTAGCTCGGCTGCAATTTCTCGTGATTCGACATCCTAAAGGAATCGACTTTTTAGATAAATTTCTAGAAAAGGAAAGGTGAAGAGGTAAAAGCAGTGAGAAAGGAAGAATTACCATATCCTTATTTATAGGAGCGAAGAATCCCTCCGATCCGCACGTGTCCACCATCGGCGGCTCGGAAGATGAATGGGCCTTGATAATAATGGCGACTTTACCGCTTCGCCTTCCCCCTTCTAGTAGATTACGCATCACCATAAAGTAAATCGGTATAATAAAGACAGTTGTCCGAGCTTGCAAAGTTGTATATTTGCTACTTACGATAACCGAGTGTATAAAGGACGGATCAAGGAAAATAAAGGAGCACACAATTGTTATATCAAAGACAAAAGTAACATTGTGCCTAGGATAACAACTACAGACAACATAAATGATAAATATTGTACTGGGCAACGTCCCGTGCCATCGAAACATCTCAACATTCGAATGATTACAAATTTTCAACAAGGCATGCCCCGGACTTCTTACTGCGGAGGAGTTTGGCTCGGCCCAGCTTCGTCTACTCCGGACGGATTGGTGGAGGAAAGATTGGCATTGGCATTGGCAGAAGCGGAACGGGATGCACGGAATGCAGCAACTTCATCAAAGCTGGCCTTTATGCGCTCAAATAGGTTGAAGTCCGCAGCATGACCAACGACCCGAGTAGGCATGAAGTACCAATCCTTCAGATATTTCATGTTGTCCTCAAAAGGCAAGAAGCATACCTTTCGAAGAGCATCCGGGACGCACTTGGGAAGAAAAGGCCCGCCGTTGGTGATGTCAATCTTACCTTCCTCGGTGACTATCTCTGCGAACTCACACGCGCCCAGCTTCTCATCCGGAACAACCTCCACCGGGATCTCCACTCCATTAGCATCTGCGGCCGGATCTAGCCCTTCCGCCTTCCAGTTAAAGTTGGGAGGAAGCAGTCTCTTCCCTTGCAGTTGGCCAATGGTGGACGAAAACCCTCAAGCGCATCGACTATCCGCCATAAAAAACTTGAAGGAGTCTAACTTCATAAAGTCTCGGACAGCCTCAAGGCGGGCAAATTGGAGGTCCTCAAGAAGGGAGTCCTTCGATTCCAGAAAAGCCTTCATAGACGAATCTATGAAGTTCTCCTACCACGTCATGTCCGACTTAAGATTCTCCAAGCTAGCCTTCAGCTTGGCTATGGCATTGTCTTTCTGCTTCAGGTGGGTTTCCGCCCGCCTAGCTTTTTCTGCCTCGTCCGCCGCTGAGGCTACCGCCTTGTGAAGGTCCTCTTCGATAGTGGCCCGCTCACTGGCCTTCCACTGCATTGCCTTTATGAGGCATCCGAGCTACAAGAGGTCCGTACGGTTAGGAGTTGCACATTTTATTTAGATATCGCAGAGGAAAAACAAATGTACATACCCTTTGATGGAGCTCGTGGATCTCTGACCAGCTCTACTTACAGCGATCCATGACTCGCTCGTACTCCGTGTTAAGGCGGCTTGGTCGGATGGAGGCGAGGGAGAAAATTGTCTCTTTGATGCGGAGAGGCACCGTGGTAGCCTTCCTCTTATTCCGGAGATAAGTGTGTCCCGCATCGGGGCGTCCAGGCTTGATGGCAGCAATTTGTTGAGGTATGATGGTACTCTGTGTGGCGGGACCTTTACCCCTGTCGGGCACCCCCATCACTTGCGGATCCTCCCCCGCCTTTTTCCTCCGCTCCTCCTCAGCAGCAAAAACTGCAGCATTCTTTGGGTCCGACATAGGAAGACCCGAGGAAGTATTTGTTGGTCTAGATAACGGCAAAGTAAAAGACAAGAGTGGGGGGTGAATAGTCTTTTAAAACTTTGACGATAAACAGTTTCTCGAAACACAGGGGTTTCTGATACTTAAATTCAGAGCGCGGAAGACTTTAAGATAGGTAAGTGCAGAAACAATAAGTATGTGTGTGTGCTTTGTTGAAATGTAAAAACAGAAAGGTAAATGACACGACAAGTATAGTGGTATCTGGAGGTGGCGTAATCCTCCAACTAATCCACGGTCTTTACGAGACCTAGAATACACTAGAACAGATAATTGAGTTCACCTTACAATAATCATATTCTAAGATTCCCAAACAAATGGTTCCCAACCAAATGTTCCCCCTGAGTTATTCCCCAGCTCCTAGAGCTAAGTACTTCCTCTACTCAGATAACCTTGGAGTTATTCCTTGATTTTCCAAATCAAGTACTTCCTCTACTCCATGCCTTGATGGTGTTGGTTATAAGGTTTGTCAGAGAGGCTTCTCGTATAACTTTTGATTATGTTTTCGATAGCTAATAGAACAAGACTACTTAATACACTTGTTAGGTGGATGGCGATCGCTCTTCTTGACCAGTAATTGATGTCCGTTACGGAGAATGAGCTTGAGAAAGGTATCGATAGTTCAACTCTTTCACGAATAACAATCTCTTGTTAAGGTTCGGACAACTCGAACTACTAGTGATTCTTCGAGCAATAGAAAGCTTTCAGAAAGGGTAGTAGAGTGCTTGAGAGAATACTTTGCATGATGGTAAGTTTGCAAGATAGAGCGTTCTAAGGTGTGTTTTTCTCAGCATCTAAGTGTGTGATATATATATAGATGAATTTGAGAGTTGTTGGAATGATATCCGTTAGACACAATTCAAATTGATCCATACTTATCTTGAAATGAGTACTCGAAGTCCTTGTCTCATGTCTCGAGAGGAGGGCGTGCTTGGCTGACTGATGCAATTAATGCACTTGTACTATTTCTTGTCCTGTAGTCTTCAACGGATACATGAGCCTTTCTGATGGCTTGCATGCTCCATACTCATGATGTCATATGTCCAGAATCATATTTCAAAAGTAAGTAAATACACTTAAGAAAGGATTAAGGACATAGTCTCTATGAGTTAGACTAAACCTTGATATCTTCATAAATCTTGTGCAATCTTCAGTCTTCTAATCTTCAGAAAAGCTCCATTGCTAGGATTGATCTTCATGGTCTTCTGGAAATAAAAATTACACATATAGACCTATAATTCTAATACAAGATTTACTAGACTAATCATACTCAGTGATTTTCCTCTTTTACAATGTTCAAGTGAACCAAGAGTACTTAATCACCTTTTTGGCTAAGATAAGAACATGTGATGAGTGATCAAAATACTAACATATATTCCTAACAAATTTCCCCCTTTTTGATCAGTCATCCATGACTATCTTTTATGTCCTATTACAAATTTGTAATCCTGGAAGAGAAAACAATCCACTACTTAATCATTCCAAATGACATTCAGTTTTAGTTGAATTAAGTGCAGAAAGTAAACATCAACCAAATCACAAGAAGTGATCTTTGCTGATAAGTTGTCATCTATTAGAATGTATCTGAGAGTATGATCTTTAGATAAATGCATTTCTGAGTAAGATCAACTTTTACGAGATAGAAATTGAAACAATCGACAAGCAAGATTACAAAAGGTAACAAAACATACTAAGTAAATTAGAACAAAGGAGAATCAAGCTCGAGAGTAGTCTAATGTTACTAGTCTTCAAGTCTTGAATACAACTTGGGTTGATCCCTCAAGTTCTTGACATCCTTTACGGTTCGGTTGACATAATCATCCACTTTTACGCATTCTTGTACATAGTCATAAAGAATCCTTGACGAGAGCTCATCTTTACGGATAAGTCACATATTTCATGGTAACTCTTGCGAGCTTGTGATTCTTCATGAAAAATGTTTGACCAGTACTTTCCCCGGACCAGGCATGGTCTACTTACGGTGAGATAGGTTGAAATACTTGTATATTTCTTCGGATAGTGTATATAAGCTAGGTATTCATCGATGTCATATAGAATGACTCATAGGTTGAAACACCTAGTTTGTTCTTCTGTTGTAGCTACCATCAGTTTTCTTACCTTGTGTACATCATCGGGCTTTGGGTAAGGAGGCAAAATAAAGATCCATCTTTACGCTTCATTCCTCTTTTCTACTTCAAAGTTTAGCCGGGCATGAAAGTGCTCGGGTTTTAGCAATTAAACTTGCCTTCTCTCCATTCGGGATGCGGTTGAGGATGGGAGTTGGAAACTTATCATTGACAAGTAGATGTTGTAGTTCCATAATCGATACCCTCTCTTGTTGAATGCACCTATATGAAGACTCTTCATTACTAGTCTTCATATACTCAATGTGAGCATCAGTTGGCCTTTCTTGATGAGTTTCTCTGTTTACTACTTAAGCGGGAATCCTTCATGCTTTTACATTAGGTGGCCTTACATCGGAGATCCTCTAACCCTTTCTTCACCTTGAAATTGTCTTTGGTGGATGTTCCTTGTAATGACTTGGTATTTCGAAGGGGTTACATTTGCCAAAGGCCTTCTTTGCCGAGAGGAGGTTGTGAAGTAGTTGCTTCTCTCCTTTTCTTGTGAAGTGGATGTTCATCTGTATCAGATTCATCCTCATCATTGAAAGTGCAGCATGCACTTATATTTTGATAATCTTGTCTTTCAATAATCAGTTCCAAGTTTATGTTTGTTGTTGTTTGTGAAGCTGCAGGATTATCAATGTTGTATAACATTGTGACAGGATAGAATTCAATGTTGGCATAACATTGAAGATATATCATTATCATGAACATCGAACAAAGCACATTGGATAGGATACTTGGATTGGAAGTAGTGACAAAACAAAAAGATTTGATTTAAGGAAAAGAACGACTGGTGAAAGCGGGAAGGAATATATTTTATGAAGAATTGAAATATAGAATTCCTTCTTTGCGCTTTTGAAGAAAACAAGTAAAAGGAAAAATTGCCTTTGCGAGATCCTATTGCCTTTTGACATAGATGGAAGAATTCGACATCTCAAGTATATATATATGCAAGGATTGACAAAGCAATGTTTGAACCTTTCTTGATGATCAATCGAGATTTTATTAAAGAGTTTAGGCTTCTTGTTTTCTACTAGCTTTAGAGTTTGTCTAAGAGTATTCATTGTTGGAATAACTCTTTCAAACATCGACCTAGAATAGCTTTTCTTTGGTTCTTCTAGGGCTAGTTTTGGTTGTTTAATCAATCGTTTGTGATTGTATTAAACCCACTTGATTAGATCTACTTTTCTGTCGGTAGATATTTTGCCTCTCTGTTGCCGATATATTTTTCTATATATTGGCTTGGTAATAAGTTTCATTCTTATTCATCCGCTGCCATCATGTTTGCTATGTTGAAGACAATGTTGAACAACATTGTTGGCAACGTGTCTATTGATCTTGTTTCAAGTACCAATCCGGGATCTAAGTTCTAACAAGTGGCATCGAGCTGACCACCTAGCTTTGGTGTGCGGATTTGGTACTACTACAATGGATACAAACTACAATAGACCTCCTGTGCTTGATGGGTCGACTACCATTCTTGGCAAATCCGGATGAGGACTTACATCAAGTCCCTTGATGGCCGTGCTTGGAGATCCATTACGGAAGGATACACAGCCTGAAGGACTGATCTTGATGGTGACATTGTCCCCATCTGGGAAGAACGCTTCTCTGCGGTGACATACTCCTTAGCTCTTATAATGAAAAAGCTTTAAATGCTATCTTTGGTCATGTAGATTCTCCTATGTTTAAAATCATTCAAAACTGTACTACTGCAAAAAAAAGCTTGGGAATTACTTCAGAGTCATTGTGAAGGGGATGCTAGTGTCAAACAAACTAAACTTAGAATGCTTTGGTCTCAATTTGAAAATCTAAGAATGGCGGAGGAAGAAACCATTGACTCCTATTTTGAAAAACTTTTGACTCTCTCAAATGAAGTCCAAAATGGGAGAAGCTATTTCTAATAGGCAACTTGTTTCCAAAGGCAGATCTCTTTCCTCAAGATTTAATACCAAAGTCACTATTTTGGAAGACACTCATAACTTGGCAACTATGGACTTTCATACCCTGTTGAACAATTTGAAAAACTTTGAACTAAATGAAAATGAGAGACAAGGTATGAAAACTCATAGTATTTCCCTTCACTCTATTTCTAAAGCAAAATCTTCAAAGCCTGAGAGTAGTAGTGATGAGTCTGACAATATGGTGAGGAAGCTTTCAACAATCTTGTAAGGAAGTTCAACAAACTTAGATTCAGGAAAAACTACGTCAAGGATCCTCAAGTGCAACTAAAACTTTCAAAAGAAAAACAATACTTTCAAAGCTGGTTACCTTCCAAAACTAGCTCGAATCGATTTGATCGCACTCCTCTTAGTAAGATTAGATGTTTTGAATGCGAGGTGGGGTCATTATCAAAATGAATGTGCTAACAATCTCATAAAGAAAAAGAATCTTCTTGCTTGTCTCGGTGATGACTCGGATGAAGAGCAGAAGATGAAGAAAAGAAGATGATTCAACTACCAATGCGAGCTCTCGCTCATCCACTTACCATGTTGATGACCAATGTTGGGACAACATTGTCAAAACAACTTATCGGAATAGAAATCTTCTTTGACTATGATGACTCACGAGGCTGTGAAATTTTGGCACTAACCAATCTGAAAAGTCGGGAATATCTAATGTTTTATGTCTACATGGATACGTGGATTTTGATATAGATAGTCGATCGGAAGAAGTTAATGAGATCAAATGGTGAAGGCGCAGCAGATGTATGAGAAACTCTTGATGAATGGAAGACTCTCGAAAACTCCTCGAAAGCGAGAAGGAGAACCACAATCGAAAGACACCATTGTCAAACTAGAATTTGAATTAACAAAGAAGGACTACGAAATTTCAAAGTAATCTCGAGCTAAATAATGAAAAGAAGGTAATTGCAAAATGGAACTCTTCTACTTCTAGACTTAATGAGATGCTTGATGTGAACAATGATGGGACCCTTTGGTTTAGGGTACACAAGTAGTTGTGATGAACTTGGGAGCAACATGAGCGACATTGTTGACACTAATACCTCAAAAGTTGTCAAACCTCTTTACGAGCTCATAAAGGTCCTACATTTGTCAAAGAAAAAGCTTTGTTTGTGTGCACTTCTTGTCTTAAATCAGGTCACAAAAAGCCTTCTTGCTTCAAGTACGAAAGGACTTAAGCAGTGAACATGTTGAGACCTCGAACCTCGATAATCTCTCCAATTCCCTCCCATCCGGTTTTTGAGACAAAGCAGTGATGCTAGTCGCAATGTTGTGATAACATCCACTTCAGCAGAGCTGAAAGATGTAATCTTAAGACTCTAAAGTGCTTTCTTAGCTCTCCTAAACAAGACAAATCTCCAGGACAGATAAGAAAACACAAGAGTGTTTCGAAACATGTTTGGGTAGCTAAAGAAAATCATACTTGCAATGTTGCTTTTACATTGCTACTTCTCCTAACAATCTTGAGGAAAATGGTACTTGACGGTGGTTGTTCTAGGCACATGGCCGGTAACCGTCAAATCTGTCAAACTTTGTAGCTCAAAGGGCGAATGCGGTAACATATGGAGGAGGATACCAAAGCAAAATACTTGGAAAGGGAACAACGTGCCTTAAAGGATATCAAAACTCTCGAATGTTCTTCTTGTTGAAGGGTTAAGCGCTAATCTTGTTAGTATAAGCCACATGTGATGATGATCCTGAAAGTCGAGTTTGATAAACATTCTTGCAAAGTTTATACTTGTGTGGACAAATTAACCATAATGGCGGTGTGAGATCACGGGACAAGCTGCTATGTGATGGACATTCCTCTCAAATGCAATGTTGCTCAACATGATGATGACACAGTGGCATAAGAAATTGGGACATGTCGACTACGAAATCTGGAGAAGATCATCAAAAATAATGTGGTGACGAGTGCAAGCTTACCAATGTAGGGAAACATGTGTGTGCGGTGTCTTATGAGAAAACAAACCAAGGTGACACATCACTTGATTGAAGACATGACAAAGAGGTACTTTTAGCGCTTTGAACTCTGCATATGGATCTCATGGGCCTATAGAAGCTAAAAGTTTAGGAGGAGCTGGTATATCTATGTTATAGTTGATGATTTCTCTAGATACACTTGGGTTGACTTCTTGAAAGAAAAATCGAAACTTTTGAATCCTTCAAAATTGGCATACAAAATCATGTAATGTACTCTACTCTTGTTGAAAGAATTGATCGACCATGGTAAAGAATTAGAGAATCAATTCTTTGATAAATCTTGTGAAAAGAAAGGAATCATGCATGAATACTCGGCTCCTAAGACACCACAACAAAATGGTGTTCTTTGAAAGGAAAACAGGACTCTTGAAATGGCTAGAGTGATGTTGAGCTCGATGAACCTATCAAAAGGTTGTGGGCTGAAATTTGTGAACCTTGCTTGTCACATAATCAATCGTGTCTATCTTCTTCGTCAGGTCTCTAACCACTCCATATGAGATGTTGAAAGGTAGAAAGCCCAATCTCAAGTACTTTCATGTATTTGGATGTGTGTGTTACATACTCGATGATAGAGAACATCTAGGGAAGTTTGATGCTAAAAGTGATAAAGGAATCTTTGTAGGATACTCTCAAAATAGTCGAGCTTATAGAATATACAATCTAGATTACGGACTATACAAGAATCGTAAATGTTTCCTTTGATGACTCTGAGCCCTATGCCCGAAGAAGATCTCTGCAGTCTTTGAGCAGTTATTGAATCAACCTCGACTCTTCTACACATGAGCGTATCGAAGCTGTGACTCCTGGCGATCAAGCTGAAAGAACCCGTGTTGTGGGCAATGTTGTGCCAACATCCCCTCGGTGCAATGATGACTCAACATCAAACTCAACATCCAGTTACACTCATGATGAAGAACAAGCTGATCCTCATAATGGCGAAATTTGAATCGACAATCCATCCGGCAACAATCTGCACCTATGTCTCGACTCGAAAGGATCCTCCTCCTAGAATTAGCAAAGATCATCCAGTTCCCAAGTAATTGGAAATCCGGAGGAAGGACATTGAGAAACAGCGCAAAAACTACAAGGAGACACTCGGACTTCTTTGAAATATGTCACTTTGTAAGTTCCTCGTGCTTTGTTTCGTTAATTGAACCTAAAATGTGAAAGAAGCTCTTAGCGATGATTTTTGGATAGAAGCGATGCAAGATGAACCGTCGATTTCAAACAAATGAAGTCTGGACTCTTGTTCCCCATAATATAAATGTCATAGGCACCAAGTGGATTTTCAAAACAAGAGTGATGAAAAGGGATAGTTGTAAAAACAAAGCGATTAGTTGCTCAAGGTTACACCCAAGTGGAAGGCATTGATTTTGATGAGACCTTCGCTCCGGTTGCTAGATTAGAGTCCATTAAACGCTCTAGCCTTAGCATGTTGTCTTAACATAAAACTTCGAACAAATGGATGTTAAAGGAGCTTTCTTGAATGGCTACATTGACAAAGAAGTGTATGTTGAACAACTAGAGGTTTGAAGATCCTTTTATCGACCATGTTTTAAACTAAGAAAAGCCTTGTATGGTTTGAAACAAGCCCCATGCGCTTGGTATGCTAGGTTGACAGAATTCCTAGTTGGGTTAGGATTCAAAAGAGGTGAGGGAGATCAAACTCTGTTTATCCTCAGGAAAGGAAAAGACATCTGCATTGCTCAAATCTATGTTGATGATATTGTCTTTGGTGATACTAACCTCTCCTTGCTAGATAAGTTTGTTCAAGCCATAGCGGGGAACTTTTGAGATGAGTATGATTGGTGAACTCGGTTTCTTCTTGGGGCTCCAGAATCTGCGAAGCAGGAAGGCCTCTTTATCTCTCGAGAAATATGCGAGAATCTTATCAAAAATTTAGTGCGAAAATGCCAAACCTTGCGGCACTCCATGGCTACATCTCTGAAACTTCAAAAAACCGATGTTGGGGCGATGTTGATTGACATTATCAGATCAATGATTGGAAGTCTCTTATATCTTTCGTACCGGACGGACATCATGTTCTCTGTTTGTGTGTGTGCGTATCAATCAAGCCCAAAATATCTCCTTAGCTTTGTCAAAAGAATCATTAGATATATATCAGGAACTGTTAATCTTGGATTATGGTATGCATGTGATTCAAACACTAATCTGTTGGGATTTAGTGATTCTGATTGGGCTGGTGACTTAGATGATCGAAAATCAACTAGTGGAGGTTGTTTTTATCTTGGACCAAATCTTGTGTCATGGTATAGTAGGAAACAAAATTGCGTGTCTCTCTCTACTTTGAATCTGAATATGTGGCGGTGGGAGTTGTGTGTCTCAATTAATTTGGGTGAACAATATCTGCATATATATGGGTTTCAAAGTGACACTCTTTTCTTTTTTGTGATAACCTTAGTGCCATTCACATATCCAAGAACCACATTCAACACTCACGCAAGCATATAGACATTCGACATCATTTTCTTAGAGACCTAGTCTCGAAACAAATAATTGACATACACATTGATACCACAAATCGGTTAGTGACATTTCACAAAGCCCCTTGATAAAGAGAGATTCTTGGTTTGAGAAGGTCTCTTGGCCTTTGCACTAATTGATAGGATTTCTTTGCAAGCAATGTTGACATAACATCTGGTCAACATTGTCTTCTATGTTTACCTAGTGTTGTCTTTACATTATTCTTTTAGTCTTTTCTCTTTCTTATTCTTGTGTGTCTATGTGTTTTTTGTGCATATTTGGTCGATGGCTGTTCCTATTTGTAGCTTACAGTGGTGATGCTTAGGGTTTGAAAGGCTATTTGAAACCAAGGTTGAAAGGGGATCGAGTCTCCTGTGTGTTTGCTTTATGTAAAACCCACTTTTGCTGCTTTTTGGCTATTTTTACTCGTACCTTGACTCACTCTTGATGTTGCCTCCTATCCTTTATGTTTAATAAATCTAATGAATTATGATAAAAAGGGCTCGAAGTGTTTCCATCGAGGATCGTGTTGGGCAGGTTTCAAATACTATCCAGATATCGACGTGGCCACTGTGTCATGTGTCGTGAGGGTTGATGGCCTGTACTGGAAACCGACACGCACAAAAGTGCCGATTCTCGTAAAGGCTTTGGTTCACTTTACGAGTACCAAATTACTGATGTGGTGAAATGTGGTCTCATGGTCACCCACTCAAACTTATGCTAATTGTTCAATTTACTTCTTGAGGCAATGTTGAGTGTGTTTCTTTGGTATTCCTTCCTTCTTACATTTTACTGCTGACATCGATGGTAATGTCGAATCTGCTCATCTTGAGACTTGGTTTCCTGGCTGACTTACATTAAGAGTGGTCTGATATTCCTATGTTGTCATCAATGTTGAGCCAACATCCAGTCGACATTACTGTCTTTGGCGATACCTTCTTCTTTGTGTTTTGTGTGCTCTTTACGTGTTTTGGGTTGGGTTTGAGGGGAGTAATTTAGTGTCTTGGTGTCTGGTAAAATGTAAAGTGTAAAATATAATATCTTACTCTTATCGACCTTGATTTGTTTCCTAAAATAAAATGTACCTCCCTAGGTTGAGTTTTGAGAACCTTCTTCATTCTTGACCTAATTGATACGGTGGTCATTTGCTTTCCTTAATCTCATATTAACAAGCGTATACAGATCTTGGTTTGTGTTTTGATATATATGATTATGATCCTTGGAGCAAACTGACCAAAAACATTCCTCGAACCATATTACCACTACCTCTCATTAACCCACTTCTCCACCACTCAAAAAAAAAAAAAAAATATATATATATATATATATATATATATATATATATATATATATATATATATATATATATATATATATATCCCTGTTTTTACTTCTGACTACCACAACTCTTCATCTTCCCCTCTCTTCACTCTCTTTACCAAAACTACTCTCCCGCCCTGTCTCACTCAACTCTAGCTTCACAATCCCAACAATGTCGTCCCGACAAAACCCGTCTTGCGGATTTTCATTGCAAACACTTGAGGGAGCAAGCTTATCCTCTTCCCATTCGTCTGAGCCGTGGATTTTGAGATTCAGTCTATAATTGTGAGGATTAGGAAGATAGTCTTGAAAAACCCTCGTCTCTGTGCCAAACCACCATCTCCAAAACCAGTGAGTCATCACCATCAAACCCCTCTGAATTTGCTTTGCGAAACCCTTGTTAAATTGGGAGCATGCGGTCGACTTGCCACAAGATCGAGGATGATGATGAAAGCCAATGGGGATAGAGAAAGATGCTCCCATGGAGGATCTTTGGGGAAGATGTTGGACATCGAAATTCAACATGCGATCGTGAAAACCCCAAAATCATTGAAGAAGATGATGTACAACAACGACAAGCAGGAAAGCGACTCTTGATGGCTGAATGATGAGAATCGGACTAGCATGCATTACGAAAATGTTGAGAAACCAGCGGATGAGCTACCATTGAACTAGTTGAAGTGGAAGATTGGCGGTCGGATGACTCGGAGAAAGCGAAAGTGATCGAATGAATATAGATGAGGATGTTGTTGCAACAACGGTGCTCATGATGATAACAATGATGAAAGCTCTAATGATATGGAAGATTATGGGCGAAGAAGATGACTCTAAGGATGAGTCGATGGTTGAAGAAGAAGATCTGAAACTTCGGATGAAAGCTCGGATGACTACGAAGATTATGAAGGAAGACGGAGGAAGAATCGAAGAAGAATCACTTGATGATGAGGATGTCATTCTTGGAAGACCAGTTGAAGACCACGAGGTAAATGATCTATCCTCTGAACTGTGTTTGAGATGGTTACGATTGGGATGAAGATGGGTTTCTCATTTGTTCTATGATAACAAGAATCTAGAAAATATGAGAAAATCAAAACAATGCTATATATGTTGAGAAGATAATTAAAGAGGACTCATTTGAAAAGTATAACTTGGTTGCCTATCGAAGAAAAGGAATCTCTATTATGATGTTACTCGATATCTTGCATTTGTTCTGAAATCATAAGAGAATTCTATGCCCATTTATAGAATTTTGGTAGTGAAGGGCATGGTAAGCATCCTTGTGTGTACTTGAGAGGTGATGTATTCTTCTTGACTTCTAAGGATATCAATCTTGTCTTTGCATAGAAATAGGGATGAGATTGAGACTCTGTGGAGGTAACTATGGATGAGATTGCAAGAGAGCTAAGCTGCGGAAAACTAAAATCTTGGCCTCTTGGAACTCTAGATCTGAAATATTGTTGTTCTCTAGTATCATTCTTGCCGGATCTGCTGTTGGTTGCCATCTTCCAATAACAACAAGCTGACCGACCATGTTGCTTCTGAGATTAAAATGGGTTACAATGTCAACTTTGGGAGAAAGGATTCTCAAGCATCTAGAAAATTCTAAGAATAGAGGATCGAGGTCATTTGATTCTTCCATCTACTATATTTGTTGTTCTTGGATCACGAGGTTGAGGTTAAAGCGATGATGTCTATCATTCCAACTTTAAGTCCATCACGGTCACCAAACAACTCTGGAAACACATGGCGGGATCATGATCTTCCTTGGATAGATCTGATGTTTACGTGAACATGGATGTGGAGGAGAATATGCCTCTTTCTCTTGGCGCGATGCACGAAGCTACGTAGTTGCATTTCGACATTCCAATGTTGACTTATATGTTGAGACAACATTGACTCCTAACATTGAAACTACATGCTGCGGTATTTTTACGAGCAGGACAAGTGATTACGGAGCAAATCAAAGGGCTTGATGGCGGATCTCAAACAATCGAAGTTGAAATACTCTAGTTTCTTTTCTTTCCTCACAAAGGGAGAATAGATAACTTGAGTTTGAGTTTGTGTTGAACAATTTATAATTTGTGTGGAGTGTAATATTTTAAATTCTCTTGAATATTTCTTAAAATTTGCAGTTAAGGGGAGATTTCTTAAAATTTATGCAGTTAAGGGGAGATCGATCTCTTGTAGTAGTTCTTAGTATTGTTTCTATGATCGATCTCTTGTTTTGTTTTGTGATGAAAGACTAAGATTAAGGGAGATTGAAAGTGCGGCATGTACTTATATTTTGATAATCTTGTCTTTCAATAATCGATTCAAGTTTATGTTTGTTGTTGTTTGTGAAGCTGCGGGATTATCAATGTTGTATAACATTGTGACGGATAAATTCAATGTTGGCATAACATTGAAGATATAACATTATGTGGACATCGAAGACAAAGCACATTAGGACCGAGGATACTTGGATTGGAAGTAGTGACAAAACAAACAAGATTTGATTTAAGGAAAAGAACGACTGTGGTGAAAGCGAAGGAATATATTTTATGAAGAATTGAAATATAGAATTTCCTTCTTTGCGCTTTTTGAAGAAAACAAGTAAAAGGAAAAATTGCCTTTGCCAAGATCCTATTGCCTTTTGACATAGATGGAAGAGGTCGACATCTCAAGTATATATATATGCAAGGATTTAGCAAAGCAATGTTTCGGAGCCTTTCTTGATGATCAATCGAGATTTTATTAAAAGAGTTTAGGCTTCTTGTTTTCTGCTAGCTTTAGAGTTTGTCTAAGAGTATTCATTGTTGGAATAACTCTTTCAAACATCGACCTAGAATAGCTTTTACTGTTGGTTCTTCTAGGGCTAGTTTTGGTTGTTTAATCAATCGTTTGTGATTGTATTAAACCCACTTGATTAGATCTACTTTTCCTGTCAGTAGATATTTTGCCTCTGTTATTTGATATAATTTTCTATATATTGGCTTGGTAATAGAAGTTTCATTCTTATTCATCCGCTGCCATCTGTTTGCTATGTTGAAGACAATGTTGAACAACATTGTTGGCAACATTGTCTATTGATCTTGTTTCAAGTACCAATCCGGGATCCTAAGTTCTAACAATCATCATTGAAGTCCAAAATTGGAGACTTGCAGCTTTCTTGGCCTCTCACTTCTCCTTCTTCCTTTTCTTCTTCTTCAGAAGTCTTCTTCTCTTCTGAGATTCTAAGGGACTTGGCTCCCCTAGTTATCATACTCCTCGGCCTTTGGTGGTTGATCTGGAACAACTTCTTGATGAGGTGTCTCGGTGGTGTATAATGACAAGTTGACTTGAGGAGGACGATTTGATTGTTTTCTTTTCTTCCTCGCCTTTCGAGGCATCTCTTCTTCCCCTTAGTCATGAATGGTGACTCATGATAGCATAAACTTGAGAGTGATTCAAAGTTTTTACGGAGATTGTTGTGCACGACTAATTCTTGAAGTTCCTTCTTGACTCTTTGTTACGCCTAATCGGTTCTGCTCCCTTACATTGAGCTCTTCAAGCGGCCTTAGGATGGCGTTGGCTTGCGGACGGCATGGTAGCTTCATTCAATCTTTGCATTAGCATTGTTACAATCCTTATCCACGACCAACCCTAGGTCTTTACGAGAGAGAGCTATCTTTGGTTGCTCTATTGAGTAAAGGAGCGACGATGGCTTCATCTCTTACGGGCCGGATTTTAGCGATTACGTGTCTTGGGCAACTAGTATCTCTCGAGTTCCAAAAGAAACTATTCCTTGCGGTGCTCTTCACTTCTTGAACTACAGTGCAAAGAAGATATGAGGAGCAAGTAGGGCTCTCTTTTCTTTGAGTGATAAGTCTCTCATCTTCTTCTGATAATCAAGTTGCGGTCTTCTTGACATCACTCTCATAATCCTTCTCTGGGATTGTTTGCAATTGGCTAACATCTTTTGTTTGCCTTGGAGTATCTTGCCTTACGAGAGGATGTAGAAGGTCTTTACGATGCGACCTTAGCATCGTGCTCTTCATCATCATTGTCATCCATGGCATCTATCTCGTGATTGTGACAACAATGGCATTCTTGATTTCTTTGCTCATCTAGGAGTGCGATTCCTTGGCATTAGCTTCTTTGAGCTTCTTGAGTTTGGCCTCCTTTTCATCAACAAGAGCTTGACACTCAATGCGATTCTCTTTTCTTCTTCAACACCTTTACGAGTTGTTCAATCCACGAACTTCGGTGGTGAAATTTCTTCTATGGCATCATTGTGCTCACATTGGATATCTTGATGAGACTTGGGAGGTGATGATGATGGGGCTCTCTGAGCATTTGAAGGAGTAGCCTTTTCTCCACTTCCTTTGCTAGCTTTACGAATCCGCCTTGTCGAGTTAGGGATCATCATTCTGATCATCATCATCATCACTCTTGTTCTTTGCTTCTTGGTTTGGATGCTCAGAGGGAGGTTCTTGATAATCATTTTCGTCCTTCTCCTCGTCATCTTCTGAAACCAGGTTGATCACATTTGGGAATGTAATCATCCTCCCATTAACTTCTTCTTGTTCAGCAGGATAAGTAGTGAGCTTCTTTGAAGCGGCGGATGGGTAACCATCTGCTCTTGAGTTTGAGCATCCAGACTTGAAATCTGCTATCGGTCTTTGTGCTACTTCATGAATGAAGTCTTCGTGCATCAGTGGCAAATGGTAGGACTCATTGGGAACAATGCATGGATATAATCTTCCGATTAAGCGATTGCTCTCTTTTTGGGACGTCGATTACTCGCTAATTCAAAAGGTCGACTTTACGAGTTTACGCCATTATAAAGCACTTGAGATGTTTCTTTAAGGTGTTCTTACGAAAGCCTTGAGTAAATCAAGCGGCACTAAATTTGAGCACGAAGAAAGGGATCAAGTTAGTTTTGTTCAAACCACTTAAGTTAGTATTTGTGTGCAAAAGTAAGCTTTCTGAGCATACCTGTGTAGAAACACTAGGCTCATTATCCTGTACTTCTACTTGCTTGGTCTCAGAGACCACAGATACCTTGTTGTGAGGAGAAGTCTGATCCTCATCAAATTTTCTTCTGCTTGAACACGAAATTAAAATCAATTATGGTTTCAGAAACTTGTTTATCAGAGAAAGATAGGTAGAAATATGCTTTTTGAGGCTTCACTTACTTCCAAGTGAGGAAGCTCAGTAGCATGTTCTCGAAACCTTGGGGTTTACGCATCTTTCTGAATCTTGCTTGTTGATTTTAGTTTCCTTTGGAGGAGATAACCTGTTGTTTCTCCATCGATTGTTCTTCTTGAGCACATAAGAGCAAACATAAAAGATTTAGTAGTGGGTTTTCGAGCATTCTTGAAGGAGTCTATGCGATTACTTACCTTCTCGTGAAGGCTCGATAAATGCTTCCTCAAAAGCTTTTGACACGGAATCTCTTGGGGTGTTGGTTCCACCACCACTACTTCCTCGATTAGACTAAATAAGAGACATAAAGAATTTAGAACACAAGATATGAATATTTCAAGCAAGTTATTTCTTATTCATAGATAACTTAACTACCTGTAGGACAGGCTCTTCTTGTTGTTCTGAGGTTGGAGGAACCTCTTTTTCATTCAGAGGGGTGGACAAATTATCATCCTCCTGAAAGTGTGTCTCCATGTTGGCCTGTAACAAATGCAGCTTATGAGTAACAAGTTAACATTTTAATGTTGACAAGTTAGATACAAACTACTTTTGCTACCTGAATAGAGTCAGGCTGATTATTGATCTCTTGGACTTGTGGTGATTCCACAGCCTCTCTGTGCTCATTGTTGTTCTCCTCTGCAGTATCATTCTGAGTCTCCATCTCAGTTTGATCCCTTTCTGAGAGTTGAGCTTTCTCAGAAGGTTGAGGAACCTATGTTAAAACAGGATTTTCTTCAGCAACATTAGGTGCTGGCATTGTGAATGTGGAAGCAATGTCAGGATCTTCCAGCATTCTATCTTCCTCACCCAGGCCTTCTTCTTCCTGCTGGGCAGAGGGGATCTTGTCTTTCTGAAGAGCTGAGCTTGATGCTCCTCCATGGGTCTCATACTTGAATCTTTTGAGTAATTTTGCAAGTACTTCATCATCCTCAGAATCACTATTCTGTGTTGGTGCAGACCCATCTATGATATTTCTATAATCTCTGGAGAGTTCTGGAGCAGTCTGGTTCAGGATTCTTGGGGCATTCTGGAGTTGCCTTTCCCATTGTTTCCAGAATGTAACAGATTCTGAGACCAAAGTGCATATTGGCCTTTGGCTCAGCAAGGCCATTGATGATTTTGGGCTCAAATTCCTCAATATATCCAAGGAATTTGTTGAAGGCGTACTTCCCCCAATTGAAGTGGGTTTCCTGCCCTTCATGCTTCTTGTTCAGAAGATGCATCATCATCCATCTCTCCATGCTTATCTGGTCTACTCCACCTTTGTTGCCATCAAAGCAACGGACCAGAATAAGAGCTAAAGTACTCGGTGTTTACGAGATGACTAGTTCTGATGGATTTCAGAACAAAGTCTCCTGGGCAACCTTTTGCATTTTCTAACTGGATTGCTTCAAATAGCTCTTTGACGCCTTGAATCATGGAAGCGTCCTTGATGTTGATGTCTTCAATTGTTCCTCGATTTCTCAATCGGAATATCTTGCAGAAAGTCTTGCAGTCTAGGATAATTTCTTGTCCTTGAACTTCAGTCTGCATGTATTTCTCTTCTTCATCATTCACAACCTTTGTGAAGATTTTGGAATTGTTATAGAATTCCAGCACATCCAGTGTGGATAGTCCTTTGGTGCGTGACCGAAACTTGAAAATATGGGAACTTTTCAGCATCCCCAATATCAGTTTCCTATCTGGTTTGGAAGAAATGACTGCAGGTACATATTTCTTCACTAGAAAAGCTCCCCAATTCATTTTGTGACTTGGATTCCAGTCAGATGGGGTGAAATTTCCCAGAAGGCATTTATTCAACACCTTAAGTTCCTTTCCTCCTTGCTTTTCAGCAGGAGCAGATGATGCGGCCTTAGGGTTCTTGGTGGTCATCTTCTTGGGTGCCATCTCTTATATAGAGTTTTGAGTGAGTGTTTTTCAGATGAATTTTGCACAATTAATCGAGATTAGTCTATCTTTTCAGAAAACTAAGCACAAAAGTTGAGTTTGCGAGAGGGGTTTTGCGAAATCTTAAGAGATTTTCTTTGTTTTGATCTGATTTGAAATTTGAATTGGTAAAAGTGTTTGTCTTTTGCCCAAATCCTATATATATAGCGAGACAAAATGTACATAGATACAACATACAGCCTGAACATGAATCGTGTCTTTGTATGCATAGGCGTGAATGCGTCCTTTGTACTTCATTAAATGCGTAGTGGGCCATGTCTGCATTTCTCAACAGACATTACTTGCTTTGTTTTAATCTCAACCGTTGAGATCAAACGTTTATTCATCAAGGGCTTATATTGAATATCTTGTAATGATATCAATCAACAAATGGTATTGTGCCGACTTGATGGATTTTTAACAAGTTACATCCATTATGTCACTTAGTAAAGAGTAAGAACACTCAATTGTTTGAACTTATCATTCTGAGTGTCAAGTCCTTATCTTTATATTGTTTATCATAAAAATGGCAAAAATGCGAGACATTGGACAAGTTTGACTTTCAGAACTTATACTTTTCGGGGTTTGTGTGTCTTTTCTCTTTATGACTAAATAGCTTTCTGAATTCAAGTGTCAGAAGCTTCAGTTGTTTGAATGTATTTGACCCACTCTTAGTAAGTAAGTTCTAGTCTTATTTACTTATTGAGTGTGTACCAACCTTTGCCTTTCTGGATACCCGTTCCAGAAATGTTTTGCCTTTCTGAGTGTTGCTACTCAGAAACCTTTGCATCACTTCTTTTCTACCTCACTTACTCAGACTTTAGAGATTCAGGACATTTTTCAGTCCTTAGGCATCTCCATTAATCTAAGATTATGTCTTAAGGTCAAGAACCGGCTTTCTTGTAGGGGCTTGGTGAAGATATCTGCAAGTTGGTCTTCTGTGCTAATCTTGAGTATCTTTATATTGCCTTTCTCAACATGGTCTCTGATGAAGTGGTGTCTAACATCAATGTGCTTTGTTCTGGCATGGAACTTGGGGTTCTGTGTGATTGCAATAACACTTGTGTTATCACAGAAAATGGGAGTTTTCTCTTCATTGAGTCCATAGTCTCTGAGTTGTTGTTGAATCCACAGAATTTGTGTTTCACAACAACCAGCAGCAATATATTCAGCCTCTGTGTTAGAAGTTGCAATTGAGTTTTGCTTTTTGCTAAACCATGAGATAAGTCTAGTTCGGCCCAAGTTCACGAGGTGCTTTTCCTATCAAGCATTGATCGGCATAATCGACATCGAGTAACCACGAACTCGATCCACTTTCTTTAGGATACCACAAACCTACATCTCTGTACCTTTTACATACCTTAATATTTTCATAGCAATGTTGTAGTGTGATTGCATTGGATTTGTTTGAAATCTAGCACACACTTTGCATATTGAATATCAGGTCTACTTGCAGTAAGGTAAAGTAGTGAACCTATCAATTTCATATACTTGTGTTCATCAACACTCTTATCTGATTCAGTATAGGTCATCTTGGTTCCTATGCTCATAGGTATCTTAGCATTCTTTTCAGAAGGCTTAAGATTGAACTTTGTGAGCATGTCTTTTGCATACTTTGTCTGACTAATGAATATTCCATCATTGAGTTGCTTGACTTGCAATCCTAGGAAATAGTTCAATTCTCCCATCATGCTCATCTCAAACTTACTTTTCATGAGATTTGCAAAGTCATCACAAAGTTTCTTGTCCTTAGATCCAAATATAATGTCATCAACATATACTTAAACTAAGAGTAGTTTCCCATCATGATTTAAAGTAAAAAAAGTTTTATCAACTTCACCTTTCTTGAAACCACTTTCCAGAAGGTATTTGGCCAAAGTGTCATACCATGCTCTTGGAGCCTGTTTCAGTCCATATAGAGCTTTCTGTAGCTTATAGACCATTCTATTTTCTGAGGAAACTTCAAAGCCAGGTGGTTGTTCAACATAGACTTCCTCAGCAAGTTCACCATTCAAGAATGCACTCTTGACATCCATCTGATAAACTTTAAAGTCTTTATGAGCTGCAAAGGCCATAAAGAGTCTTATTGCATTCAATCTGGCGACTGGTGCATATGACTCATCAAAATCTAAACCTTCAGTCTGGGTGAATCCCTTGGCAACCAACCTTGCTTTGTTTCTGGTTATTTTACCGGATTCATTCATCTTGTTTCTGAAAACCCACTTAGTTCCAATCACAGATATTCCTTCTACAAATGGAACTAGTTTCCAGACTTTGTTTCTCTCAAACTGATCCAACTCTTCTTGCATTGCAGAGATCCAGTCTTGGTCTCTTAATGCTTCTTCTACAGTTTTAGGTTCAATGTTTGAGATGAAACATCCAAAGAGAGAGTTAGCATTTTCGGCTATTGCTCTCCTAGTCCTAACACCTTGATTGATTGGTCCAATCACATATTTTGCAGGATGATCCTTGATCCATCTCATCATGGGTTTAGGGCTAGTAGGGTTAACATCTATGTGATCTGAATGTGAATCACTATGATTATGACTTGATACTTCTTCAGTGTGAGAGCTTTCTGGGACATTTTGCACCTCAGACGAGCGGTGAATGTCTGACACTTGCTCAGTGTGAGAGCTTTCTGGGACATGCCTATCAGAGAGGTCATTTCCAGAGTTAGCTCTCTGATGAACATCTTTAGTTTTCATTTCTGGAATTCTCATAGGAAATTCTTCATCATGTCTGAGAATCATCTGGTTGTTACTGGGCATTTCATGCTTTTCTTCGTCAGAGTAATCCTCCCTTTCCACAATGATGTTTTTCCTTTCTGAGGGTTCTTCTTCAGAATCCTTTATCATTAGTTCCTTGAACCTTTCTGAGAGTTCATCAGCAAGGGGTGTTTTCTTGCTTCCTTCATAGAATCTGACATGAATTGATTCTTGATCTTCTTTGTTCTTTTGTTGTAAACTTCTGTATGCTTTGCTATTCATAGAATAACGAAACACACCTTCATACGCCTTTGGTTGAAATGTTCTTAGATACTCTTTTCCATTGTTAAGAACAAAACATCTACAACGAAACACTTTCGGATGTTTGATATTAGGGGTCTACCAACGAAGAGTTCATATGGGGTCTTGTCATGGTGTTTGTTTATCAAACATACATTACGAGTGTAGCATGATGTGTTTCTGACCTCGACCCGATAAACTTCACTTATTTCGATGTCACTAGCATTGTCCTTCTGCTTCTTTAAGGTATCTATTTTCCTTTCGCAACACCATTTTGTTGTGGTGTTACAGAGGAAAGTTGGTGTTATATACCTTTGATGGTACAAAACTCCTTTATGTCTTGGTTGACAAACTCGATTACCATAGTGCAATACGATTGCGAGATACTTTGTCATTTTCATGACTTCAAGCTTATTGATAAATTTGGTATCTCCACCTAGCATCAAATTTGTGCTTGGAAAACGACCAGTGAATCTTGAGAGGTCATCTAGAACAACGGACCATACTTCTTTCCGGCATAACTAATTACGGATGATTCAAAAGATCCATGTGAAATAGTTGCGTGGTCTAACACTTCAAGTGTCTGGTTTTGGTCTTGAAAGAGATCTTAGATTGTTTCCCCATCGTGAGCGAGCAGATACCATCCTTTACGAAAGATGTTTTGGGAAGACCGACCACTAACTCTTTCTTGGCAAGTTTGATTAGAGTTTTGAAATTCAAGTGACTCATTCTTTTGTGCCATAACGGTGCTCTTACGTGTGACTGATTGACTCACCATGAGACATTCTTGATTGTGGCGGATCTTGATCGGCAACATAAAGACTACCTTTCCATGAGCAACTAAGGTATGCACTTTGACTCGTCGTCTATAAGTTTGCAATACTTTGCTTTGAATTTCACTGTGAATCCCTTGTCTACAAAGCGCTCATGCTAAATAGATTATATTTCAAACCTTTAACATATGTAATCGTGATTGTTAATGATCCTAATTTGGCGTTGCGGATCGAGAGAGGATTTAATTCTCCTCACCGTCGATATACGGTCGGTGTTGCAAGCTTTGTAGTTGACCAGGTTGCTTTGTCTCTGTCATGTGCTTTCGCATCCACTATCAAATAGCCATTGAGCCTTAGTCGAGGCGTTACGCACAAAATAGGAAAGCAGGAGTTAGGTTCTTGCCTCGAGATAGAACCACTTAGACTAAACATTCTTCGGTGGAATCCACATTTTAGTGAATTTCTTGGGAGTTTGTTTTTCTAACTTGATCGGAAGGAGATCTGATAAAATCGATAATTTTGATCTCAATCTTCCTTCTTGGGGTGTTTCTAGGTGTTCCCTTTGGTGCTTTACGGACCACAGGTTTACGTGGTTGCTTTTGACAAACTTAGCTTTTTACCAGGTTCCTTCTAGCTCGGCATTCAGTTTTGTGGCTTGAGATTTCTTCCATACATCTGTTACTCGTGCAATATCGCCTTGTGCCATTGTTCTTGTCCTTCCTTATATTGTTGTAGAAGGACCTTTCTAATATACGATAGCGATGCCATTTGAACACCTTTGGCTTTCGAATCGCTCTTGAAGCCTTACGAGTTCTGCACCATCTTTATTTTCATAAAATGGTTTAGTAGAGAATTTGCCTATTCGACAATTCTTCCCTTCCTAGTAATGTCTGACAATGTGGATGGTTGCATATCGAGGGTTGTGTTTCTTTTGAAACCTTATCCACATGTTTCTTGTGAACTTGTTGTTCTTTCAAAGGTGGGTTGTAACTCCTTTTCCTTTGTCAACTACCTAGCTTCGACCAATACTATAGGTGGTTGAAGAACCATTACATTGACTTTTTCAAAATTCGACCTTTCATCACTCTTCTTGAGGAGATGAATTACTTGATTGTTCATCAAGTCCAAGTCCACCTTTCTCGGAGGGATCTATCGGATAGGATTGAACCTCGGTGAAAGTGTCACTAACTTTGCATAAGATTGGAAGGATAGCTCTTTCTTTACGAGTTCTTCATCCTCGAGCGACTTCATCATTTTCTTATTAAGTTCATCGAAGGCTGGTTTGTGAGAATTTCATTCTCGGATATCGAGCTTCGGAAAGGCTATTTCGGCGTTCTTGTTCTCGGATACTCGGTTGGGTCGAAACCTCTTTTTCAAGAGTTTCTTTGCTTTCCTCTAGAATTCTGGTTTTGGATTGTGCTTCCAGAAATTCTTTCTCATAACGATCCAATTCACTCTTGACCAACTCCAGATCCTTAATTCCATCATCACTCTCATAGTACAGAAATTGTGAATTGTTAGTTACCTCATCATCCATAAGACACATTTCAATGTTGGAGATGTCTGGACCAGCAATCTCAGCAACTCCACACATATCATTCTTCTTAAGGCCGAAGTCGATTACATCGTGGGTGATTCCACACAGTTCTAGTGATAGTAGGTTTGAGTCATCTGAATCTCCATCTTCAGAATCTGTCTCAATGTCTAGAGCATCAAGTTGAATTTGAATCTTCTTCCTTTCTTCAGTCAGTAAAGCCCTTTGATTTCTCTTGAAATTTCTTCTGTCCTTCTTGTCACCTGTCTTGAGCTTGTTTAAAGCAGGACAATCTTTCTTGAAGTGACCAGGCTTTTGACAATAGAAGTAGATATCATTTCCTATTCTGCGACTTGACTAACACCTTTACGAATGGGGGTGTTAGGAGAGTTGTTCATTTGTATGTTCTTGTCTTGATGATAGTTTGGGCGAGATGCTTTTTGACTTTTCTTCTCTCAATCTCTTGACTCACAAATTTCTTCATGTGTCTTCTTTGAAGAGCATTTTCTTGAGATGCATCTTTGGTATCCTTCTTTTGAAGTACCTTGAGAAACTAGAGCAACACTTTGCAACTTTTGTTGTTTGTTCTCTACGAGTTGTCTCATAGTCTCTGATAGCAAGATGAGAGAAGAGCACTCTTTGGAGTGATATTTGGCATCCTTGGTTGAAATAAAAGAACTTAGTGTGCTCCCGGTTGTGATTGAGACTTCTTACAATAGTCTTAATCTTTTACGGTGGGAGTATCATTGCTTTCACCAAGTGCAGCCATATCACTCATAAGAGTAGTAAACACGAAATCAAGTTCTTCGAGTTTGGTGGGACCTTGTTTGAAGTTTTGGAACTTGATTTAAGAACTTCAAACTTGTTTTCCTTAGTTTTCTCGATTAAAGCCTGATTTCTTCAATCAATTGCGAGCGACTTTATTTGTTTAGCACCCACGATTTACTTGTATGTGCTTTCAGTGTCGATCGATTATGATATTACGAGCGACCATCAATCATATCTCTTGGCATCTTGGATGTCGAGCTCTCTTAGCTTGTCTTCATACATAATGCTTCCACGAGCAACGACCACTATCACTAGCGTAGCATCCTCGCTTTCATCTTCCTTGTCGAGGCTTTTCTTCCATCGACACCTCGATGCTTGTTTGAGTTATGCGATTTTGATAGGCCC
The DNA here is from genome assembly GCA_026545765.1 of Plantago major. NCBI lineage: Eukaryota > Viridiplantae > Streptophyta > Magnoliopsida > Lamiales > Plantaginaceae > Plantago > Plantago major. The sequence continues at coordinate 53,455 of JAIFAC010000134.1, read as the reverse complement.
GTCATTGGTGACATAGATCATCTCGTCGCTCATGGCCTCCAGATGGAGCCTCATGTTGGTCTTCCATTTCTCGTAGTTTACGGCTTGAGCAGGTGCATCACTTTCGAGACATACGCACATAACACACCAATTATATAGTCCTCGAGAAGGGACAAAGTTCCTTCATCTATCTGGGATCTAGGTTGATCTGAAGGCTTGTGAACCTCTGCTCTGATACCACTTGTTGGTCAGGATAACGCAAAGTAAAAGACTTGGGGGGTGAATAGTCTTTTAAAACTTTTGTCGATAAACACAGTTTCTCAGAAATCTGGGGGTTTCTGATACTTAAATTCAGAGCGCAGAAGACTTTAAGATAGGTAAGTGCAGAAACAATAAGTATGTGTGTGTGCTTTGCTGAAATGTAAATACAGAAAGGTAAATGACACAACAAGTATAGTGGTATCTGGAGGTGGCGTAATCCTCCAACTAATCCACTTTGGTCTTTCTGAGACCTAGAATACACTAGAACAGATAATTGAGTTCACCTTACAATAATCATATTCTAAGATTCCCAAACAAATGGTTCCCAACCAAATGTTCCCCCTGAGTTATTCCCCATCTCCTAGAGCTAAGTACTTCCTCTACTCAGATAACCTTGGAGTTATTCCTTGATTTCCCAAATCAAGTACTTCCTTTACTCCACGCCTTGATGGTGTTGGTTATAAGGTTTGTCAGAGAGGCTTCTCGTATAACTTTTCAGTTATGTTTTCAGAGAGCCTAATAGAACAAGACTACTTAATACACTTGTTCAGTGGATGGCAGTCTACTCTTTACTGACCCAAATAATTGATGTCCGTTCTCGAGAATGAGCTTCAGAAAGGGTATCTGATAGTTCAACTCTTTCACGAATAACAATCTCTTGTTAAGGTTCAGGACAACTTAGAACTACTAGTGATTCTTCGATCAATAGAAAGCTTTCAGAAAGGGTAGTAGAGTGCTTGAGAGAATACTTTGCTTGATGATAAGTTTGCAAGATAGAGCGTTCTAAGGTGTGTTTTTCTCAGCATCTAAGTGTGTGATATATAGATGAATTTGAGAATTGTTGGAATGATATCCGTTAGACACAATTCAAATTCAGTCCATACTTATCTTGAAATGAGTACTCAGAAGTCCTTGTCTCATGTCTCAGAGAGGACTGTGCTTCGGCGGCTTTTCTGCCGATGCAATTAATGCACTTGTACTATTTCTTGTCCTGTAGTCTTCAACGGATACATGAGCCTTTCTGATGGCTTGCATGCTCCATACTCATGATGTCATATGTCCAGAATCATATTTCAAAAGTAAGTAAATACACTTAAGAAAGGATTAAGGACATAGTCTTTCTGAGTTAGACTAAACCTTGATATCTTCATAAATCTTGTGCAATCTTCAGTCTTCTAATCTTCAGAAAAGCTCCATTGCTAGGATTGATCTTCATGGTCTTCTGGAAATAAAAATTACACATATAGACCTATAATCCTAATACAAGATTTACTAGACTAATCATACTCAGTGATTTCCTCTTTTACAATGTTCAAGTGAACCAAGAGTACTTAATCACCTTTCTGGCTAAGATAAGAACATGTGATGAGTGATCAAAATAATAACAGATATTCCTAACAGTATTGATAATCTTCCTCCTCTGCCCAACATCCATTTCCAGGGATTATGGAAGTTTTAAAATGAACGAAAAGGTAATCTACTTTCATTAAGTGATTTATCTTGTTCTCTCTGCAGCCTCTTCTTCTCACGGAGGGTCGACATTATATAATCGAACCAGTAAGCTGCGAAACAAAATAAAAGTGTCAGATACGGATGCATAAAGGAAGCATCACAGAAATCTGGGGAATAAAAGTTCAAAGCATGGCATTCACGAGGAAAAAAAAGCACAAATCCTAGATTAGAGATTCTTACTGAAATCTGTCTTTCCCCCGACTTCCACGACATTTGTCAGTCCGCACAAGTATGGCAGCGGCTGACAAATCAATCCATGGAACGTATACGTGGGCGGATTATTTTTCTTGCGAATCTCTGCCACCCACGGAGCCACTTTCTTCGGGAGTGGGCCTTGATCCGGATGTTGTCTCTCGAAAACTTTTTAGGCAACCCCCACTGTTCTCGCCTCCTAGCGGACTCCCCAGGCTCCAAAGCCATCCGGACAAAAATGTATTTACTCCACCATTTTGATCCGAGGGAGGAGATGGAATCAGAAATAAAGTTATACGCCTTTCTATTTACAAACGTATAGAAAAGAGGGTTCCCGTTGAAAGTCACTTGGAGCGATTCTTAGGAAATTCTCGAAATTCACGGATGCCTTCTTTTTACAAAGATAACAAAACAAATGAGGTTACCGGAGATTACGGATAACCTGGCTCGGACCAATCCCAATGTCATTTAGGATCTGCTTAAGCTCGGGCGTAATAGGGATCTTCCACCTGCAAGAGAATGTCGCCTCATGCACACACATATATCCGGCGGCCGGATTATAAAATGCATGCCCGGGCTCTGGGACCATTATCTCCACAGAGTCAGGAATCTCCCACTTCCGCCTCCACTCTGGGATGTCCTTCAACTTCACTTTGGACGGACATGTGGCGGCCCGTCATGTTGAGCTTCGCCGCGTATGGGTCCGCTATCCAGCAGCGGATGCGGGGCGAAACTTGATTCGTGTTGCTTTTCTCCACGACCGGCTACCAGCGGAGGAGTAGGGTCCGTGGTTTCTTTAGGTGAAGAACAATGCATCGATTGTTCCGCCTGAGCTAAGCGGTCGGACATTTTCGGAGGTGTCCTCCCCTTCCTCATCTTCCTCCTCCTCCTCATCTTCATCCTCTTCTTCCTCCTCTTCTCCATCAGCCAATGGCACCTCGGAGGTATTATGATTGGAAGGACCTGCCTCCGTCTCCACACGGTCCTCCTCCCCAGCCTCGAACATCTCCACATCATCCGCATCCTGACCACTATCGCCTCCACCTTTCGGTCAGAGTTCATTCAAACCCGGCGCACACCGCCACCACCTATGGTCCGAGATTAGACTCGCGACCTAGTCCTAGCGACACCTTCCTGGCCCACTACCACTTTAGGCTGAGTTTCTGCTACATCGCGGACCCTTTGCCCAGCATCGGAATCCCTGGAAGACACGAGTTCAATGACCAGGTAATCTGCCACGGATGTGGTTGCTTCCACGGACTCAGTCCCCCGGCTTACTCCATCGTCGTAACCTTGGGCCTCGTGATGGTTCTGAATAGGGGTGGCCCACGAACCGAACAAACCGAACTTTTGTATTAATGAATGTTCGTTCGTTCGTTTGATGTAATGTTCGGTTCGTGTTCGTGTTCGACGAGCATTACAAATCCGTGTTCGAGTTGATTGACATATTTTATATTGTTCGTGCTCGGTTCGTTTGCGTTCGATTGTTCTGTTCGAACGTTGTTCGTTTATGTTCGAAAAAACTGTAAATTACAAAATTTTAAAACTAAATAAAATCATGTAACACAAATCTACTATACAAATCAAATGCACAAGAAATGCAAATGGAAATGTCAACCTTATAGCACAATTATAACAATACTCAATATGAAAAATATAGACCAATAAACCAACAAAATGTTCTGGACAAAAACTAAACAAAGACAATGTTAAAAAACTGTTAATGTAGAGTAGACAAAATGTTCTGAAGTCCAGGAGTGCAAATACATAGAGCATCACTACATGTTCCACTAAAGAATAAAAAACAGAACTACGCATTTTGTCCAATAAATCCAAACGAAGTAAAAAAACACAAGCAAAATTATGTAACTACAAGTTAACTACTTAACTTCCAACATGTTGAATTAATTGAAGGGAGCTACTTACACTACAATTGAGGTGAGATGGTGAGTCGATCGGAGAAAATGGCGAGATGAGATGGTGGGTCGGAGAAAAGTAGCGGCGAGATGAGATGGTGGGTCGGAGAAGGAGGCGCCTTGTGGCGATGTGGGCGCAATTGATTAGTGAAGTGGAGTTGCACTCTACGGACCGATCGACGAAGAAGATGGGATTGAGTATTATTTGGGATTTTGAAATTGCCGATCATATTTTGAGAAATTGTGAATTAGAGTAATGGACTAATGGGGTTTGTTTATTTATATAAAGGTATAATTACATGTGTACCACAAAGTAATAGTTATTACATTTAGACCCATACTATATATATATATATATATATATATATATATATATATATATATATATATATATATATATATATATATATATATATATATATATATATACCCTCGAACAAATAATAAAGTGTTGACGTTAGGTTCGATAATACTCGAACATGTTATGAACATGTTGGTTGATCAAACCGAACTCGAGGCGGCGTTGACGCGTTTTCACGAACATTTCGCGAACGTTTGGTTCATGGGCCACCCCTAGTTCTGACTATCACTCCCGGACATCCTAGGGCACAAGGAAATGGGTCAGAAATGATGATTGTGATTGTCCGAGAGTTCGTTTAGGTATCTTATTAAGTCGATGGTCGAGGAAGCCCTACCTTATGATTTTCTACATGGGACACAATCTCATGACACCACGGTACTAGACTTGGCGCAAAGATGTGCCATTGGCACTAATATCTACCTATATGGCACACTAACGAGGAATGCATATAAAGGTCTATGTGCGATCGGCACCAAAATCTTGCAATAGGGCGTGCAATACGATTTTTATGCATATTTAACATATTATACAAGTCAGCTCAACAAGTTGCTACTAAGGAAATTAGCTGTCTGACATCGGGGAGGTATTCCAACTAAGTATACTACTGAGTCTACCACATGCGACATGTGAAACCACGGAATCAACAAACAAGCGTCGAGACAATGGAGAAGCATACAAGCATTAGCGAGCATATCATAAAAAGAAAATTCGGGAAGAATCAAGACATACTTACTTGATAAAGTTGATTTGGTAAGTTTGAACAGACGTGAAGCCTTGCTAGCTCTCGAGAAATCTGGATCTCGGTTGGAAAGTGAAAGATTTTGCGAGTTTTGGTTGCTCGGATTGATTTTGTTTGCTCGGATTGCTTAAGAATCGCTACGAGTTTGGTTTGGCTAAAGTGTGAAAGCGGATTAAGCGACTATTTATAGAGGCAATTGAGGAAGGCACAACGTCACATCACAGGATTCAAACCCCAACGTTGATCTTTTCGATCCAGCGGATGCGCGATTCACAAGTGGTGTATTGACGTTACACCCCATTTAATTCTTCTCGAAGCGTCACATCACTTGGGTTTAAATCTGACCGTTGATCTTCTCAATCCGGAGTTGCATCGCTTCACTCGGGATCTTTTCCGTGGGCAGACGGCGACTTATTGGGCCTTTTGGATCCTTGTTCATCAGCCCAGGTGGGCCATTCCACATATTTGGCCCAACGGATTGCTTCCTATACACTCTTCCGCAGAAGACTTCTTCAGATCCTAACCGTACTCGGATCTATATATCTCGGATACAAATACCTTTTCCTTCTACAGTCCGAGCTATTACATAACTCGGACTGTAGAACGAAAAGAGGGGGAGAGAGATATATTGAATTCCTAAGAACACGGACAACGGATCTCACAAAAAGGAATTTTTTTCCTTTTCAGTTAACGATTCGGACACGCTCCACAACACACTTGTTCTTTTTATAGTTACCAACTATCTTCTACTAAGATACTTGGAAACTAGGGGGACATATGTTGATACGGACATGTGTACAATCCGTTAAGGACGCCATAGAACGTGTCCTAGAGCGCATCAATTTGAAATAGCCATTCGATACTATAGTCCGACCTTCAAATGGTCCGACCTAAGGGAAACCATTCCAGGTCAACTAGTACTTACAAGTCAACACACCTTCTCAGCTAAGTCCGACCAAGCTAGGTGTACAACTTCCGAACCTGACAAAAGGTCACATGGTCCTTCCAAGTACAACAAACTGTCAGTCCTAGGATGCCAAATGGACCGGACGAGAGAATCTCGGACGCCACCATCACATTAAGACCAAACGTATATAACAGAACCACTGAGATACTTCCGTGAAACTTCTGGCTCGGACACCCAGAGTTACCTAAGGGCAGACCAAGCGAGAGGTCATAGAGGGGACCACGGACCCAACAGGCGGAACAGTACTCTCAGAGGGAAAAGGTCCAAACTACCCTCCCAGGCCCATTAATCGGATGTGGGCTACTGTTCACTATTGGGTTGTGGGCCAAAGGTAGCACTGGTGTCCAAATCTGAAGCATACACTTGGCACCATCTTATGAGTCATTTCATAAGATATGGTCTCTATAAATATAGCACAAGGTCCAAGACCTTAAGGTAAGTCACAATTCCCAAGTGATAAGCAATAATTATTCCAAATCATATCTCATAACTACTACATTGAGAGCTTTACAACTCTCTCTTGAGTAAAGTCTCTTACCAGGTTGACAACTTGCAACCCGGGTTACCTATCTAACACCCCCCCCCCCCCACTTAGTCATTTCAGGTGATCAACCTCGGACCAAGTCATCAGGTTGGACCTCAAGTTGGTGGTGGATCTTAGATCGGGGATTTGTGGTAGTTTAGTTAGTTAGGCTCTGTTCTTTTCAATTGAAATTCTTTGAAGCCGAATGGTGAATTAGGAATGCCGAACTAAATTGTAGTATAAAATATAACTAAGCTGAGGCGTAGGCTGAATGAGTTTTAAGTTGAAAAGAACAGAGCCTTAGTGTTCGAGGCTAAACCCCTCAATAAGTGGTTAAAACACCCGATTATGGTGTGGTGATGGAAACGTATGCATGCTAGTTAGAGTTCTTATATTTGAATGATGTTTTCCATGGGATTTACTTAGCTCGTTTGATTACTAGTGTATGTAGTTTAGTGTAGGTGTTTTACCAACAAATCACATAAGGATACGTATTCGCCTTTACCAACAAAATCTTCAAAAAATACGTATTCAAAGGTTCGTAGAAAACCACTAAAACCATATCAGTTGTAATCGTAGCTTGGTAGGATTGACGACCCCACCAATGTTATTCATTTTATAGAACAAAATCAGTTAGCTCATTGTAATAGTACCGACGTGCCTTATGTAATGTAAGGTGTCTACGTAAAGTAGTGCAATGTCTCGTATGGTGTGTCCCAGTGATAACCAAGTAAATCATCATTATCATTAATTGTTTTATCCTGCTAACTAGCATTAGATATATGTCACCAATCCATAATTCATTATCTTACACTCGAAAAACATGTGAAAACATCATAGTGAATTTGGAATATCTTGGAAGAATCAGAGTGATATTAACTAGGGTTCCATTATTGGGCGATTATGTTTCCGCGCGGTAACTTGGAATTTCGCAAAAACATGCGTTGGATATGTTGATTTGAATCTTGATGCCAAAGTGTGCCACCACTTTGTTTTATCCTTCCCGGGGAGGAGCAAGACACATGTCAACAAGATGAGGCTTCTCTTACTCGACCATATTCTTAGGAAAAAAGTATAACTATGGGAGAAGTTCTATTCTATCAAATGAAGCAGGTTAGTCGAGGCTCGACTAAGGGATTGTTCTTCCCTTCATTCTTAACATTAGATTGTAAAAAATGCGGGTTGAAGATGATAACAGATCAATTTCTCATGCAAGCAATTACTCCATTCCGACTTGAAAGAATTTATTAAAAAAAGAGCATGAAAATTTTGTTGCAGCCCCCAATGGTAAGCGTGTCAACACATGGTCGACCTCAGTTCTGAAATTGCCCATAGATGTCAAATTGAATATGTTGACTGGGCAAAATACATATTTTTAAAATTATTTTTCACAATGTGTTCAAGTTTTAGATCACATACACCAAGGATACTTGAAGGACCTACATAGCCCACCGGTGTTTTTGTACCCCTAGCCCCACATGTTGAAGGAGGGAATATCTATAATGCTAAAAATGATGCATTGAATGAAGATGAGACAGAAGGAAGGGAAGATCGAGATGATGTGGAAGATAGTGGTTCCAAAAATGGTGATGATGAAGAAGGAACGAATTCTGAAGATGGAACGAATTTTGAAGATGGAGATGATGAAGACTATAGAGATCATGATGACGAAGATGAAGAGGATGATGAAGGAGATGGAAATGATGAATCTGAAGAGGAGACGCATTGATGGATGAGATTGTTAAGTATTCCTAGGGGATTCAAAAACACAGTTGGGCTAGGTAGGTCCTTTAAGTCTTTCTGGTGTCTTATGTTGTGATCTAAAACTTGAACACATAGTGCAAAATAATTCAAAAACATGGTATTTTGTTCAATCAACATATACAATTTGACACATATGGAAAATTTAGAACTGAGGTCGACCCTGTGTTGACACACTGACCATTGGGGGCTGCAACAGATTTTTCATGGCTTTTTTTCTTTTTTAATTATTTCAAGGGAGTAATTGGAACTTAATCTCTTTCATCTCCAGTCTGCTTGTTTGGCAAAGTGATGTTATGTACGATGGAAAGAACAATCCCTTAGTCAAGCCTCGACGGACCTGCTTCATCCCACGAGCGTGCTTTTATCTTCATGATGTATTACTAGATGTTATCAATTTGAACTTTCAAAAAGTAGAGAGTTATAGTTACTTTTAGCATCGTATAAGTGTATATGAACCAATTTAGATTATGTCAAGGTGTGATTACAATTATGCAAATATTTTATTGTCAAAATTTAGACGTTTTCGTATGGTAAATGAACTTCAAAGGCTCCAATATTAAAAGTTTTAAAGGGTTTTTGTAATTCTGGGTTTGAGTTTTTATAAATGGAATGATGCAACTAGTTTTAGTATTATTGTTACATAGATCACATGGATTAAATTGTTTAGAAATATTGTTGTGATTAAATTGTTTTAGAAATATCAATGTGATAAAGGTATACCATTACACTAAATCCTTCACAACAAGATAGATAAATTCAACCGCAATAGTACAAAACACAATAGTTAAACTTCAACTGTAAAACCCGAGAATTTTATTTGTATTTTATCTAACTATTTAATTTAAATATCTTTATTCATTCTTTCTTAATCTGAAAGAAGTGGGGGAGTGGTTACCTTATTCGGTATTTTTTTTTAACCTATCCCTTCATCTCCTCGTGCAACAGAAGAAAAATAGGGTTTCAAGTTTCTGTTTCTCTACCAGCCGTTCTGTTCAATTTCTGGGTGAGTCTTTCTTCATTTTTGTTCTTTTCAGTTTCTCGGATGTTACCCTCCTGAATGTATCTGTCAATTGGTCAGGATCATTTAAGCTTCCTTGTTTTGTCTGATGAATACCAATGTCAATACTTGTGGTTAATTATTTTCCAATTTCGAGACTTGTCAGTTTGTTGCCATCTTGAAACTATATCTCTTAAATAATCGATCATCATCATCCTTCGATTTCTCTCTCCAATTTTCAAATACTTTTGTGACATCACTTTCATCATTGCATCTCTAATTCTAAACTAGCTCTCGTGGGTTGGTTGCTCAAGTTTTCCTTTGTTGTTTTAACATCATTCCCACGTACTGTAGTAGTAGTAGTAACTTTCCAATTTTATCCGAGGGGACTAGAGTACGGTTCTGCGTTAGCAATTTGAGTTCAGTTTGCTTAGTAAATTTTCTTCATCTTTTACATTAGGTATTGAGTAGTTCCGGTCTATTTTGTGTTGGTGATTTTTCGAGCAACCGAGTTAAGTCGTCTGAGGTAAGGGGGATTTTTTGACACTTTTGCTCCTATTTTCTGTATTATTATATATGTATAGTTTTAATGTTTGACAAACAAATTATAGTTATTATATCAAAATATGAGACTTGATATAATAGTCTATTCGAAAGGATCAATTATGTGAACTCCCTAAAGTATGTTTTGTGATGCATGTGGTGTGTGATAAAAATATGTTTCTGTTACATGGAGAAAATAAATATGTTTTTGAGCTCACAGTTTTACCTATGAATTCTGGGCCCGTCTTTGACGGTGATTACGTCTGGCTTTACATGCATGTTCCTTTAGCAGAACTTTATGTTATGCTACATTACATGCCGACCTACATGCCATAGGACTTATACTAGTGGTCATGGTGTGACTCTGTCTGAGCTTAAATATCTGTTTCAACTGTTCTGTATAATGACTCCATGAATTGTTTTCTGGCTATGTGATTGATATTGTGTGTATATATATGTATGATTTACTACTCTGCTTGATCCGGTAAAAGTGCCAGGAGATTCACCCTTACACATTTTTTTCCAGGTGATCTTTAGTGTTGGACGAGTTCAGCGTGGTTGCTTGGAAGTTTGAGTTCTGTCTTTTCTTAGGATTTCCTTTTTGTTGAGATGTCGATTTTGTAGTTTGTTTTGACTCTGTACGAGTGGTCCGACTTTTGAGACAATTGCTATTGTACGGTTTGGATATTAAAGTATCTGATTTATTACCTTTTATTGCTCTACCACTATTTCAAACTGCTTTGTAAATAAAATTCAGGCTTCGTCTTGGCATGAGCCCATCTCACGATTGACGGCCGATCGCGCCAAAGTATTTTGGTTTTGGGGCGAGACATCAACCAACAAAATCTAATAGTTAAATCATTCAGATACGCCTAAGTCATCATAAACAATGTCCATCTTAATAGGAATGAGTTTCTTCTCTACCTGGACATATAGGGTAATGATTTTACTCATATTTGGAACATTTTTAAACATATTGGAGCGTCTTCATTGTTCACGGGTATCCTAATGAAGTCTGGACCAGCCTCATTCGGAAGTGGCGGTTGATGCTCTAACATAGTCTTCACAAATTATTGAAAATCAGAGTACCATGTATCAAATTCCACTGGCATAAGAGAGACTCTATGCGTCCATTAAAAATCATGAGCCTCACGTACCTGCTCATAAAAAAAAGCACTCAACTATGTCAATTTTTTTCTTCAACGCCATGAACTTGTTCGTTGTTTGATCAAAGAAACAAAAATAGATAACTTTATAATGTTTAACACACTTTTCATTAATTAACTTGAATAGTTCGGCTTTGTTGTTGGGGGCCATATACAAATACGTTGCAAGTCTCCTCCGCATAACAACACTATCCGCCTGATAAGTGTGATTAAGTACATGAGAATTTTATGAAACATAAAGCAAACTCGAAGTTTTGTACATGAATCATTACCTCGGTCAAACATCGTGCAAGTATATTATGATGCATCATCGTGGAACATACATAAACGCCTCAGCCGAACCTGTATACACAGGTATACAGTCACAAAAAGCGAGAAAAACTATAATATACTGAAAAACATACAACACTAATGCATACCAGTTATCCTGCTTCAGAAAGTTGATATCATATATGTATGGAAATGCTTTTGCAAAACCTTTAATTTGTGAGTAAAGAGCTTTTCACAATCCCATGTACTTGCCAACTTTTCAAGGAAACACACCTTAACAACATTTTACATTTAGTCGAGCTTACAAGATGATGTTTTTCAATAATAACGAAGAAGTAATACAAATTAGTACCACTAGCTTGACATCCTCCATTCTCTTGCCATCATTTACCCTTAACGAGTCAAGAATCACTATTGTTTTGTTGTCAAAATCCACAACCACAAAATACCAATGATGATCATCCCACGTTGGGAAACAATGCTTAAACAGTGTCCAGTGAGCCTCCAATAGGGAATGTGAGGAAACAATATAAGCTTATTTGCGCTTTTTATTGTTTCTTCGGCAAATGATCGATAACAATGCATACTGCATAAATGGTAGCCATAACCTTAGTGTAGTACATTGTAAGATATAAAAATAGCCTACATTGTTATATTGGTCTAAAAAGTTAATTAATAACCACATATAGAAAAATAGAATGGGAAACCCCAATTACTCTTTTCATCTTATTCCCATAAACTATGAAATATATAACACCATAATCACATTTACAGAAAAAAAATGGATTGTAGTCCCCTCGTTCAAATAAGTACTCATACCGTGAAGTGTTTTTTTATGGAAGTGGTATTACCTCATCTCCAAGCCATCTTCCCGGCAATAGACAATTGATGTCTCTAATTGAGACATGCGCTCTGCATCTAAAGTGACAATCAACTTTCTATACGTTCAACTTCAATCAAAGTAAATATAAACATGACTCATCACCACAATATTGTCCTTTCAAGTATTAAAAATATATGTTTACCAGGGATTATGATTTGGATCGAACAAAAAGTCCAACACGTTATCATCATGTTCTTTGAATAAGGAACATATTTAATCATGCATATTGGGTTCGTTATTGGTTTCTGGTTCAGTATCGTCATCCTCTCCATTTGAACTATCATTGGGCTCTTTGTATTTCTTCTTTAGTCATCGAACATCATCAGACAGTTTATCAACAAAATTTTGTAATTCTTTAACAATTTCCTTAAGTTGTTGAAGATGGTCCATGATTTCTCTCCCAATACCATCTTCAACACACACACTTGTTGAAATTTTCTCCATCCTTAATTTGAATATGTAATTTCCATTCATGTAATATAAAAAGGTAAAAGGGAAAAATATGTATTTTAATGCTAAATATAATTGCTTGAAATAGATAGGATGCCAAAAAAGAATAACAATTACAATTTTCGATTGGTAACATATGTGACAATGAAATGTGCGATATAGCATGCTTTTAGACCCTCGTTTTTTGCCTTAGATGTAATATTTGTATCGTTTTATGGTCAATTACCAACTTCGCGTATTTTCTGTAGGTCATGATCACATTTTTTGAGGAATTGGACGATTTTAGGCACCAAAACGACATAATTGTGCGAAATCGAGAAAGTTAAGCGAATACGCCAGATTGACCATTGCACGGAGTTCGAGGAGTCAAAACATGTCATACGACCAACCAATGCGAAGATAATTGAAGATGCAACAACTTTGTAGAAGACCACTTTTCGAGAAGCAGATTCTGAAGCCGAAATTGAAGAGCAGAAAAGCAGTTGAAGTTGCAGAAATCGCACTTGGCGATCCATAGGTGGCCGCAGAAGGCACCACTGCGGTCCACATGCGACCGCAGTCAAGCCTCTGAATTGTTCTGGGTTTGTTTCCTGGCCTGTCAGGCTAGAGCCCGCATTCCTAAACCTTCCTTATTGATCAATGGCGGCCAGAGCTCGAAATTTTCAGTAAAAATAAGACCTCAGGGGTCTCATAATTCTACACCGCTCACACAGAAAACTCTCGAAAGGGAGGACCATTCCTCGGGGAAGTGAAACCCCAAAACCGCTGACCGTCAGGAACCCAGAAGGAGGAAACCCTAGAAGCAGCACGAAGACATCAGAGACTAAGCTTCTTCTTCTTTCTTTTCTTTCTTGCCTTTTGATTTCTGTCTAAGTATTACTATGAGTAGCTAATTTTTTCTTGTAAAGGTGAATCGCTGTAACTCTTCTTTTGATACATCTTTATATACCGTGATATATTAATGAATTAGTTTTAAAACGTAATTTTGTACTTGTTCTTTATTCGTCAGAGCTCTTTCGTGGGAAATCCTTACTAAGCTGCGACTTAGTAGCGGACTTTATATTATCATGTGTGATTTATGAAAGCGTGGCGACGGGCGATTGTCTTTGGTGACCTGACACATTGTTGGTATAAGTGAAGGTGTCTGGATTAACTACGACTTGATCCTTTTGGCATATTTCTTTGCTGCCTGTAGACGGCTAGTACGTTGTTTGATTCTAAGTAGTTGGGAGTAGCATAGCAGAGGGAGGTTGGGGATCTTTTACACCTTTTCCATCATCGATTACATCTCATCAAATTATGGTTTACTGCGATTCAATCAATCTGTCTGCAATCATTCGGTTTACTTTCTGCATACAATTTAATTACGATATTTGCTTGTTCCTATGCTAAGTGTAAAGTGGAGATCGACATCCGAGTCAACTTTCCGCTATAAGCTGTGGATTTGAGGACTTGACTTATAAATTTAATCTTGATTGTATTTAGGGATTCAGTTCTCTGATGAAAATCGAAATATCTGTACATCGTAAAATCCATTATCGTAAAAACATAAAGCATGTTGGTGGCGTGTATAGTTGTCCATCACGCCACATGTGTGTGGGAAGGATCAATCATATTTTTGTATTTTGGGTACACATCAATGAACACCACTAACAAGGCAAGCCGGGAGTATGATAGACATTTCTTGTTAGTGCATAAACTAAAGAACTTAATGAGTTCAACTTCAGTGATGTTAACGCCTTCAGCACCAAGATGCAACCTATAATTTTTTTCATACCATCCTCATCACTTTGGTAACGCCTTCATCAAGTTTTCAAAAACCAACTATGACCATTTATAATCATTGACTTGGTCCAAATCAATTAGAGTTTCCAACATATATAAGTCCACATGACCAAATGTTGGAAACAATATACACGTAAAAAATAAGCATCGTATATGACACTATGTACTCAATAACCACATTGTGATGGTCAAGTACTCTACTCATTAGGTCTTTGGCTGTGATAGGTTTGCCATTTCGTATGAAAATATCCCGGTACAAGGCTAGCCCTTTACTTGACACGTTTGGAATACGAGCGGCCTTCACCGAACATGGGAGGCCCAGTAATGTACCAACATATTTATCGGTTAGCATAACTATGCGACCATGCAGACCTCTGCGTGGGATCAAACTTATCTATTAACCAAGATACAACTTTCGATCTATTACATTTACTTCATCATAAGCAAATGCCCAAACACGTCCTTATTTGCTCTTGCGTCGTGTTCCACTTTTCATGAATCTCCAATGCAAGAAATTCATTTAGAAATACTTACTCGAATTTTGGTCTGGAAGTTGTTGTTCCACCATCCCATCGCTTGGCCAAGTTAATGTTTGGTGTGCAAAATGTGGTTTGGTGCACGTTTGGATTCTCATCAGTAGATGCATTTGGACCAGTAGCCATGTTAAAACCACTAAAAGAACAAATAACATAAGTAACAAAAACTGAAGATCAGTAAAAAAAACTAGAACATTAATTCACAGGCAATTCATTTCAAAGTACTTACATGAATTTTGACAGGTTTCACTTAGCAAAACTTAAAAAAAAAAAAAAAACCTCTTGAATCTTTGACGTTTGGTGGACGGATATTGATAGAGAAAACAATTGAAAGGTCACACAGGATATTACAAGACAATAAAGTCAAAAAGTTGGCATGGGTTATTTGGACATTATAACATGTTGTCATAACTTTCCATGTTCATAAGCATGAATCTTGGCATCCTAAAATATGGAGGGTGTATTAATAAAGGTTTAGTGAGTATAAAAGTGTAAAAAACGATTTAATTTATTGAAACGGATAGAACATAAATAATTGATTATTAAATTTAAACAAGCGAGAAATCAACGCTGCAACAATGGTATAACAATGCGGCTACGAAAGCAAGTGTAGTTGAGTTAAAACCGACGTTGCAAAAGTAGTATAAAAATGTTGTTGGGAAAGTAGTTGTGTTGATATTGTAAAGTCAATGTTGCATCGTTAAGTTTATATCAATGTTGCGAAGTTCAATAGATTTAATTTTAAAATGACACTGCAACAATATCTATCGACCTTGACAATAATTACTGTGTTAAATTAAAAAACTTTGTAAATCCAGGATCAATCTCTTTTTTTTTTTTTTTTTTTGAGAAAATGATCAATCTCATTAAAACACATAGAAATGCAATAGAGTTTCAAGTGGAAAAAAATGTCATATTCAATCCTTCACAATGATAAAGCGAAGGATCTTTACTTAACATAGAAAAAACTACTAAATCATTTTACAAAATAGAATACTTCAATACAAATACAATGTACTTTCTAATCTCCTCCATGACTTTGATGAAATGATTACTTATCACCGACTTCATTATTTTTCAACAATCTGAGGACATGTACCACGTTTGTGGCCTGGCAACCTAATACAACATGATAAACAAAATGTGATAGACTATAATAATACTCATGATAGAGAATCACAAAAAACAATCAACACAAGAGTCATGTATCACAGAGTCCACATTTTTGCTTATCATTTTTTCTTGCCCCTTTAATATCGGTCTTTATAGGATCACGAACATTGGGATATTTTGGACCTTCTTCAACAACCTCATCATCTTTCAGAGACCTTTCTTAGACCCTAAGTGCACATTCACTTAATGGTGGTTTGGGTGCTTCAGATTGTTGTTGAGCTTCTATGAATGTCACTCTCATTCTATCAACTACCTTTTAGTTATACTTTATGAGTTAAGTTAAATTGCATGTGGACGATTTTTGTTGTTTGAATATTGAGTTTACTGATTCAGTCATTTGTTTCGATTTCATGATTGTTGTAAAGTGGCCACAAAAATATGCCTCGCACCATGACTCATTACTCAACTACGTATCCGCGACCCAATCATTTGATACAACACCATGTCTCTCAGTCACTTCAACCCACTTTGTCTCGAATTCCTCATCGTAAATTATTGTTCAGCAATTCAGCAAAATCGGTGGTATACACTTGTTTTTTGAACCATTTGCATGCAATTCTTCTCGAGATGCCAACTACACAATCGGTGCCTTAAATTGGGAAACACTTTACGTATTGCCAACTGATGGGCGAAATCGATCGCAGATCGTGTGCATGGTGACGTTTTCAATTTTTGTACATACGTTTCCCATAAAACTTTAATTCATCAAATCAAGTTGCAAGATTTAACGAATTCATTTATCAAGTCGCAAGATAAATGAGTCACCAAGATACACGATAATATATTAGTATAATCAATGCACACACACCGTTGTTTTCCATCGCTAACCATGTAATCATTGGAAGTCAGCGCAATCACACTAACCGCATAACAACAACAATCATGTCATCCAATTCCAAAAGGTAAATCGCCTATTGAATGAATTGATAACATAAACATATCATTAATCCAGCAAGTTGCAAACTAATTAACAATATAAAGATAGATATAATCGAAGATCCATAGCAAGTCGCTGCTACAAAAAATACCTTTAGCGGCGGATAAATCCGTCGCTAAGCGATTATCCGTCGCCCGGTGAGGCGGCGGATATAATCCGTCATGCCTTTGGGCCTTTGGCGGCCAGTTGGTAATCCGTCGTCCAATTATGACGGATTGGACGGATTAAAATATTTGACTTTTTTAAATCGATTATTGGCGTGGATAGAATCTATCCGCCAAATGGAACGACGGATAGAAGCTATCCGTCGTTATATTAAGCGACGGATAGATTCTACCCGTCATAAATATTATGGAATTAGTGGCGGAATCAGAATTCCATCATTTATTATTAAATCCTTTATTAATCCGTCACTATTAATCCGTCACTATTTATTAAATCCATTAATCCGTCACTATTTATTTCATATTAATCCCTATTTTTCGTAGTTCACCTATTTAATCAATATAATGTTAGATAATAAATCAATGTCGGAAAATGTTTCAATAAATGATAAATAATATAAAGTAATATCGAGCGGGAGAAATTATCCGTACAAGTGTAAATATAATAAATCGAGCGTACATGAACATAACTAGCTACGGAGGAGGGGGTGAAATTTGGCGAAGCAGGACATAAGCTGCTCCATACATGGCAAGGCGCTCGTTCTCCTCCATTCGTTCTCTGTCGCGGCGCTCCATCTCGTCCCTTTGTTGCTCAATCTCTTGAGTTAGCGAGCAACTTTGTTCCGGACCTGTTGCACCATTTCGAGACACAGTCTGTGTGTAGCCGGACATCTAGGCTTCTTTGGGATGATGATGAGGAGCACCGGACTATGACTCAAACCGAGGCTCCCGAGTCCATATATCCGTCCTTTGTTGTCCGGTTTGTTGACCTCTAGGAAGATGTTGTCAACTTGTTCAGTTGACAACACATCACCCGTCTCGTCCTCCTGCCTCGCCACCTAAGCATCAACCTCAGCCTGAAATCGTAAATAGCAGATATCATGATCAGTTACTGTTTTTCAAAAATAACTTGTAATAGTGTACAAATATGAAATTTAAGCAACATAAACATACACATAATAGGCGAGGCCAGTGATCGATCCATACCCATATACCTTGGCCTTCTTGAAGATGTCATACTTGGATGTGACCTCCCCCCGTGCGATCTGAACAACATATATAGTCAACAATTTATCATCTCACAATTAAGTAATCAGAGACACAATACATACATACACATAATGGTAGAATGAAAAAAAACATATATATACATACCGATTGGTAATAATCAGTGACAGTAGATCACCTCCCAAGGTGGTGAACGGCCCTCCCTGCCGCGTCGGTGAGGCCTTGATTACATCTATTGATGTAAGCGATATCACGACATCGATTCGGCGATGAAGCATCCCAAATGGCCCACTCATACGCATCGACACAGTGGAGGCATTGGGCCACCGATCGAATGACCTTCCAAATGCAGACCATATCCACATGCGGTTTAGATCCACAGTCTAAGTAAACACGCCGGATCGTGGGATCAACTCTCAGGAATGAAGTACTCTTCTAAATTCCCAATTTCATCTGACATCCAAAGTCGATACATACATATATAACGTCACCATGTTACATCAATTTAATAATTAAGATACGACAACATCACAGATATGGTGGTTAACATATCACCCAAACAAAGTGGCTAACATACCACCCAAACAAAGTGGCTAACATACCACTCACATTGTCCTAAATTTTACTAACAATGGTGACTAACATATCACCCAAACAAAGTGGCTAACATACCACCCAAACAAAGTGGCTAACATACCACTAACATTGTCCTAAATTTTACTAACACAATGGTGACTAACATATCACCCAAACAAAGTGGCTAACATACCACCCAAACAAAGTGGCTAACATACCACTCACATTGTCCTAAATTTTACTAACACAATGGTGACTAAAATATCACCCAAATAAAGTGGCTAACATACCACTCACATACAGTGGCTAACATACCACTCACATTGTCCTAAATTTTACTAACACGATGGTGACTAACATATCACCCAAATAAAGTGGCTAACATACCACTCACATACAGTGGCTAACATACCACTCATATTAATACGATTATAATTACAAACAAAGGAATGTCATATTTTAACTTACCCTCAGCTCATCGAAGTACTCGGCCCTCCTGCGGTCCGAGATGTGAGACCAACACTCACCACCCTGCCCTAGTGGCTCTCTCCTGCTTCGGAAGATGTCACCTAGTTTGTTGTGGACCTCCCGAGGCCATAAAGCATTGTCGATGTATAAGATACAATAAACAAATATGTATTACTTTAGTCTGACAATTTATACTTGTCGACTATCATAAGTTATGTTTTACATATTTAAGAAGAATGTATAATACTTACTTGGCGGGACCCAGGGAAAAATCACGAGTAGCCGTTCCACGTGACGTTGGGATGATGTGGATCGAACACGAGGTAGGGACAATCGTCATGGTAGCCCTCACATGTGTCATGTCTTGTTGGTAGAGACCCATTGCTCTCTCTGTTGGGGGGTCTCAGGAATCCGATACCTGCTGCCACGACTAGACCTCCCCCCTCGACCATCTGACCAGGCACTATCATGCGGTGGCGTGGGGAAGCGATAAGTCTTGTGGTCTCTGCATGACATCTGCAAAACATGTAACAAATCTGATAAAATGTGTTAGTACTAGTTATAATAACACATATAATTACTCAGTGTTATCAACTACTAACTAGTTATAATACACATAATATACCGTTATCGTAGTCCTCTAAGTCTACATATTGGTCCTCGTGCGGATCAAACAACTCATCATACGCTTCTATGGGATTTTACCTTGTTTATCGACATCCTCTTGTTGATGCGAGTTGGTAATTGGTCGTCTTTCTCAATGTACTCCACTTTCGGCGACACGAATAGGTACATGACTAACCATTCCGCCTTATCGCGTTTCCTGCTTGGATATTCAAGAAACACCACTTGTCGTGCTTGAGTCGCCAGAATAAATGGTTCGTACTTGGTTCGGTACCTCTTCTTTTGGTTCACATCAACCATTTCATACTGCTCGTACCTCCTGGATTAGGATCATACCACTCAATATCAAACAAGAAGGTTCATTTCAATGGCAAGCCGGAATATTCAATCCTCACTATTTGTTTTAGCTTGCCGTGGAAATCAAACAAAGCAGCGTCTCCATAATCTTCTGCACCCTTAACACACACCCCGGAGTTGCTTGTCGCCATGGCCGTGTTACATTCAGTCGTGTGGAACCTAAGGCCATTGACTATATAACTTGGGAATGTGTAGACCTTTTTGAATGGCCCTTCTGCGAGAGCCTTTAAGTATATGCATGTGACGTTGTTAATAGGATTCTGGACATAGTCTCGAAACCAATCTGGAAATTCTGTAGGAATTTTTGTGTCAAGTAGTTCCTCTAGTGTATCCTCTATCATCGGATTTTCTTCCAAACAACGCTTTTTGAAAAAACTGCAAACATTGATTCGATGATAAGTCTATAATTGAAGTAGAGACTTACGTAGCTATATTAAAATTTAAAGAAAGTGTTGCTCACCTACATAAATAGTATCATATCACGAATTGACCTCGGCCAATTCGTTGAGGACATAATATTGGTTGCTTTCGACTCTTTATCCATAAGATATTCTTTCTTAGGCGCAGAGGTCTCACGATACCACGAAGGCAGATAGGAAAACTCATCATCCGCTTGAACTTGAATGTATACTGCGTTTGAGCGGCCTTGATGTCTTCGTGGGGCGTGTTCATCAAAGTAATAAAGCGAAGGTTGCAGTTTCCTCTCGAATGTAGGCATTGGCAATCGAACCTTCAGGTTAACCTTTGTTGTTGACATACTTCTTCAATTTCCCTAAGTACCTCTCGAATGGATACATCCATCGATCTTGAACCAGTCGACAAGTCTCGCTTCATGTGGAAGGTGAGCCGCAAGTTCTCCATAGAATCAAACCATTTCGGTGGAAAGATCGCTCGAGCTTGCATAGAATCAATGGTATGTTCCTTTCAAGATTTTCCAACACTTTGTCATGAACCACCCTTGTGCCTAAATTTTGAAAAATAAGCAACTTTCGGTGATAGCGGTCCATACATGTTTGATGTAGTAGCTCTCGAAATGCTCTGGGATAAGCCTCTCCATGAACACATGGTCGTGGCTCTTCATCCCATAAACCTTTGTCTTCTTCAAATCCACACTTCTCTAAATTTGAGGCGTAATTATCTGGGAAACTTCGATGCCCTCACCCAATCAAACAAAAGCTGACCTAGAAGCGTTGTCAATTGTGTAGCATGCTTTGCCACTTACCATTTCATCCTTCTTTGTCAACTCGGGCCTTTTACACCACGTGAACAACTCGGCTCTAGACTTCGCATGGTCCTTTGTTTTCCCTCAATGTTGCAAAGTGTATTGAATAAGTTTTGAACACGTTCTTCTCAATGTGCATGAAATCTAAGTTATAACGGATAAGAAATTTGCTCGATAAAGCGAGTCGAAGATGCTTCTCTTCCTCGACCACATTTTTACCAATTTTCTCGTTATGCTTCATCCACCCAAGTTGAGACACCTTCATAAGACCCGACATATCAATCTCGCAAGAATTTATGCGATGAAGTCTTGTCGCGGCTTTTTTGTTGGCGACTTTATTTTTCAAGAATTGATCCTTGTTCTTCTGAGCGGATGGTCACTTTCTAGCAACCTACGATGACAATCAAACTGACAAAATTTTCCACTACCCTTGATCTAAATGCATCTGTATCCTCCAAGCAATGTGGACATGCATATTTCCTGCGGTTTTCCTTCGAGATAGCATGAAATGCAGAAAGTCACTCCTGATCAAGAAGAGCTGCTCTCGAGGTGAAGTTCTTTTGGTGAGACATCATATCTTGAGGATACCATCCGTCCACAACTCGATAAGCTCCTTGATTAGGGTTGCGAAAACATCAGCGTCGATCCGGGATCTTCGGCCCGAGCACCAATCGATCGAAACATGAATTGCTCCTTCATGCACTCCGCAAGGCGGGTTATGCAGTGTGAGCATAAGCGCCAACAAGAGTATTTTCGTTCACTCCGAGCAGGTTAAAACCATTCGTACAAAGTCGATCGTACATTTCTAGATTAATTTGCAAACTCTGGATATGTCTTGTCGAGCGATTTCCATGCGGTGAGTCTTACGGATGGTCCATTCTACCATCTTACGCATTATCGAGATTACTACGCTCCTTGTGCCACCGCATTTTATCCATGAAGCACTTGAAGCATCTGATCTTTTCAAGCGAGGTGCTAGAGGGAAGTACCACATTTTCTTATGTGGGAGATTTTCTTCTGTCGTTTCTTTGCGGCCCCCTCCTTGTAACGCTTGTACCGTTCCTTACCCAGAACTTGCATTGTATTAGATGCATCCTCCTCCCGATAGATCATGCACATTTTGGACAACGATCTATGGTTACCACGACCCTAAACCCGCATCTTTTCTTGGCTTGGTAAAGTTGGTTGGAACTAGATTTTCTTGGGACAAAGGTCCGACATTACGTCAACCCATTCATTGAAGCTCCTTTGATTCTTTGGTCATTAGCCTTACAACTCGTTAGCCGAGCGACAAAACTGACTCGGTGAGCTTACACCGGATACGGCTTCCTTGATGATTCTAACAAGTCGAAGAACACGATCCTCGGGATTCGGTGGTTCCTCCACCTCCACCTCGGTTTGATGTTAGTTGTGTCCATGAACTCGCCCTATGACATCATACACCATTTATGCGACTCGAGCTCGAATAGCATCGCCTTCGGATGTACTTTGTTCCCGACTTGTTCATTTTTCTCTTCCTTCCACATCTGTATTGGTCATATGTATTGGGCGGTCTTTGCTTCCTCACCATGATGATTCCATACGTCTGAGCGGAATCCATTTTCCTCAAGTCTTTGGACTACTGTAGGAGTCACGTGTTGCTTGTTTACCTTTGTTTCATTACAAGGCACTTTATCAACCCATCATTTACACAAATTTGGATTTGAGATTGCAAATGCAATGAAACCTTGAACCCTTTGGAAAACTTCGATTGAACTACGCCATTTAGAGTGCGACAATACATCCATGAGCGATCGGTATTCATTGAATAATTAGATAATAACGACACATTTGAATTCATTAGATCGAGGTCTATCATTTACGATAATAAATCAATTTCAATCAATTGCTACGTAATATAAGTTATATTAGCTTCAACATCAATTATTCTGGCATTACATAATATAAGTTACATTAGCTTCAATTTTACCATAATGTTTGGTTTCATATATCAACTAATGATTACTAGTTATACAAGCCGAGACAAAATGGATTATCAAATGATTCTTTCTCTTGACCCTCTCCTCATCACTTGTGGCGCTCCGTACCACGAACTTGCATTCCAACAGATCTACATCCTCCTCCCAATACACCATGCACATGTTGACAACAGCGTACTCGATAGGCGGCCTCAAACCCGCCTCTCCCATTGGAGGTATGCCATGGGCGGTGCTTCCTCAAGTGATGAATCCATACATGATACTCGGACATGAATCCATAACGTCGCAAGTGCTCGAATCTGCTTTGTAGGAGTCATAAATTGCTTGTTCTGCGGTTTTCAATGTGCGAGGACACTTTATCAACCCCAGGTTACCTGGCGGACGTCCATGGCAAGCGAGATGAAACCTTTAACCCTTCTACAAAACTCCTAGAAACTACGCCATTTACCGTAATGCGATCGTACATCCATGAGCAGTCGAATTCATTGTATACTTTTTAACATGTTCCAATTGATTAGATCGTATTTAATATATTCGATCGATTCCAATTCGGATAATAAGATTGTAGAGATTAATTGTTAATTATTATACGTTCCTTATAAATTAATTATTAAGTGTTCGATATGTTACAAAATTTATTAAGTGTTTTACTACTACGAGTTATAAATTATAAATTACGTTAATATAATCAACATATTATCATCGCTCAAAACACTTAACTAAATCCTCGTTATCTAGTACATATCTGAATTTATCAAATCAAACCTACTTAACATTATACTAATTAACAATCTAAGTGATAGCAATCTCAAAGTTAATTTACTAAATCTTAACATTATACTAATTAACTAGTAATACTAATTTGATATATATATACTTAACATTAAACTAGTCGAAATTAACAAAATTTCCAAATTTGTCAAAAAATTAGGGTTTCAAAACATTAATCATAATACATATACAAAAACATCAAACATGAAAATCAAGCAATCAATTAAACATCAAACATGATTTTCCATGCAATCAATCAAACATCAAACACTAAATCAATTTCACAACAAAATCAATCAATTAACAACCCTGCTTAACCCACTACTTCATATAACATATAGTAGCTCGATAATTGTTTACAAACATACAATTGATCAAAATTATCAAAAATCCCAAATTTAGAATAGTTAGGGTTTAGCTTATTACCTTCAAATTCTTTGTAAAATAGCCGAAGAAGGATGAAATTGATCGACCACCCAAGCTCCTTATCCCACGAGCTTCGAATTGATACCAAGATTGGCCGGAATGGTGGAGTTTTGGCCGGAAAATGGAGAAAAACGAAAGAGGAGAAGAGAGGAGGAAGAAATGAAGCAGAAGCAAAAATGGTGGAAATGGGGCTTCTGCCCCGATTTCTACTGTTTTGGGGCGACGGATCGCTATCCGTCGCTAAGACGGATAGAGATCCGTCGCTAGGACCGACGGATAATCTGTCAAATCGGTAACAATTCTTTTTTTTTTATTTTAAAAAAATAGCAACGGATAATTTATCCGTCGCTATTTTTTTAAATTAAATTTTAATTAAAATTAAAAATGTTACGACGGATAATATTATCCGTCGCTCTGTTCGCGACGGATAATTTTATCCGTCATAACGTTTTTATTTTTTTTTTTATATTAAAAGTCAATACAATGGCGACGGATAAAAGTAATCCGTCGCTAACAGAGCGACGGATAGTTTTATCAGGTAAGCTCTGCTGACAGATTACTTTTATCGTCATCTGATGACGCTACCCTTAGCGCTTCGTCGCTAAGGGGCGACGATCCGTCGCCACGATCCGTCGCCCCTTTCCGTCCCGTTACAACATAATTCTTGTAGTGGCAAGTCATGAATCAAGACTATGTATATAAACTGTTTAATCCTTAGTAAATCGCTTACGATGTCATGCTAGGTTCTTAATGTTATATTGTATGCATGCTAGGTTCTTAATGTTATTATGTATTATGTTTGATGAATATATATTCCATGGTGCATGTTGTTTAATTCATCATAGGCAAAATTGTTAATGATTACACATCCGAACAAAATCATTAACTATTTCAAGATTTCTTCTTCTTTAGTGTTCAATTTGTTATGTTGAACATCTATAGACAAAAAAAAATCTATTGAAAATTGAAATTGAAGATTTCATATCAAGATTTCTCCCATTAATGAAAAAACCCAATAAGTAAAATTGAAAGAAAAAAAACATTTTGCATCACTTCATGTAATTAATTATTCAAGACATGTTGGTACTCATTGTTAAGAATTATTAACCTCAGGTTGAACATATAGGAGAAATTAGAGTACACCATTTAATTTCATAAAGTGGTAGGGCAATGCATTGAATGCATGTTATTTATTTGTAAAACATGCACTTTGATAATGTTGCTGCAAAAGTAGTTGTATTTGTTATTTAAAATATTAAACTTATGCGACAACATTAATTTCAAATATTCTTTAAGAGTCATTATGTTTACTTGAGATTGTCAATGAAATGTTGCATCATAATAGTAATGTTGTTGCGAGAGTCATCATGTTCACAAACATAATTTTTTTTTTACAGAGTCCGACCATGTCTACTTAAGATCGACAATGACAATGATGCATCATCTAAGCTCGTCAATACTCTTGAGAGTCCCGTGATCGTCAAATTCTAATAGTGGATGCGGGATACCGATGGTTGTCGAATTTTGGTGGTGCCTTAGTTGGTGGCCAGATTCCCGTGGTGTCTGAGTTGGTCCTCGAATTCCCTTGGTGGTCGTCATATTCATGTGCTGCCGGATTCTAGTCAATGGAGGAGATGAGAATTAATTTTAAAATGAATTAAAGTAATTGATTTAATATAATTAACTAAAATTTAACAATGCAATATCATTTAGAATATATTTATCTTATTATGGCATAGTGCGATGCTATGATACGACAGTGCTATGTCATCACATAAATAATAAATTAAGGAACAAGATTGAATTGAGAATTGATATTATGTAGTTTAAAAAGTATACGATTGTTAATTAGTACAATATACAAGTATAAAATTAGCAATGATCTATTAAACAGGTCCGTCGGTCTCCAGTACAAAGTGGAAACACTTCTTTGCGATAGATACTAAGCTAAACAGGAATGTTAAACGCATGACACTTCTTTACATATTACAAATAATACCACTATTATATTTCGAAGATGTGGGGTTTGAGAGGTTTTACAGAGAAAAAAATGGGACTACTTTTATATTTATATTCCTTTAAGGGCATTTTACAATATGTTAGAAAATTGAATTACATTTAACATACCCAAGTTAAATTAACATTGTAGAGTACCACTAGTTGTGAGCTACTAGTCGTACTACTTGTTAAAATGAGATAATAGTCGTGCTACCGTTAAGATCTAATCTTGACTATTGATTTTATGTAAGACTACTATTGTGTACGACAACTCAAAAGTAGTCGTACTACTTAATTGACCAGTCTACCTATTAAATTTTATTTTAAATATAAAATGTACAAAAATAAATTTGAAAAGTAAAATTAACCTTTATATTTATATTGAAAAAAATTGCTTCAGGTACCAAACAACATTTTCCTCAACTTTTTATACGTTATCATTCATCGGTTCATGACCAAAACGATTTTTTTTTCCTTCTCAACTCAATCCATACGTCGTCATTCCTCAGTTCAAGGCCAAAACAATTTTTTTTCTTCCCAGCTCAATTCATTCGTCAGTTCAAGACCAAACCATAAAATTTTCTTCCCAACTCAATTCAAGAAGATTACTAATTCCTCAATCACAAGATTCTAGCCTTCAATCGCTATCATCAAAACATTATAAGTGGTTCCTATCAATCTATTTTAACCTAGACTCGAATTTTGGAGTACGAGTGTTGGAGCGCCTGCTCTGCTTTCTTCTATCTTATTGAAGATATGTTCAGGGATTGTGATTACTCCAGGATGTTTTAGGCGTTGGCAATATTCCCTCATAATGTGTAGTAAACTAGTAAAATCCACCAACATTAAGAAAATTTAATTTATACTTTTATGCAGACTGGAAGGTGAAGAGTCAAAGTCTTGAAAAATTTAAGATTTTTCTAAAATATAAGACAATTTTTTTTTTTTTTTTTGCAATTTTTGGGTTTTAGCGATTACGTGGTAGAGTTTCTTAAAAAATCGCCGAGATACACATTTTTCGTTATGCTTTTAATAGATTATGTTATGGTTTTAAGTTGTTAGCATTGAAAGTTTCAATTACAGTTTTAACGTATTTTGTTAATGTTTTAAGAGATTATGTGATGGTTTTAATGCGTCGGTATTGTATATTTCAATTATAGTTTTAACCTCTTTCGTTAATTTTTTAAAAGATGGTGTGATGGTTTTAAGGAGCTACATGATAGTTTTAAGATGGCTTGTTATAGTTTTAAGCGACAATCTAATATCATTAAACCACCATTAAACAAGTCTAAAAGTTTCATAGATGCCATTAAAACATTAATAAACAAGCTTAAATAAACTACTTGAAAAATTCAGTTATTACAATATTCAAATGTTCAGTCATTCAAATATTTTAAAACATCTTTCTCATAGGAAAAATGTTTACAATAAACTTCATTCAGTGTTTTTTATGCAAATGCAAACAGAGTTGTTAAAATAGGTTTTTTTTTATCAAACTTGTTGGTGAACTTCGACTTCCTGCCTTTTGTTGCTAGTGCTTGTTGCTTCAAAACTACAGTGACACCTTTGAAAGACCTAACATCAAACTCGATGTTATCATCAGTACCTGCTTAAAACATTCACTATCGGGTTAAAACCATAGCGACTCTTATTAAAACTATCACATTTGTGCTCAAAACAATAACAAAGTAGGAACATGTAACACAAGCTAAAAAAACAGTAACATTGATGCTTAAACAATAACAATGCTTCTTAAAACTATAATAATGCCTCTTAAAACTATAACAAAGCGGGAAAATACAACACGAGCTAAAAACAGTAACATTAATACTTAAAATTATAACAGTGTTTCTTAAAATGATAACAATGTCTGTTATAACTATAACAAAGCAGGAACATGCGACCTGAGTTAAAAGCGTAATATTGATGCTTAAAACAATAATGGTGTTTTTTAAAACTATAACAATGCCTCTTAAAACTATAACAAAACAGAAAAATGCAACACAAGCTAAAAACAGTAAACAAAGCAGAAAAATACAACACAAGCTAAAAACAATAACATTGATGCTTAAAACAACAACAGTGTCTCTTAAAACTATATCAATGCCTCTTAAAATTATAACAAGGCAGAAACATGCAACCTGGCTAAAACGATACTAACATTGATGCTTAAAACCATAACAATGTCTCTTAAAACTATATGATGCCTTTTAAAACTATAATAGCGGATACATGCAACCTGATCTAAATCTGAATATTGATGCTTAAAACTATAACAATGACTCTTAAAAATATATGATTGCATCTTAAAACTATAACAAAGTAGAAACATGCACAAGCTAAAAGCGATATGATGATAGTTAAAAGCAGTTAGATGCATACCAGTTCTTTGTTCGGATCTGAGCAGATTTTAGGGAATGATTTCCAAATCGTGAGCTAGCTTCTTCATCGTTCGGTTGTGGATTTGAACATTATAACAACTGGATCTGGAAGTTTAAAACATCAAATAATGAAAACGGGATTGAAAATCATGAAACACACACACAAAAAATGCACAAAAACATACAAAAATGTGGTGGTTTTTTACCTGGTTCATCTTCGTATAAGCTAGTAAAATTTGAATCGAGAGGAAATCACGGTGGAAGCGTCTGATATCAAGCAAATTCGAGAGTAGAAAGCGATGGAGCAATGAATTGAGAGAAACACTTGATAACACATTTTGTGTGTGTTTTTACATTTACATTTTTGACATCATTTTGGTCCTTATAGTTTTTACATGAAAACCAGATTTTCCTAATATATAGAAAAGTCTTACCTTATAGTATACTTACTCAGGTGAAGATTTAGGTGAATAAATAAAATTAGATACTATGTAAAACCTTATCTTATACTTAGAATTATAATAATACAAATTCTAATATACTAAATATATTATTAAGTGGGGTAGATCAGGGAATTGGTAAATTAACTTTTGTTACATATTTGTATAATTTCTAAATACAATTATAAAAGAAAATTACAATAATAACTAAATAATATATTTGGTAAAAATATCGGACGGGTGGTAAAAAGGTAAAAAGAAACTTAATTAGATGGACTACTACCTACTGACCTTGTAAACTGTTGTTTCTCATGAATCAGATTAATTTGTCGGAGTCGAAAGGATTGTAAAACTCTGAGAGAAAATCGACTTTGAAAGCCGATCGGAATAAGCATTCTCAATTTTCCCGGCCATCATCACACTGAAAAGATAACTAGCCATTTCTTCCTCTCCAAGTATCACACAGGCGAAAGACCTTGTCTATTTTCAGAGCAAATAAATTGCCCACGCGATTGATTGATTCATTACCGGAACCTGCAATGATGATCGTGACGAACACTCTACACAAATTTCGCCTACTGCTCTCCTTCCGATCTCCGGAGTTACACCGTACCTGGATCTAAGGTTGCCTATGCGTTGGTTGCTGATGTCTTCGTTCTCTCTATTGCATATCCTTTTTTTCCTGCGATTTGCTGTTTCTTGTTTGTTTTGTGTATTGTGCCGTTGGATTGAAATGATCTCGTTTTGTTTTTCGGATTGTAATGTCGTAGAAATGGTTAACGATTTCGAGGTAAATTAGTTTAAGTTTACCCTATGATTGTAGACTGTGATTGTGCAGCTGGTGTTTCAAGTGCTTTTAAACATGCGCCTGATCTTATCCTGTATTTGACTACTTGTCTACTTGTATTGATGATTCTGCCCCTTTTTTTCTTCGTTCCATTTTGTGTGTACTATAGGTGTGATGTCAATGTTAATGAATCCGTAATTGAGATAATTGCATCTGTTGAATCTCGCAGACTGCACAAACAATAACTTCAATACTATTGTGCTCTTCCATTTTTGTTACGATTTGGTGGTATGTTAGTTTCAGTTGAAGCTATAGATGTATACTGAGCTTACACAGCTGATGTTTCAAGTGTTTAAAATCATGCTTCCTGATATTATGGTGTGCTTGAGGCCTCAAATTCTGCTAGTTTTTTTTTTTTTATTGTTTTGAATTTGCGTATGGTATAGATGCATTGTCAATGTCAGTTGATTAGGATGTTCTTTAGATGCAGCCTATTAATTTAGGTAAGTGTATCTGTTGTACATTTGTGAACTAGATGGACAACAAATTCAAAACTGTAAATAAATCCACAGATAATTGTTGCTGAAGTTTGCAAGGTTAATCTGTTTTGTGTATACTTTCAATACCTAATGTTACACCTGCCTGATAGCATGTCTGTTGTATTAATATTATTTTTGAGTAGCTAATATAGGATATTAGTTAATGGTGTTGTATCTATGTAACCTTAACTTTGATATACTGGCCATGAGAGCATCCCTAGTGGCCATATTGGTCTTAATGCCATTCAAAGACGCCATGCTAAAGTGTCAACTGGGGATTCTGTATCTGTTAACAGGTATGATGTGTTTATTTCACCGGTGCTGAAACTTGTTGTTTGGGGCTTGACAATTTGTTTAAAAAACTTGTAGATTCATCCCTCCTGAAAATTTCAACCTTGCATTGCTAACCCTAGAATTGGAGTTTGTGAAGAAAGGGACTAAAGAAGAACAGGTATGGTTCCTTTAAGTCACTTATATTTCTTGTTTCACTTTTGTTTATTCACATATCCAGAATTCCAGATTGCTGCGATGAATGTGCTGTTATACTTGGCTTGCAATAATATATTTTTTATGCACTCATAAATGGATGCTGAAGGGTATATGCCTTACCTCTTTAAGGTTTTTAGCCCATCAAGCTGACTAAACTGTGTTGCTCCTCAGGTAGATGCTGTTCTTTTGTCCAAGCAGATTCGAAAGAGATTTGTTAACCAAGTAAGAGCTAAATTTTCTATAGTAGTATCTCTATATTTATATTTAAACGTCTTTATGTTCTTCAAATAACATTTTTATGATTGTGCTTTGGATTTTGCCTCGTCTTTTCTGTTGATATTATGCCTTCTCAGTGGGTCAGAAGCATGATAATTGACAAGTTCATCTGTATACTTCCCTCATGCACCCCTCTATCATTATGTTATTCTTTTACCGGAGGTCTTTTCAATCGAACATTTACCCTTATAGTCTTTTAGATAAATAGTACATTCTTAGCATTCAATTTAATGTGAATACTAAAATGTCATCACTCTTTTGATTTATCTACACATTTTAATTTTCTTTTTCCTTTTTTTTCTGTACCTTAGAACTTGAACTACTTTTGGTCAACACTTCTGCAAAATATTGTATTCACTATTCAGTATATGTTTTCTTTTGTTGAATACCTGTAATGCATAACCACAAATATTCAAAATCTTCTGGACTAAATTGTGAAATGGTTGTATTTGACATCGTGGAATATCTGACTATACAATGAAGGGTCTTACTTTATATTTAGAATTTTATTGTCTGAATTTCTCACTCTCAATTGCACATGCATGTGTTGGCTACAAAGTAAACATAAATCAGATTAATTAGTTTTCCAAAGAGATCTGAAGGGCGCTTAGCAATCATGTGTTCCTGTGAAATTTCGATGACTGTACTTTTATTCCCCATTAGCTAACGTCGGTTGGAGTTTGGTTTATAATTGTTGAAAAAATTGTTCATGAATTGCAGGTCATGACAACTGGACAAAGGGTAACATTTGAGTATCATGGAAATGGATATGTATTCACAGTAAATCAAGCTTCTGTGGAAGGAATAGAAATCTCATGGTATGGAGCGCGGGATCATATCAGATGACACTTACATTGTATATGAAGCACCAAATTCAAGTGGAATAAAGGTATCCCTGGCCACCTGAAGAAATATGTGCTGTTTTGTTGCCCACACTACACTATTTTGGTTCATGCTATTTCTCATCAATCTATCAAGTTCAGAAATCATGTCATTTTTCACTGACTGCATGCAGATTGTAAACCAGCGGGAAGCTGCTAGCAGTAACATCTTCAGACACAAAGAGTTCAATCTTGAATCTTTCGGTATTGGAGGTCTAAGTGAAGAGTTTGCTGACATATTCCGAAGAGCCTTTGCCTCAAGGGTTTTCCCTGCACATGTGACTTCTAAGTATGCTCATTTTCTGCATAATGGCAAATTTTGGCCCACATATTTTGTTTGCTTGCTAAATATAGAGTTTAATCTTGACCAACATGGGAGCTTCTTAGTTCTTAACACCTTACCTTGTTGCTTATTTTCATGTGTACTTGCACAAATCTGATTTTTTCCGTATAGACTAGGCATCAAGCACGTAAAAGGAATGCTGCTTCATGGTCCTCCTGGTACGGGGAAGACATTAATGGCTCGTCAAATTGGAAAAATGTTGAATGGGAAGGAACCCAAGGTATATGGTTGAAATAGTTTCTCAATATTTACTGTTAGTGGTGTTCCTAATTGATCGTTGGTGGTATAAGATCCTTTAGAATTGAACTAAAAAGTTGTCTGGTGTTTAAGTATTAACATGCCTATTTCTTGAGTAAATGGCGTTTGGAAATATAATCAGAAGTACAAATAGATGTACCTTAAAAAGGCTGCTGATTTTGATGCCAACTTGCCAATTTGTGAAGATAAAATTCTAACTTTTCTGTTATCCCATGTACAAAATATCTGTTTCTACATTTCAACTCATTTAAAGGATGAATTAGCTACGACCAAAGTAGGTGTCTGGCTTTCACTTTAACTTGAAACCTCAACGTGGATATTTGACGAATTTTAAAATAAGAAAAGAGAATCTGTGTTTTTTTAACAGTTGCAGACACATAGGTTAGTTTGTTATCCTGCTCATGCATCTGAATCGAGAGTTACCCTGTCTTCTACATAAGTAAGTTATTTTCTGAGTTCGTATCAACGTTTGGGTTGAGTTTCAAGTTAAAAATTTGTTTTAGTTTATTCATTCATTTATTTATTTATTTAATGCTTAAGTTGAGAGTGAATGAGAAGTGTCTAGATCTCTTATTTTCTTGGAAAAATAAACTCAGATCCATCCCGTGAGTTTGCTCTCTCTGGCACATACAACTGCATATAATTTCTTTTTAGTCTCTTCTACTACATGGTGTTTGAAATCTGTGGCAGTGATGTGGCCCACTTATGTGGAGTTTATGTCTGAGACGCCTCATTTTGATTTACTTCAAATTTAACAGTGATGGAGTTTGACAGTTCGTTTTCCTCTTTTTTTTGTGATATCCATCCTTGTGATTTAATTCCATGCAAACAGTTGTTAATATTACCCTTGTGGTTATATTGGTTTTTTTTTTTTTTTTTTTTTTTTTGGGGGGGGGGGGGGGGTGTTTAGATTGTGAATGCATTTATTGATATCATAACCTGGATAAAGTTTTGCTTCATAGTATTTAATTTTTTTTATTTATCTGTTACCTTGTTCTTAATATTATTAATGATCTTGGAATCTAGATTGTGAATGGTCCTGAAGTGCTCAGCAAGTTTGTTGGTGAAACTGAGAAGAATGTGCGTGATCTATTTGCTGATGCTGAAAATGATCAAAGAACCCAAGGTAATGGTTTCTTGTGTGCAAAAATGATCCTTTTTCTTAGTCAAACCTGAATTAATTATTTTCTTTCTTTTTTTTTCAGGTGATCAGAGTGAATTGCATATTATCATTTTTGATGAAATTGATGCAATTTGCAAGGTAGAAACTTAAAAACGACTTACAAATTTTCTATGTAACCTGAATCTGCATTCACTTCCTTGATAACTTATATTCAATCTTCAAAAGCTTGAATTTTCTGCTACGCATATATATATTTATTTCTGTGACCTCAAGAAAGCTTGAGGGTATGTTGCCTTTGTTATCACATTATCCCAGGTGATTATGGGTGGGGGTATTTTATGTACTATATATGAACAGTGTACTTATGCAGATAATCTTGAAATATCAGGCCATGTCTTTTGGGCATTGTACTTGGGATAGATTCGACATGCCTTCCATATATTCTTGTTTAAAATATTCAAGCCCTCTTGAATATCGCTCATGTCTTTTGATCCTTGTACTTGCAATAGTTTCGGCACCACTTCTGCCATGCCCCTCACTAGCTGTTGATAAATCATGGGATGTTCTGTTAATCGATCATCTTATTGTTTAATATTAATATGGTCTTGCTTTTAACTTCTTGTCTTTAAATTTGTCAGACTAGAGGTTCAACTAGAGATGGCACCGGAGTACATGATAGTATTGTAAACCAACTGCTTACAAAGGTACTCTATGATTTTGCCTCGAGTTGTTAGGACAAGCTATGGACATTGAATTATTTTGCTAGCTACTGTTTGCCGTTTCCTAACTCTTAGTTACTGCGTAGATAGATGGTGTGGAGTCTTTGAACAATGTGTTGCTCATTGGAATGACAAACAGAAAAGATTTACTTGATGAAGCACTTTTAAGGTGAGTATGTTCTAATACTACTGCGGTATTGCCTCAATAAAATTTTGTAACTATCCTAAGAATCTTCAAGCCTTTAATAAGTTTACCTGTTATTGTATAATATTCTCCCCACCTAAGAAGGTGCTGCTACACGCATGTGATTAATTTTATTTTTGGGTTTCAGGCCTGGGCGTCTGGAAGTTCAAGTAGAGATCAGCCTTCCTGATGAAAATGGTCGACTACAAATTCTTCAGATTCATACAAACAAGATGAAAGAAAGTTCTTTTCTTGCTCCAGATGTTAACTTGCAAGAACTTGGTATGTTTTGTTGCTTTGTTTGTATCTCCAGATGGCACACCTTTGGTCCATTTTCCTTGTCATATTCTGATATTCAGAGTATATATAATTTTATCTTCAAAACTGCTCCCATTTGATTTTTTGGAGACCACTTGTAGTTTGTCAGGGACAATTATTCCTCTTTGTATGAGCACGGTGATTGCTCTACATGTTAATTCTGCATTTAAATCTCCACTGATACATTTGGCTAGCTGCAACTACTTCCAGGAACTGTAGAAAGAGAAAATTTCTCTATTCCCTGAACACACACAAAACAGTTTGCACTGTAATGATTTCGGTGTTAGTTGCTTAAATCCCTTCGCTTTAAAACTGTAAGAGGCAATCTTGGAAAAGATTTTAGCTGAGAGAATTTTTATTTACTTTCACTGTGAGATCTTTTCTGATCTAGGGAAAAACCTTGTTGCTTAATCTAAATTCCTAGCTTAAATGAAATGGGAGTTGATTAGTTTCTGTTTATGAAACAATTAGCAACAACAGAGGCAATGGCTAACTTTTCCCAACTCGATAGTTGAATTCTTCAATTCCTTCTGAGGCAGAGGATTTCTCATCTCTGTTCTGATGAAGTTCTCACTGATGTCTTTAATAATATGTTGCTTTAGGTCAGCATGGTAAACTATTTCAGATTTATTCTTTGCAGTCTGCTTTTGTCACGTGATTCAAGGTGACTGCTGTCACTTGTGGCATGCATTGTGCTTAGCTGAAATAGTATGGTGTTATTTTGGGTGCAGATTTGTATTTAATTTTAGAAATTCCTTCAAGATTTAATTTCACTTTACATATCTAAGTAGTATTAATGGTGCATCACTTGGACTCAGAGATTGGTGTTCAATTGTTGAAGTTTCTTCACTATTCAAACTTTCACCTTTTGCATTTGAATAGAACATGGATGGTGCATCACCTGGACTCGGAGCCTTCCTGAATAGACATGTTACATGATATGCTAATATTAGTATTATTGAAGTATTGTCTATACACTTTCAATGTAGCTGCCAGGACAAAAATTATAGTGGAGGCGGAACTTGAAGGTGTTGTAAAGAGTGCAGTCTCATTTGCATAATAGACAACTAAGTATGGATGATCTTACAAAGCCAGTGGATGAGGAGAATATAAAAGTCACCATGGAGGACTTTCTGAATGCCATTCAGGAAGTAATTCCAGCTTTGGAGCTTCAACAGATGACCTTGAGCGTTGCAGGTATGGTGATGACCTAGCTTATGAAGTCTTTGACAGTCAGCTGGTTTTGACTGACTAGGATCTTAAGCAGCTTTTTCTAATGTCAAATTAGTAGTACTACAGTTTGAATTACATGATGTCATGGAAGAAGACCAACACCATCAATGTGTGAAAATATTAGATGAAGTGGCATGTATCACTTCTCATACCCATACATCTATCTGTGAATTGTTCATTAACAATGTTCTTCCACAATAGAAATAAATGGAGCATTATTTTGACATGAGAAGATAATTTGCAGCAATTTGATCTGATATAGTTTTCAGTCTTCTGTATCAACATATATTATTTTATTATTTTTCAAGTTTGGATGTATTGAAGCAACTATACTTAAAGAAAGGGCCTGAAGTCCCACCACTAAGCAATAATGTTTTCTTTACCTTCAGAAAAGATAGAAGTAAGAGGCAATATATATAGTAATGCGACTGTTGCACTTGCATGATATGTACCATACACGTTGAAGGGATGCTATTTAAGGTTGTGATTCTGTTTGTTTTCTTTCTTTTAACCTTAAGAGGGATGGATATTGAAAGTAGTCTACGCATTCCTGGTTTCAATATCCTTTCATACTCTTGAGCAGTTTTAAATCGTAATTTTGCATATGTTCTTATAACCTCTTTCATCTTAAAGTATCTCTATTTAATGTATGTAGTAGTATGTTATTTTGGCACACTTACAGTGAATGCTTGGAGAATGGTATAATGCGTTCCTTAATGCTAGATAAATAATTTTACAAATTATTTACTGCTGTTGTATTAGGAAATGATATCAGATGAGAAACATTAAGTTCTGTGACTGCAAAGACGCATTTGCATGTAAATGTTTGTCAATTTACACAAAGATATCTCAGATCCGAATGCCCTCGTATCGTAGGTTTTGTTTTTCTCTTAAAGCAGTGCGAAATTTGTAATTAGTCATGCCACTCAATAGAAATTGACCATTCATTGATTTATCTTGTAGATTAAATGGCATTATGGACTGTGGTGAACGACATGATCATATCTACAAAAGATCGATGCTGTTGGCACAACAAGTTAAAGTTAGTCGAGGAAGCCCACTTGTTACTTGTCTCCTTGAAGGCCCTAGTGGAAGGTAAATGCCGAGCTCTGATTCAATTTTTGTTTTTTCTAGTTTATTTATTTTTATAAATTACTCAATAAAATCCCCTTCTTAACTGAACAGTGGTAAGACTGCAATGGCAGCAACTATAGGAATTGAAAGTGATTTCCCCTATGTCAAGATTGTAAGTACTTGTATTTTTCTACATAACCATTATCATTCTTTGTTCAATCAAATATTACATAAGTTTGAACCATTTCATTTTTTGCCAAATTGTAGATTTCTGCTGAATCAATGATTGGGCTTAGTGAGCCCACGAAGTGCGCTCAGATTGTCAAGGTTCTAGCTACTCGCCCATTGTTTAAAGTTGTATTTATATAATAGAGTATCTAAATAGATTGGAAATTAGGTTCTAATATTAGGATACTGATAACTGTTTACTTTTAGGATTTTTTGTATTCTAGTTTAGTTGGATTTCCTCTTTCTTGGTACTCTATATTTTAGTAGTAGAATTCTGATTGGATCTAATTCCTTATTTAGATTGTCTTCTTAGTCCATAAATAAAGGCTAAAAGCTGTAGTTATAGGCATGCTATGATGATTTGATTTTGAATATTAGTGAAAGTTATCTTCAATCTGTCTTCAAGTTTCCTGACTTTCCTTTTCAATTCATAGCTGTTTGCTATCAGTATCTTATTTATATGTTAAGGTAGCAAAACTGCAGTTCATCTTTGCTTGTTATGAGGGCTTTATTGGCTTTTGGGAGCTCGCTGATGTATCAAATATCTATTAACAATGTCATGTTTAATTGTTTACGTAATATTGAGTTGTGTCTTGTGGTGTCTTTTGTGATAGGTGTTTGAAGATGCTTATAAATCGCCACTAAGCATTATTGTCCTTGATGATATTGAGCAGTAATAATTTCAAAAATAGGTTAACTTGTTTCATTTCATTTACAGATTGCCATAATTTGTCTTTCTTGTTTAGACTCTTGGGTATGTAGCAATTGGGCCTCGTTTTCAAACTTAATATCTCAGACATTGTTGGTGCTCCTGAAACGGCTCCCCAAAGGTACTATTCTTTGTCGATTGCAAAACAATTTCTGTCACTAAACTTGTTGGCTTGAAGAACCCTGGCTGTTTGGTATAGAGTTAAAAATTGAGTCAAGGAAAATTTTAGTTGATGAATAGTAACTGAGTTAAAGTGAGTTATAAAAATGGTGTTTGGGATAGAGTTAAAAATTTATAGGGTTTATAGGGTGTGTAGGAATAAAGTGATGTGTATAAAAAGGAAGTGATGTGTTTGATACTTTTTAAGTTATTTGATTGGTTTAAAGTTAGTTTGATTGAAAAAGTAAAGATGAAGTGAAAGTATGGTAGAAATAGAATGATGATTGTTTAGTGGAGAAAAAATTGAGTTAAATTTTTTACTGTAGAAGATACAAAACAAATACCCGGAAACATTTTAACAGATTAATAGTATGTTTTAGATGAATGCCAAACAGCCGGCCAGACTTTTGTTACCAAATATATGTGACCATGCATCTTGGATTATACAGTTTGATCTTTGATGTATGGAACCTTTATAAACCCTCGCCTCCCCACCCTCTTTTTGTCTTGGGACTCCAACTTTTGTTCCAAACAAAGGGTGAAGTTACAGGACTTGCGTTACCTTAGAATGAAGGAAAATTTAGGAAATAATATTGTGATTGCCTGTTAACCTATTAATAGTGAGATCATATTATATGATACATTTTGAAATGGCATGCTTTAAGGCTACCGTGGATAATTCGTGAATCACAGTGATTTACTGAAATTACATAGATTGATGATATTTATAATCTGACTCTAGGTAGATAGTTTTATGCACATAGGTAGGTTGTGCATTTCTGTTGCGATGCTCTTATAAGCAACTTGACTAGTCAATCTTTCTTTTTGGGCTCTGAGCTGGTAGGTTCGTTTTCTATGCGAGGATGACATCTTATTTGTGAATTTATCAGGGTAAGAAAGTTCTTGTTGTTGGGACCACAAGTGAAGTAAATTTCCTAGAATCTGTTGGCATTCGGGATGCTTTTGCAGTCACCTTCCATGTCCCATTACTCAAGACAGAAGATGCCAAAAAG
This sequence comes from Plantago major, assembly GCA_026545765.1. Lineage (NCBI taxonomy): Eukaryota > Viridiplantae > Streptophyta > Magnoliopsida > Lamiales > Plantaginaceae > Plantago > Plantago major. The sequence goes on along the minus strand of JAIFAC010000134.1, from coordinate 13,754 downwards.
GTATGTACCAGCCTTCTCATGTGCATTTCTTCATGAAACAAATTCCTGTACTTTCTTTTGGTAAGATGAAACAAACTCAACTGTCTACCAAGCATGATGAAATATTTATAAGGCATCCCTGATATATATGGATTATGATGATCACTGATCAATCACAACAGCTTAATGAAACCTCATGATCCATATGGATTGTTTTGGTATGTATATCATCTTATGTGTGCATGAAATGCGATAATACTAATATAATTCTTGGGTCTGCTGCTTCGCAGGTTCTACATCAGCTCAATGTTTTCTCACGTGATGATGTTGACTCTGCTGCGGAGTCATTAAATGATGTAAGTTTGATTTGATACATACTGTGCCCTCAAGTATTACTGAAAATTAGAAAGAAGGCAGAAATTGATTGGATGGTGCCATGGTGGAATTCTTAGGAAAAAACAGTGTTTCCAAATATTATGAAAAACCAGTTATCTTCCACTTCCACCCCAAGTTTTTGGCCAGTCACCCAAATTACACTAGAGTGAACTGGGAAGTGGTTTGTCCTTATGGTTAGGCACAACAGGTTTTCATGATACCTACTCGATTGAATGGCATAATTCTATCATCTATAATCCAGCTATGATGGTGTTCGGGTGTTACATGTTCGAGATAAATGAAGAAACTGATCTTGTTACATTGTTCTAAATGTTTGTTATTGCAGATGCCTCTGAAGAAGTTATACATGGTGGTTGAGATGGCTGCTCAAGGTGAAGATGGTGGAGGTGCAGAAGCGGTTTATTCGGGCAAACAAAAGATTGACATTTCACACTTCTATGAGTGTCTTCAAGACATTGTCGGTATTAGTGGGATTCTCCTTCACCTTAAAGCTCTATATATGCCTTCAGTCTTCGCCATAACATGTTTCCTTATTCTATATGCCGTTGGCTTTTCTTCATGGACGGCATTGATTGACATTTAACTACACTTGAGCTATATATTTGTGTACTAAAATGGAGTTTTGTAGCTGTTTGTCAATACCAAATTTGCAGTACATTCTTTGCGGGCATATTGATCTTTGATATTTGTTCATGGCAACGATCATAAGAATATGATCAAGTTATTCTTCGTCTGAAGTGGACTAAAATTTGAAACTACTACTTTGTACCATAATCCGATAATATAGAAAGGAGCCACCAGCAAGCACAAGACCTAGATTTTCGGGTTGTTTGGCAAGGAACTTTAATTGTGGTATAAGACAATAAATTTTAATTGAGTTGTGAAAATTTATTTTTTTGTATAAAATTATAATTTTAACTTTCACTTCACTACATGTTTTCGTAGGGATGAGGTTTTCATAGTGATGAGAATTTAACTCTTGGCTATAAAAGAAATTAAATCTCGATTTGACACATCAATGTCTATTGCAAAGAACAAATGATGAATGGAGAATGTCATCTTGAAATACCATGGGGTGTCAGATGTGGACAAAGAACTTATGGAAAGGAAAAAAGCAAAGGAGAAAGCAGTCGTGCTCTAGGAATCTCAAAATCAATTCACAAAAGACATCTCCTACCTCAAGCTGATTCATGAAAATGAACGCTTCTCTGATTTACAGCTAAAATACATCTGGAAATGGGGAAGATATTTGTGGATCGGACATCTAGCTCTCCGAACTAGAGAAAAGAACTATCGAAAGACGATATAAATGTCAAGAGCATGCAAGCTGAAGATAAGGCCGATGTTGATCGAATTTGTTAAAGCCACTACTGACAAAGTTTATCTTTGAATTGATCAGAAAGAGCTGAACAAGTTCTTATGTTTTATTTTAATTCTATGTTGTAATGTTGTGACCCTACTGAATGAGTGAAAAATGAACTTGTCAATAGAGATCACCTGTTGTGATTTGGTTGATGCTTTAAAATTCTACACTTTAATGTTATGATTGAATAATTGTTGAAAAATTAATTGATGTGGAAAGTTGCACATTCCAGCACGATAGGTAGATTAGGATAGCCATGTGTTGCTCTATCAAGAATGGGGAAATTTGTTAGATCAATTGTTTAGATTTTGATGAGCAATTCACATGTCTATAGAGTATCAGAAGACTTGTAGTTCTTAGTCCTCATGGTTTTTTCAAGAAACATGGAAAAGAAGAACCTTATTAGATGATTAGTTTAGTAAAACTCGTATAGGTGTTAAGTTTGCAAAGATGTAATTTCCGTTTACCAAGTTGAAGAAGACCTAGACGTTGCGACCATACCAGTAGGATGACTACAAAGAAGAACGATAGTCAAACTGCACAAGTTTGTTGAACAAATGTGAAAGTCTCCAAACAAAACGATGACTTTCAACATAATAAATAAGTTAAGTGAACATATGAGAGACATAGTAGGTTGACTTATACATCACGCTAAATAACACACCGCTGGAAATGGTAACTCACTTCGCTTCAAAATCAGTAAGGCTATGTTCTCGCTCTATTCTCTCCGTCTGAACTGAACTGCTCTGAACTGAACTTATTTGTAGTATAAAAAAAACAACTAAGCAAATCTGAACTAAACTGAAATTGATGAATTTTTAGATGAAGAGAACATAGCCTAACTGAACTATCCATTAGAATAAGGAGACAAATACTTACATAATCATACAAAGGTACATCTGCCGAAAAGCATTCCAGCTAAGATGGCGGAATAAGACAAACGGAGGACAGTGTACTATCTTTGAGAGTGTAAAACATACGCTCCAACAATGAGATATTGTCTAACGTATACTTCAACAAAATAAAACTAGGGTGGACTAAGGACTTGAGAAAATAACTTGAAAGCGTGACAACTTGAACTAGAGAAAAACATGCACATAGCTTTAATACGCTTAAGAATAAATTTTTACTCTGAGCTTAAGAATGTGATCTAAATACTCAAGTTCACCAGAGGTCCCAACACTCTACCATACAAGAATTAAAGCTTCGAGAAGCTACCAGTGAAGAAAGAACTTGAACTGTTGCGACTTCATTAGTTCTCGTTCAATGGAGAAAGTCTTGTTCTCTAGAACAAACCTTTGGAACTTTGAAAGATAAAAGAACCAAGTATTTAGTTTCAGTAAAAGCCTTAGTAACTGGAATAAGTTAATAAGCGCCTTCATTTTGACCAAACAACACCTTTAGTAACCAACCAACAAAAAAGGTGTGAAGAAAATGAAGAAGGAAGGAACTACTTAATATGGGAGATTATGGATAACCCTTGGAGTGAGGGATGAACTACTCAATCTGGGAGATTGAGTAGAACCCCTTGAAGTGAGGGAGGAACTACACAATCTAGGAGATTGTGGAATACCCCTTGTAAGTCGAAGTACTTAGCTTGTGAAGCGAGGAATTTCAAGTACAAAGTTGGAAATTTTGGTTAAGGAAATTTAGCTAAGAATAGTCTTATAACGGATGTCTTAGTAAATTCAAGTCACGAGGCGGTGACGTGGATTAGTTGAAGGATTTCATGGCGCTTCATATACCATAAACTATGAGTACATTTATCTTTATGCAATTTACTTTTAGCATATTATCTGTTTAAGTTGTTTTGCTTGCTTAGAACATTCACTTACACTCGACGACACTATGAACAAAGTTTTCGCTTCTCTTAATCTCAAGCTATACGGTCTATCAAGACATATGATGTTTGGAGACCAATTGACATTATATTTATGTCTGAGCATCATATTTTTAACTTTAAACGCGATGCGTGTAGAAAACCTTCGTTATCTTGTATTACATGCGTTTCTTAACGTATGATGTTTGTAGTTAAGCGTGTGTTGTTTGTGAAAATCATGATGTTTAATTTGAATACTACGTCGATGCCATGAAAGTTCTTTCGAAATCATTGAGTTGACCAATTGAATTAAAAATAGGAAATAAAAGAATATCCATGGCGGGAAATTCCTACCAATCAGCCTAATTTTATTCAAATTTATTTTATTTTATTAATTGAAGACTATAAATATTAGTACTAGTAAATAGTTAGCCCTCCTCCTTTTCCCGAGTAAATCACTTCCTCAACTTCCATGTCAATCTCAATTTTTAGTGCCTAAAATTTCATCAAACAAGCGGATCTAGGGTTTCTTCTCCGTTAAGGAGTCTTGGTTTTCGTTGTTTTCCCTAACGTTACAGGTTCATCTGTTTTTTGGTTTGCAGGGTTTATCCTTTCTAACCTTTTGTTTGCAGAGAAATGGCTGATTCCTTCGAAAATGAAGCGGAAGCTGAGCCCACTATTACCATCAAAGACTACCTAAAGGCCGTTGAAGAAGAAGAGCTGGTATGGTATATCAACCCCTTTATTTCTTCCAAATTTCTTGCTGCCGTTCCGTTTATAGGGATGAAGCGTCATTCTTACTTACCTTCAGTTTAACAAAGGACTATTCTAGCTTTCAGTTTGCTCATTAAGTTTTAAACCTTTTTTAGAATATCCCACATCACCAAACAACATATAACTTGGATAACTTCTCCCCTTAAGGTAATAAGGCCCTTAATGATGTGATGTCCCAACTTATTATTAACATGACCTAGGGCGTGTTAGAATATCCTGTGAGAAGATCATGCAAACAACTTGGATAATGTTCTCCCGTTAATAATTCCTTTTAAGGGATGATGGCCCAAGTTATTACCTTTGATATTTATTTCCGTGAGATAATTCATTTAAAGAAGAGAATTCACCTAAATGGGATGGGATTGGACGTTTAGTTTTACTACTATTGATTTTTTTACTTATCGTGCATACTAGTTTCCATCCAGTATTTCCATAGTTTATAACAAGTGTTTCTATGTTCAATGTTCATGAGTTTGGTGGATATGGGTGGCAGTGATAAGCATTATCTTTATCTTTCATGATTACTGTAAATTTATTGTTAGTTACATTGTAACTGACTGAAAGTTCTATACTGATTTGCCAGTATAATACTTAGGTAGGTTGACAAACCAAATGTACACTTTCTGGCTATTATTTGCATTCATATGCTATGCTAAGGAAACTTACCAAAATGGCATCATTCTAGAAAGTGAATGGTTATGTAGACCGGGTCTATTCTAAGTATTTTCCAATTGGTCACATGTTTTTTGATCAATAATGACCTGATATATGCTCTTGTAATATTGGTTATTCTGAAGATTTTCTAAATGATATTGTATAATTTGAAAAGAAATATGACAAAAAACAACATTATCAAATCGATGGCTATTATGAGTTTTTATCAGTCACTCCACCTGAATTTTTCACTAAGTTGTGTGAACTTTGGAATCTTGTGCATCTCTCTTTTAAAGAACACAAGTCAATCATAATATTTATAATTCCTTTTGTCACTGTCTTTTTAACAATAGCTAGAGTGTGACTTCACGTTATTATCGCTGCACAGGCAAAATCGATACATAATCATGGTTACTTATTATTTTCTACTGAAATCCTCATCTGAATATGTGAAGACAGTCAAAGTGGCGAATATGAATTGGATATCTACCGAGAGGAAATGAACATCTTACACACATTTGCATAGATTCAATGTTCATAGTATAGAAGTTTAGATAATAAAAGAGATGATTTGTATCATAGCGCTCTGGGTGAGGGATAAGCTGGATTAGAAATGCTCATAAACCTAAACTTTGATTTGCTGAATTTAATTTGTTCAACATGTATGGATTAATTGCATCAGTTAAACAAGGAAAAAAAATCCCGTGGGTTGGCTTGCAATATACAAGGTTTTTTTACTTAAATTATGACCATCTTATAGTGGAATGTTATGAACTACGTGTTAAATTCAGCAAGTTGGCCACCGTCTGTAATCACTCACTGTGGTTTTTTAGTTTAGGCGGACTGGCTATGTTCTAAATGCTTAAAACTTCAATGCCTTTTAGATGATGTTAAAGTCATTTTGTCAGCGATGGCCAATAATTGGTAGGTTAGATTGGTGGATTAATATTTTGTAGTAATATATGCTCTGTATGATAAGGAATACTTGTTGGTCCCTATACTTCTCTGAGCTCTGTTTGTGATGGATTTTAAATTGTTCTAACTTGGCCTCCATTTTCTTAACTTTATTATATAGGAAGCTGATTTGGTCCTGGGAGGTGATGAAGGCAAGGAATGCACATATGCCAAAGGTTATATGAAGAGACAAGCAGTTTTCTCATGTTTGACATGCTCACCTGAGGGGAATGCTGGAGTTTGCACAGCCTGTTGCTTATCTTGCCATGATGGTCATGAGGTATACCAGGATCAGCTTGCCCTTGATTTTCTTTGGGCTAGTGAGTCCTTGTTATCATAGGGTTATATAAATGAAATACAGGAACATTATATACTTAGTATTTCTTTTATTTTTTAGTTGATTTTAATTTAGTGCATAGTTTCTGTTAGCCATTCAATATTATGAACGATGAGAAGTTTCTTTGGGAATATTGTTTTCAGAACTGACAGATTACTGGCTTTATTTTGTGCTGGTTGAGCCTATTAGTCTTTGACTGATTGCTCTTCTGCATTATTCTCTAAACTTTTGGCCCCATTATGAATTTTGGATATGATGTTATGTCTGATGGATATAGCTATGTTCTTGGGTATCAGGAATTCAGGATAGTTACCTAAAGATTCTGTGGAAACTGTCTGGGTGTAGTACCTTCAAGCCACAGCATTCATCTAAGTTGGTGTCAACTGTCAACACAAATAAAATACCCTAGCATAACCATGTTCATATTTGTGGGTCTTCTACATAGAACCAAGTATTCTGATGTCACTTGTGCATAATCTGGTGGTGCTACTTTTGTCCAAAAGAATGGACAATGCATCCATGTTGTACTGAATTTAGTTTATGTGCATAATCTCGTGGCACTACTTTTTCTCCAAATGAATGGACAATACATCCACGTTGTACTGAATTTAGTTGTGTTGGTGGTTACTGCACGTCATGGTATTTCACCATGGAGTAATAAACTTCGTCTCTTACATACCCTTTTTGTTTAATTTGGCTGATGATGGTTGGCATGCTAATAAATGTCATCTAGTGAATTTGGTTAAATAGCACATTGTCCTGTCTCCTATGGTAATCTTTTGATTCTTGCTTTTTATAATTTTTCTGATGATTTACTAATAACATTCATTTCTCAATTCTAAGAAGTTAACCAATATAAGCGATCTTCCTTTAAAAGAAACATTATTGTGGTATACCATTGACATCCTATACTGATAGAATTTGTTCCGCTCATACCCTGCAAGTGCATCGTTCTATCAACTTCACTGTTTTGGAATGTTCATCAGAATCATATCCCCTCTTTCCACCAAAATTAGCCAACCCTATTTTTCACTAAACTTTGTTATATGTAACTGAAGAACATCCCACATGTGATTTGGCCAAAACAAACCTACTAATGACCATGTGCAATTGTTTTTCTCATGTTTGGCTTGAACCTGTAGAATGGCCGTGTCACTTAAGTTTATTGTTAATTTGGTAGGGTGGATAAGGGTTGGTAAGATTTCAAGATAAAGTCTGCTCTCCTTTTGTTTTGATTTTCTCTGTGTTTGCTGATTCCCGTCCCAGATTTAAATGCTTTGCTTGCTTATTAATTGTTGTTCAGAAAAAAGTTTAAATCTATCGTGTTTAGAAAAAAGTTTATATGCTTTAAGCATGTTGGCTGACGATTGTTATTGTTTGGCATTTTCAAGATGGTGGAACTATGGACCAAAAGAAACTTCAGGTGTGACTGTGGTAATTCAAAGTTTGGGGAGTTCTACTGCAAGCTTTTAGCAAACAAAGATGTAGAGAATTCAGAGAATGCATATAATCATAACTTCAAAGGTACTTACTGCACATGTGATCTTCCTTACCCTGATCCCGATGCTGAAGATCAAGTGGAGATGATTCAATGCTGCATCTGTGAGGACTGGTTTCATGAGGAGCATATTGGTCTTCAGTCTTCGGATGAGGTTCGTTTGTGTTCTCTATTTCTTGACAACCTGCCTTAATTAGAAGTGACATTATTTTAAGTAGGTGCAATTCATTCCACATTAATTTTCCTGAACTTATCCATCATAATGAGATTTCTTGTCTTCAGCTGTGCTTGTTGAATTTCTTGCCAAATTCGTGTGCTTTTCTTTCAAACCACAATGTGCATGACATAGCTGTGTCTTATGCTCTAATTAACTTTCTGGTACAGGTCGAGAGATGAAGAAGGTGAACCTCTGTATGAGGATTTTATTTGCCAGGGGTGTGCAGTGGAATGTTCATTCTTGACTCACTATGCTCAAACCATTTTGGTATCAAATCATGCTGAGGATAAGGCAGTTGTGAAAGAATCTGTTGCATCATCCGAGAAGATCGAGAATGATAATCCCAAAGATGCTGATGCAGACAGTTTACTCAAAGTGTATTGAAGTTGTTGATCCAAATCCCATTGAGGATAAGGCAGTTGTGGAACAATCTCCTGCTGGAATAGCACTGAAGAAGATTGAGACTGGCAATTGTTCCCTTTCCACCTCTGTGAAAGTGTCTGCTATAGAAGACAAGATGCCTATAGATGCTAGTACAGAGAGTTCAGTGTGTGCGCTTGGAATTGACCTGATTAGAAATCAACCAACTTTAGAAAATAGCAATCCTATGTTTCTTTCCAAGAACTGGAGATGTCCTCTGCAGGTGCAAAATTATTAGGACTTTTATGGTCAAAAGGAATCGGTGCCTTGACAAAGAGGATACAATTGCTGAGTATGAGCAAGGCAAAATTGAGCGGAATGAGAATATGCAGAAACAAGAGGCGTTGAACAGGACTTTCTGAATAATCTTGGTCATGTTGAGAAGATTGAGTTACTTAGTGGAATAGCTGACATGAAGAAGGAATTTTCTGCCTTCCTGGTATATCCACTCTCCTTGCCATTGCCACTTTTACATATGCATGCATACCTAAACTTTGATATAAGAGGCAAATGCCTTTCTTTTTATTACATTTTAGACCCGGACCAAGTATTGTTGTGCTCTGCATGGCAAGATCAATTTGAAAGAATCTTCAACAATCTTGAACTTCATGCCAGAAGTACAAAAAAATTACTTCCTGCCATGAATTTACACTCAAGTGCAAGAAGTACAAAAATGTTACTTCCTGCCATGAATTTAATCCTGATATCTGCTTCAACAGGACTCCTCTGATCCCTCAAAGGCCATCACACCTGCTGATATCCAACAAGTTTTTGAAAATCTTAACAAGAAAAGGAAGCGTATGCCTTAGGTTACTGGTGAAACTCTAATTTGCACATGCATCTGTATTGTTTGTATTATGTGCAAAGACTACATAGATTCTGGAAAAGAATCAGGTAAGCATATTGCTGTTCGAATGAAGATCTTAGACTTTTTGTTAGCATGGATGTAGAATGGTTTTGTAAGTATCAGTGACTTGGTGTCTAACTTCGATACAATCGTGTGCCTTGATGCGCATAACAGTATCTTTGTTCCTTAATGTGTCTTTCTCTTTCCTCATTTCCATTTATTATGTTGTCCAACTCAATACTGATTGCGGAAGTGGGTATTTGTGAATGTTTCTGGGAATTTATTTGCGTCGAACTTTGCTCAAGTTGGGTGAAAACTAGTGCTACTCCTTTTGAACGAAAATAGTGAGTTAAAATGTTTTTTTTTTGGTTAAAAACAACTTAAAGCAACAACACTACTATCCTACTCGAGGCTTGCCAGAAGCACCATTTGGGCTATCTACTCTATTTGTGAGATAAACAATGGAGTAACACAGGTGAAACGTTTATGCGGTTTAACAGCTATCTCGATTGTATTCAATTCTGATCGTTAGATCGTTTATCTGAATATTATTTAACATAATCAATCCTAATCGTTCATTGGACTTGTAAATTTTACAATGTTAATTTTATAAATATAACTATACAAACAAAATTATAAATGTTATAATATATTATAAATTCAACATGAAAAGTTAAAATGAATTTAAATTTTGAGTATTTTATTCATCTTCCATTATAATACAAACTAAAATCACGTTTATTTCTAGCCAACTAAATTAAATTCTTCCCCAATTCATTTATAAGAACCCTAATTTGTTAATCTATGTCCCAATTTGATTCAATCATTGGTTTAATTCCGTATTATTCCCCAAGCTAGTCGAGAAGAGATTTAATCATGCATCGATTATGCTTCCGTTCAACATCTACTCCAAGAGCACAATACGATTATGGTAGAGAGTTAGACTTACATAATTTCTTGATCTGATATAAGCTTAGAAAAAGTCAAGGAAGTATCTTCGAATGAAAGAAAAAGGAATCCCCAACTATCGTGAAGAAGAACAAGCTGCTGGCAAAGTAATTTTCGAGGATTAACAATGGCAGCCCTTCAAGAATTAGGGTTTGAAAATATAATTTTTATTGAAGAAGAACGATGGAGTAATGGATATTAATTTGTCAGTTAATTTTGGTATTTTATGTATAAATAATATTAATATAAAAGTTATAGTCCGTTTTGCGAGAGACCCCTATATATAGGAGAGTCGTGAAAGTCCCCTTCAACCGTTAAATTAGACAATTATACATTTTTTCTCGACTTGGCTTCTGATGGTTTTTCGCGGATCTTTTGACCCGGATTCATTAAAAACGGGTAAAGTAAAAACTAGACAATATAATGTAAATTTAATATCATATAAAAACTAGAGAATTCCTTTCATAAACTAAACAATATAATGTAAAAACTAGACAATATAAACAATTATATTCTGGTGAGTAAATTTACGGACAAGTAATAAACTAGACAATTCATTTACAAAACTAGACAATTGATTACAAAACTAGACAATATGTTGTAAAAACTAGACATTAATTTTCTTGATTGCTTTAGTTTCTTGAGCATTCTTCTTCAAATCATCGAATCATACCCTCTTCAAAATCATCATTGACGGTCTCTTAGATCCTTGAGAAGTTTTCATCAAACTTTCTTTTGCTTCTAACTTTTCAACTTACATAAAAACTAGACAATACATACTAAAAACTAGAGCGATTCAGCATAGCTGCTGTGAAAGATATAATATGAAAAACTAAACAAATATTGTTAAAAACTAGACCATATGTGTTAAAAGCTAAAACATAAGGTATTTACATAAAACTAGACAATATATGTTAAAAACTAGACAATTTCACACATAAAGATGTAAAACATTAAAAAGTAGACAATAAAAACTAGACAATTTCACACAAAACATTCAGAAAATTCAAACAAACAACAGATCCCCACCAACAACATATACAATGTACACAACCACATAGCAAATCTAAAAATCATAAAAAGTAGATGTTACATGTTAAAAACTAGACAATACATACTAAAACCTAGACAACTGCACAACAAAAAAACTAAACCAGCAACAACGAACAACATAGACAATTTCTACTAAAACATAGACCATTTATACAAACAACGATGATATTCGTAAGTCTATCTGTAAGTGTAAGATGCAGCTCCACATAATCTTCATTACTAGCACTCATCAATCATCAAAATCATGTTTCTATCATCAGTACTATACTAAAGCAACTCCTAGATCAGAAATCGACAGCCCTTTCAACAATTTAATACATAGCATAACAAAAGTATTCAATTCACTCACCAATTTTGATCACATAACCAGCCTATACAGAAACACACCTATCAACATGGATCGTTCAATCTGCTATTTGCTCCACACAATCTAATCTATATTTCATTCATTACTAGCACTCATCAATCATCAAAATCATGTTTCTATCGGTACTATACTAAATCAGAACTCCTAAATCAGAAATCAATGACTCTTTCAACAATTCAATACATATCATTTACAAAAGTACTTCAATTGATTAGTAAAGTGTGTAACAATACGAACCTAGATCGCCACGCTGGCGGGCTGCAATCACAGTGGCGCTTGGTGAGATCGGAGAAGGAGCCACCAGTTCAACTAGTACTGCAACTACTGCACTCATCCATCTTCTACTCACCGGAATCTTCTCTCTCACTTTCAATTGGTCATTTTCACTCTCTACATCAATCAGTAATTGAATTCCATCAACGATCTGGTCGTATTAACAAACTCAGTACATACACTCAAAGATTCGTGTATTTTAGAGCAATAAAGGAGAAATTATTTGAGACTAGAGAGAAATGGCGTCGGTAATAAATTGAGCGAATAATGCTTACCTTTGAGTAGAACTTCGGTGAGATTACGAAATTTGATGCGAACTTTTCCGATCTGGGCTTAATCTCCAAAATTGGCGGATATCAGGCATCGATTCTTCATGAGATTGTCACGATCCTTTCCTTTCTGAAAGCGCTCTTTGCGATCGGACTCCATTATCCAGTAAGCGATGAAAATTCGGAAAGATAATTTGAAGCGGAAAGGAATTTTTTTCTTCAGAGATTTCAATTGGTGGTTGGTGTTTTAGGAAAAAGGAAAATGATGGAGAAAAGGTACAATTGATTTTATACCTATCCGAGATCCAGAACTAAAGAAATCCGCCCAAATAGGTTATAACCCCGATCTGCGAAACAAAAAGGGCATGCAACCAACCTAGGCAATTTTATGTGAAACTTGATGGACTTTTTGGACTCTCCAAATGGACAAGGACTTTTATAAGATTTTGTATAAAATTTATGTAGTGGACATTACAATCCCGTTTGTATTGTTAGATTTACAAAAATTGCCATTGTAAAATATACAACTGTGATGAACGACCATGATTAAGTATAAGTTAAAATAGTATTTCTACAAATAATCTAACGATTATAAATGAATCTGTTGAATGGATGTATGTTAACTGATCTGTTGTAGGATAGTAGAATATACGACAATGGAAGCATACAAGAAATATCTGGAACATACAAAAGAAAGAACTTTCAAGATATCTTCTTTAGTGTTCAATTTGTTATGTTGATCATTTATAGATAAAAGACTTCTACTCAAAATTTAAATAAATATTTCACATCAAGTTTTTTCCCGTTAATGAAAAGACCCAATAATTAAAATTGGAAAAAGACATTTTACTTTGGTTCATGTAATTATTTAAGACATATGTGTTGCTGCGAAAGTAGTTGTATTTGTTATTTAGTGTCTCAAACTGATGCAACAACATTGGTTTAAAATGTTGTTGCGTTGTGTTTACTTGAGATTGTCACTAAATGGTATATTATAATTGTAACATTGTTGCGCGTTGCTTCTTGAATTTCTTCACAAATATGATTTTTTACAGTGTCCGACCATGTCTACTTATTTAAGACCGACAATGACAATGATGCATCATCTAAGCTCTTAAATACTCTTCAAATTATGGTGACCTCTGAATTCTAATAGTGGGCGTCGGATCCGGTGGTGTCGGAGTTGGTGGCCGGATTTGGTGTACGAGGTGGTAGTGGAATTCAACTAATGGTGGTTGTAAGTTTGGTCAATGGAGGAGATGAGGATTAATTATAATAATGAGCGAAAGTGATTGACTTAATATAATTAAATAAAGATAAAACACCATCAACAAACAAGAAGAAAGAAAAAACAAGCACCGTAACAACTAAAGGCACCATTTCAAAACCACAATTATCAAAAAATAATACAAGCATCGGTATATCGAACAATAAGTCATATCAAACAAATAAATTAAAGTTCAATACATTGAAGAATATGAAAAGCCAAAGTGGATGTATACATTAATAAATATTATAAAGATGCCTCCTTCCATCATAAAACAAACATTATAAATAATTTAGTTAATATTAGGAATCAATTAATT
>JAIFAC010000133.1:0-168651 GCA_026545765.1 Plantago major | reverse complement strand
GCTAATCTATATTCTGATGTTGCCATAGCATCCGTCTTACTTTATCTTTAGGTGTATGCTAAAGGGAACCAGAACTTCGTGGTAATGTTTAATCCCATTAATTTTCTTTGCATCTGCTTATCACCTGCTAACTCTACGCCAAATAATCAGGTCAGTGGCAGAAAAGATGTGCATAGGTGGTTTACTTCTTGAAAAGCCACAATGATGAGTTCTAGGTGGGGCTGGGCTGTTTTGTCAAATCATGCAGCATTAAAACAACATGCTTTTATCTGAGGGCTGCAATTGGATACATCTCTGGCTTCTTCATCTAGGGAAGTAAGTCTTGAGTTAATTCTCTCATTACCAAATAAATACTTCTGCTTTCAATTTTAAGATTCTAATTATTTTATTTACATGGGGCCGGGGCAATTTAGATTTTTACTGAAAAAGGTTTTTGTTGGTGGTTAATTGCCTGGTACATACTGTATTTGAGTTCTTGGTAGGGTAGGATCTTCTAACTATCTAATTCAAACTCCCTACGCTTTTCTTCTGGCAGTGGAACAATTTCAGAAGTTGGAGCCTTGGTCACAATTGAACAAAATTGAAATTTTCTTTTTTGGTTGGATCTTTCTCTTGGGTAGCCCTGATCATCTGTGTTGGTTCTTGGTGGGTGGGATCACTAACCATCTAATTCAAACTCCTAGCTTTCTTCTGGCAGTGGAGCAATTTCAGAAGTTGGAGCCTTGGTCACAATTTGAACAAATTGGAAGTTTCTTTTTTTTGGTTGGATCTTTCTCTTGGTAGCCTGATCATCTGTGTTTCAGTTGATTCCTGAAATGACTTTCTCTCACTATATTCTGACTTATTCATTACACTAAGCATGGAAATATGATCCTTTGAAGGTGTGAAACTTTTGGCATATCTCATTTTGAACTGTTTCATCTTCAAGTCTTACTGACTTTCCAGGTTAATAAGTGAGAGTGGTTACAGAGCTGCCTTGTCCAATCTAGAATATGAAATATTGTCAGTTGTTTTTCTCTTCCAAGTTCCATCCAACCAGGCATTGAGTAAGACTAGATTCAGGCCAGGACACAGAAAGAAATGAAGAGCACTGCACTTAGAGAATGAAATATGAAAAATTCTATGAAGTCCAAATTATGCTAAATACTAGCTATCAGACCCATTAGAAAAATAGGATTATAGTAAATCATGTATTATACCCTTATAGTTATTACATGTGAAATTGGTACCAATCTAACTTTTGCTGGTACCTGGTAAGATTTTCCTTATTGTTACCAGGCATCATGTACCTATCTCAGTGATAACTTTGTCCAATCATGGGGAATTGGGACTAATTTATTTAGTCCTAATAATAATGGGTTTTCTAGAATGGTTCTTAGAGTAATAAAATGTGATATTTTGGGGCTGAGAGCAATAAACCTATGGAATATTTCCTCTATTACTTGTCTATGTATCTCTATCATAGGTATAATATGGCATTGAAAACCACTGTTTGCAGGTGAGTACACAATGGATCTGATTTAGCTAAGTAAAATGTCCTGTTATTCTATGTTCTGACAATTTGGCAAAATTCTTTTCTTTCAAATTTTTCACATTTGCAGCATCATCGAAAGATCCTCCCAGGAGTTCTTACTATTATTGAATGTTTATAGCTATATAGGCAAGAAGGTGAAAAGCAGTTAGCCCTGCAAACATTTGATGCGTGCCAAGTATAGATCCTTCACTTGCATTACCATGGGCAGAATGCTGATGCTGATACAGGTATGTTCAGATTCTCTTGAAAGAAAATATATAGGATAACTGTTGCAGTGTTGCAGCTTTAAAGCAAATCCTAATGTCATGTTCATATTTGTAAGCTCCCCAAGATGAAACATATGAATGCTATTTCAGCGCTACACAGATACAGCGGTATGTCATTCTTGCATTCTGATTCTGAGATATTCCTGATGCAAAGACAATCATGGAAGAAATTTATCAATATTCTATTGTCTATATTTTCCCGTTCATTGCCTGAATAAGAGTAGTATGAATCTGCCAATTCCATTAACAAAACAGGCATGCTCAGACTTTAAAGTTGATTTTTCAGATAACTTCACAATGATCATAATTAATAAGTAACAGTATGACATGATTTCAAATATATTTATCTTTTTTAATTTATGATGCAAATGTAGATGCCTGACAGTTCAGTTAATACCATGAGCTTGATAAAGCATTCCCCTTGCAACAAGTAATATAAATATAATTGCACAAATTACATGTAAATTAAATTATTTTGTTGCACAAGAATCAACAGTATACTTCTATATTAAAATTGACATGTAAAAAAAAAATACTTAATCAGTATAAGCTTGGCTTGGGATTAGATGTCTTCTATGGGTCCCATGTCTCTTCCTTTCCAGTCATCTAGACAAAATTTATATTGTATCCCAAAATTATTTTAGAAGTAATATCATCTAGTCCCTCACTCCCAGTTTTGAATTCGGGTGGCCTGAAGAACGACTTCCTATTTGAAAAATATAAAGTCTTTTACACCGACCATTTTTTTAATATCAGTACTATATTCATTCTTGCCATTGAATAAAACACATGAAATATTTTAGATATTTTATCTTCTATTCAAGTTTGCAAAATACCTTTGAATAGTGAACAAGAAGTTGAAGTTGGAACATAGAGGAGTTTATATAATTAAAAGAGAATAATAGGGCAGTGTATTACATCAATTGAAGCAGACAGACACTAGACTATGACTATCATGTGAGGGTTCTGACCCAGCGAAAGTCTTTAAGAAACTTCCAGTCCGGGCTAGTAACATCCTTGAAACATCAGTGTCTCTTTCATTTAAAATACGAAGGATCATATAAAATACTACCTCCGTTCCATTACTAACTTCCTAGGGTTGCTTTCTCTTAGATTACGAAAACTAATAAAATGTAGTAAGTTTGTGAGTGGGTATTATATTTGTGAATTTGTGTGTGGGTGATAAAGTAAGAAGAGTGAATAAAGTGGTGATAAAGTAGGAAGAAGAAATAATAAAGAATTAGTTAGTGGGATAAAAGCGTTCCTTATTTGGCTAGGAAGTTTTTATGAAACTCGAAATAAGGAAAGTTAGGAAGTTATTAATAGAGCGGAGGAGTATTAATAGAGCGGAGGGAGTATTAAATGAACTCTATGAGGAAAATTGAAAAGGTGGGTTAAAATTGTTATACTAAAACTAATTTTTAATCTTGATGCGTGCATGTTTTCTTGATAAAATCTTGATGATTTTCCCTTTAAAACTAAAGTAAATGAGTAATATGGCCTCACAATCAATTGGGTAAGTCATTTAATGAATTGCATGTTGATTTTGAAGTAGTAGAAACTCAAATCTTGATGCAATCTGTCCTGTTTTTGTAAAATGCAAAATAAATACTTTCCTTCGTTTGTTGATGTTGAGAATTTAACTGGACATGAACAACATTATCTTTCATCTCTGAGATTTGGAATGAGGTTAAAATGGATTTTCATAAATTAACTAAAATTCGCGAAAGATTCAACATTTACAATGTTGAATGAGCAGCTTGATAGTAAAACCCGATATTGCTTCTTCAAAATGATCAAATTATCGTTAATATCGACAAATGAAAGATCCATGAGATGTTGAGATTTCCGGCCAAAATTATTATATTTGAAATTGTATAAAATATTTTGTGAATATTGTTCCATCATTGCTCACTGCATGAGCAATCTAGGTAGATAATTCCTAGGTGATAGTATATAAAGGTGTTTTAGACTCACAAGTATGTTTTGAATAGAAAATCTGATGGCTAGCATACAAAATTAGAAACACGAGAATTGAGAGCGTTTGACCTGAAATGTATTTTCTGATGAAGGATTAGCAAGCCCAGAATCGAGGATTTTATAAACGAACTTAAATTCGGAGTTCATCATATATCACGAATAACTTCAAGAACATAACTAAATATTTATAGGTGACTTAAGATCGGTAAATAAATCATTTTGGAAGCGTTTTGACCAGGATTAACCTTCCTCAAATGAAAAATGAAATTATCTGAGGAGGCAATTTGGATTGTCACACCTCTATGAAAGTATTTCCACTAAATTTAAGCATTGTGATAAAAGGGAAGTGTTACGAATAAAACAATGGCGATAATAATAGCCGAGGCTGTGACCTCGTTAAAAAAGTACAAGCGGGGTGGCGATCTCGTAAAAGAGAACGAGGGTGGCAACCTCGGTAAAAGAGATCAAGCGAGGGTAGCAACTGGAGTAAAAAGAGTCCATGTTGAACTTTAGGGCGGTTTATAAGTGCCATGCGAAGCGAAGTGCTACAGCCAGCGATATCGTGGTGAGCCACCTCTCTAGTTCGTAGGGCCACCTCTAGGACCGTTCCTACATAATTAAGCCACCATTGGGCGATTGTAAGTGCCATGCGAGCGAAGTGCTACATCGCTATATCGCGGTGGGAGCCACCTCTCGAGTCCGTGAGGCCACCTCTAGAGGGTGATCCATTCAAACAGGCGGTTAGCAAGTGCCATGCGGGAAGTGCTACATCATGTCGCGGTGGGAGCCACCTTTAGAGTCCTTGAGGCCACCTCTGAGGACCGACCCACAATGCATGTAATGATTTAATGAATGATTGAGTTAATAAGATCCCACCAAGGGGAAACTAAATCGAGATGAAGAGATTCCTTCATACGATAAAAACCTAAAGTGGCTAAGTGCCATGTAGAACAAAGTGCTACGCCGACAATGTGGTGCCGTTAGCCAATGAAATTGCTCAGACCCGATTCATTGAGTATCGTCAGTCTTTGTGCTGGGGCATCCGGGCCAGACGGTCCCATTTGCTGTTAGAAGGGATGTGAAGAAGCCAAATTAATGTTTGAGTATTACATTAAAAAATTTATTAGGATAATTACCAAGGCTGTCTTAGAAAGTTTAATGTAAAATAAATGTGTTTTTATGATTCTTACCTCCTTAATCTGTGCGCTTTAGCACTTCATCCTATCATTCTTGGTGGAGCTTTATTAAATAAAACAGAGCTTCTGAGGCCAAGGCGCCATACTTGACAGCGGGAGCAGACAGTGTGCGCAGTGCACTTCACCTAATGAAACCTTTTCACCTTGCCTTCTCTTCCCCAGTATCCCCAAATTTCTTGAATTGAAAAACTCTTATCATTAGAAATATTCAACATTTGCATATGAATCTGTTATTCTGGCATTAATGTTTACTGTCGGCAGTGATAGCCTTTCCAAACTTACAGTCTAATTTTTAAGTGCACTTAAAGCTAGTATGTTTATTAGCTTGCAGAATTTCAAGTCGGTCTTGCAAAGCTTGCAATGCAGTCCAGTTACCTGCCATCTTCAGAGGTACTGTGCAATATGCATCACTACACTGGAGATTTTTCATCAGTATATTCTATTCTCTTTCAAGAACAGTCAATCAATTAGGCACAAGAAGGTATTGCAAGAGTAAAATGTTTATCTGTCATGTTATTGTAGGTGTTCGGAGCCATTCAGCAGGCATTACAGCGTGTTCCACACTATCCAGAAACCCACAACTTGAATGGTCTAGTATGTGAATCAAGATCAGATTATCACAGTGCTATTACCTCCTACAGGCTGTACGATGTGCTTTGAAATCCTTTGCAGTTGAAACATCGGAATCTTATTTCCAAGATATATCTATCAATTTGGCCAGAGCGCTCTGTATGGTAAAATTTAGATTCTTTAACAGTTTTGGTTGTATTATTCAAGCCATGAATTATCTATATGAGTGTATGGGATAAGTTTCTTCAAGACATTTGCACCAGAAAAAATCATTGTAATACATGACATTTTGTGTGGCTTTTCTTGTTTAGGCTGGAGACGCAAGTGATGCAGTTGAAGAGTGTGAACATCTGAGCCAAAATGGTCTGAACTGTAACTGAATATTTTAAATTTCATTTTCATTATTACTCCCCCCATCCCATTATGTAGTGCCTGGTGTGTCTCATTTTACATTGCCACTTGGATTTATAGCAACTTTATAACCTCACAATTATCACGTAGTTATCAGTTGCTTGGCATAATGGCGCTCCTAGCCAGGTGTTCTGTCTGCTCCTGGCGCTATGGGCGGCACTTATTAAATAGTGGCTGGGCGGCGCTATTGGTATGTAGGAGAATTAAGAGGCTGCTTCAGGCGAATTAAGAAATGGAAGAGGTCACGTTGGATAATATTGGTGATAAAAATGATGAGTCATTTTGGTGATTATTAGTAATTTTTGGATTTTGGGTATTTGTTTGCATATTTATGAATAGTATGAGTATGATATAGTTTTTATGACGAGTATGTGCAATACTTTGAATAGAGGTCATCTCTCTCCCACTATCCTGCTATATGGATTGGCTGCTCTCTTGCTATCCGGGATCAATAACTATGCTCACAAATTATACATCACTATTCATTCTCTCTTAAAAAATTATATACATTGATTATTTGTTCTCACTCTTACTTTATTCATTTTATATCATACTTTGTCAATTACTTATGCCGTGCATTCTCTTTCATACCTCAACATCACCTTACATCTTTTATCTTTTTCTTTATCTCGAACTCTTGAAACCTGTTTCAAAAAACTGGCACTACATTATGAGACAGTGGGATTATTTTTTGTTGTTGTTCCTGTTAATTTTATTTTCACAGAAGGACCATTTATATCTGTCTGTCAGTGTTTATTTTGTAATAAATCTAAAAACAACAAAATCAATGGACCATATAAAGGTCTACAGCACCATGGTATATGTACTTCACCTTATATCCCTGTTTATTTTTCTAGGACAGCTCGATTCAGAGGCTCTGCAGATCTATGCGTTATGTTTGTGGAAACTTGGGAACAAAGACAGGGCTTTGTCTATGACAAGAACACTAGCTTCACGCATTTTATCTATGGGCGAATCTTGCTGCTGTTTCAATTTGCTTCATTTGTAGAATGCTGTTTTATGCTATTGGTCTAGACTCAGCTATCACCAGCATTTGAAAATGCCCAAGGAGTTTTCAATAGTTAGAAAATTAGTTTTGTCATCTCTGCTATCCATGTTCTGGACCAGAAAGATCAACTCAATCGGTTGTTTCTAGCAGTGGCTCCTTTGTAACATCTCGTGAAGATATTGTTGCAATGCACCTTCTGATTGCACTTGGTAAACTTGTAAGTCTCAGTTTGTAATGTTGTTATTTGCCTTTTGCTGATTGCATTGTCTTGTTCTTGTAACTGAAAATTTATTGTCTTTTCAGGTCAAGCCTGGCCATAGAGATGGCCTTGCAATTCAGAAAGGAGTTGATCACCTGAGAAGGCTCTTCACATGTTCCCTAACAGTAGTGCGCTAAGGTAAATTGGATGGGCTGGCCTTACTTTTTGGTCCCCCCCCCAAACCAACCAAACACACAAGATAAAAAAAACAACAAAAACCTTGTTGCCTGACAACACCTCTGAATAAAGTTTTGAGACAAACCAAATCAATAATTTTAAATGAACTAGCCTGAATGCATGCTTTGGTTAAGTCTAGGACATCATGTACATATAATTTGCTAATGGAATATTCATCCATCGATCAATTTCATTGTGCATTTCTTTATCAGGTTACTTTACTTTTCTGAAGGAACTAAACATGTACTTTATTTTCGGATGGAAAAAATTACCCGAGTACCTTTTTTTTTACGGTGGGTTAATATAACGTATACAAAATATCTGATGGCAACCTTGAGTACCTTTTACGTACATGGTACAACCTGGAGTATTTTTTTTCCTGATTTTACCCTCTTATCTTGTTAGAGCTCGGTCCTACTGATGTTCTAGTAAATTTAGAAAAGAAATATTTAATTCTCAATCATAATAGTCTCCATATCAATCTTAATTAATGCATGATATGTCTTCCGGAAAATTAGTCCCATAGACATTTTGGGTGTTTGTTCCAAGGAAAATAAATAAAGAATGAAAAAGAAGTTGTAAGTGGGTGAATGAAGTATGAGAGAGAGTATATAATCATATAAAGAATGGATAAAGTATTAGAGAGAATAATTACGGAAAGATGAAGTGTTGCTATGTTGATATGAGACTAAATTGTTGGGACAGACTACCAAGGAAAGTGGGACTAAATCCGGGAGATGGTTACTATTCATGTCCTCTTGACATCATTATTCTTCATTGTCTCACAAACAATGATAGCTGTTTTCTAAATAGATACTTTTATTAGTCATTGATCTCAGGTGTATCTGATTTAATTTATTGCTGGCAGGAATCTTCTTAGTTATCTTTTATTATCAAGCAAAGAATGGGGACACCTTTATCTTGCGACCAGATGCTCCTTCTTAGACCTATCTGACCATCATAAGAATGAAGGCATAAAATCAGCCTCTGAGATCTTTGGTGCTGGATCAGTAGCTTGTTATGCTATAGGTAACAGCAATCAAATTTGAACTCCCAACCTGTGGGCACCAACACCTTTATGGATCTGGAGTGATCAACACCCTGCAAAAGTATATTTTCCTTGGCACTTAGACCTTGCCCTCTTTATAAAACATTGTCATTAGAGTTCAATATTTCATGGTTTTTATCTGTAGGGTTCAATTTATCTGAAGAATTGCTTTAATATAAAGCTCACATATATATCCATGACAAATTTAATAAGTCATTGGTTTGCATACCAATTTTACAGATTTTTGCATCAAGAGCCGTGGAACCTCAATGCAAGGTATTTGCTAACTGTCAACTGTTTACAGAAGGCTCGTGCAGAAAAATTTCCAAGACACATGTGTTGTGTGCTGGAGCGGCTTACCGCTGTGGGTCTTTCTGGTCAGTATAGCAGTACATCTTACCAGTACCAAAATTATCAGCTTAAACTCTGTGCTGCCGAGGTTAATTTGCAACAAGGCAACACTGAGGAGTGCTTCAGACACGCTAGAAGTGCTTTAGGGTCCTCGGTTCATAATAGTTACCTCTTCTTTGCACATTTATTGCTGTGCCGCGCTCATGCTACTGAGAATGATATTGTCAGCATGGCGAAGAGTAAACTATGCTTGGATGTTAAAAGCAGTTCTCATATTGGTTGGATTTGCTTGAAGTTCGTTGAATCTAGATTTGGGCTGCAAGATGGTTCATCGATGATCCTTGTGCTTTGAAGATTGCTCTAAAGATATTGAGCTTTCTTGGAACATGTGGATGGCTATGTTTAATATGGTACAGGGTTTAATTGCTATAGCACATAGTGATTTTTCGTTGCAGAAAAGTTTCTTTCACAAGCATGTTAGATTAGCAGAAGGGGAGAGCTGCTTCTTTTTATGTCATGGTATGATTTTAATTTCATATTTTCTTTACTTTCTGAAGGACATTAAATTAGGAATTGACTATGAATATTCAGAAATTTTGAACTGTAGGTGGAGATAAGTTCTGTAGATTCTGGACTACTGTATTGCTATATCTATTTTACTGAAACTGTATGCTAGTAAACTAATAAATGGAATTTCTTGTGCGTTGAAATTCTATTATATAAGTTGCCTAGCAGTAATAAATAACATTATGATGGTGTATTGATTTTTCCTGTGATTGTATTTAGGTGCTATTTGTATGGAGCTTGCTAGACAGACATGTGAATCACACTACATATCACGTGCCATAAGAAGTCTACAAACAGCAAGCGATTTCATTCGTCCTTTGCCCATAATCTCGTTGCTACTTGCACAAGCAGAAGGAAGTGTCTCCTCAAGGAGAAGTGGCAGAAGAACCTTGAGATGAATGGTTTTCTTGGCCTCCAGGTTAAGTAGTTTGTGTGTTTGTGCTTAAAAAATGATCCAAAATATATGGTTTGTCATAAGTGTCAATTTACATGCGAGTAATTACTGCAGAGATTAGGCCTGCAGAGCTCTTCTTCCAAATGCATTTGCTTTCCAGCCAGACCAATATTGATTATTCTTTGAAGTTGATTCTTCGAGCAATCCACTTGAATCCCTCATGTTCAAGATATTGGAAGTATCTCCAGAAGCATTTCAGTTGATTGGGACATTAAGGTCCCCGTATTGTACTCACGGTCGTGGCTCTGTGTATTTGCTAATTGCTGTGGTTACATATTTTTCTCTCCAGTCTCCTAAAGGGTAGTATTTGACAGGTAAGAAAAGCCTATATGACAGATGGAAGTCAGATTAACAGCTTCTGGAAAAATAGGAAGAAGCACAGGTTTTCAGTGTTGTATTATTTATGTACTATAGCAATGTGTACTTGTGTTTGATTTCAACTAAATATTGCTCGCTAAAAGTTGTACCGCTTGTTGCCTCAGTTTATGAGTTTATCACTGCTGTGTTTATTACATTAATCTGAGATTGAGACTCTAATATACATTACAGTACTGTAGAAAGAAAGCTATAAATATATGATTTGTGACTTTTTTAAAAGTAGATGAAAGATTTAAGTCCACATGATTCGCCCAACTTCGTGCGTTCCACGTTCGAATCTCTACCATCATGAAATTAAATATATTCTTAATTTTAGTCGTAAAGCTTGTCGTTATCAAAAAAGGCTACATCCAACAAATAATATGCAATCTGACTTGGCTTAAATTCATCTTTTCTAAAAGTACACTTTTTCGCACATTTTATATTACATCATTCTTTAACTTTTCGCGTAAAGCTGTATTGCTTGCAATGTATGAAGTTATAGGACGGAGATGCAATTTGTTTCATTGTCACACTCGAATTTGCTCATTGGGCGATTTTCCAATTACACCATCTACTAAAGTAGTAGATTATACACTTCGGTAAACATTTTTGACGTGTGGGACCCTTTAGAAGATAACGTCCTAGTCAAGCCGGTACAAAAAAATCTAAACCTTTCCTCTTGTTTCGGTTTCACCTCCCTCGAGAACTCAAGATCCATAGCTATGCAAGCCCATTACTAATAATCATAAATTTACTTTGACTTTACCTTTTCTCTTTAGACTTGGGCGATTTTATACAACATTTTGGCAATTTACCACCTTGTATTTGTCATAAAAAGCGATTGACCTTGTATTATTTTTAAAAATTTACCCCATGCGTTTATTTATAAGGTGCAACCTTCTTACGCTAATTTTACATTAAATATGACTATGATATTAACTTTTCCGTTAACTCTTGACGGATTACCCTTTCGTATTTAATATAAAAGGATTACCTTGCATTATTTTATTGAAAATTTAACCCCACTAAAAAGTTGAATTTTTTAAAAGCTTGTTCTATAAATTTTTTATATAATGTTATTGGATCTATGAACACTAAGTAAATTATTATACAAATTTTACATCTCTATTTATTCGTTTATTGCAATAGTGATAAAAACTAATCACATTTTAGCAGCTACATATATTATAAATACTTAGTATTATAAAAGTACTATCATATTAGGAGAGTCCAAAAAGTCCCCTTGATTTCTACATAAATTGTCTAGTTTTTAGTTTTGCCCATTTTATATTTGCGGTCAAAATGTATTGGTCATCTGGTTTTATAATGGGTATAGTATAAATAGGTATTTTTCAATTTTTTCCCCTTTTATTCTCATTTCTCTCCCATTTCTTCAGTAAATCGTCCATTTTTTCTCAAATTTGGCGAAGAACCCTAATATGCTCATTTTCACTCGCAATCGTCAGGTTTGTTTCGTTTCTCTTTGATTTTCAGTGTTTTAAAGTTGTTCTAGTTGTTGTTTATCTGTTTTTGAGCTTTTTAATTTGATTTGATTTTAGTTTCTTGATGGCGAATTGAGCTTGAATGTTGATGTTGCGATGTAGATTAGGTGGTGGAAATAGGAGTCGGTTTTATTGATTAGGATCGGATCGAACGGAGATCGAAGATTGGAGATCGAGTGGAGGAGTTGCGATTATATCGGAGATCGAAAGTAGTTTTCTGGATCTGTGATGGTATATCAACCAAGCTTTTCCGAAGAATATGTGGTTAAAGCATCAATTCACTAGAAATCTCACTCGTTAAGCATGCTTTATCTTCAGAAACAACAATGGCGAAAGGACCAGGTCACTACTCCGATAACGACAAAAGAGCTCAAAGTATTGATATTCAATCATCATTTACATTAAAACCGTTCGATTTTGGTGTAATTAGGTTTTGTGAGTTATGATTGTGATTGGTTCTTGCGTAATACGTGGAACTAGATCTGCGTCTGAGAGACTTCAACAATGACCGATGTAATGTGCAAACAATCCGCCCACTTGAAAATCGCCTAAACCGCCCGCATCTCACACTTTTGCGTCGATTTTATTTTTTTTAAAATTATCGGGTTAAATTTTTATAACCTTGTTGATGGGTGGGTGGTGGGTTGGTTGGGTGCAAACCGCCTTACCGCCCACCCATATTGTTTACATAACAAAAAATGTATATATATTAAATAAATTAATTGTCATTTAAATGAATATATAGAAATATATAATAGATTAATAAAAGTAAAGCTAGGGTTATTTCATGTATAAACTAAGAAACTACATAAGTGAAAATGGTACTTCATCATTTTACTTGCTTTCAAAATATTTTGTTAATTTGATGGATATGTTGATGTAGTAATCTACCTTGATCCATGACCCATGGCCATTGTTATCATCGAACACTTGGGGTTGAAAAATTATTCTACACCGTGGGTGGACAAATAATCACCGCCATGGGTGGGTTGGTTTGATTTTGTAAATACCATCGCGCTCACCTAGCGACCAGAAGTTTACTGTCACTACTTCCTCTCCTACTGGTGTTGTAAGTATCATTTTATCGATAGTTTTGAATGTATCTGGCTTTGGTTTGCTTCGTAGCTGGAAAATTGAGCTAGGCTGATGTTTTTGAAGTTAGATGACTCATTTAGTGAATTGATGCTTTTCGCTAGATCTGTGGTTTTTTATATCTGTGCATTTGATGTTTGGAGCTCCGAGTTCGTTGAGATGATTGTTTCTTAATGGATTCCTTTTGGAGCTGAGTTTTAGCTGTAGTTATAGTTGATTATTTCATGATTTGGTAGTTTTAGTGTTTTGGAATTGTTTTGTTCTGTGTGGGTGCATTTGATGTTTGGAGCTTTGATTTTGTTGAGGTGATTGTTTCTTAATGGATTTGTTTTGGAGCATGCATTGTGTTGATTGTTGCATTTTGCTGAAAAGCATGCCATCCAGTGAATATTAAGAATTTTCTTGTGTGTTGATTATATTGTCTAGTTTTTACACTATATTGTTTAGTTTATGAAAGAAATTCTCTAGTTTTTACATGATATTAAATTTATATTATATTGTCTAGTTTTTACATTATATTGTCTAGTTTATGCGAGAAATTCTCTAGTTTTTACATTATATCTAGGAATTCTCTAGTTTTTACATTTTCACCTTCACATTCAACTATCAAATTTACTAACTGAGCTCAACATATTTGTCTAGTTTTTACGAGATATTGTCTAGTTTTTAGTGTATATTGTCTAGTTTTATTATTAAACATGAACATAATTGTCTATATTGTCTAGTTTTTACACTATATTGTTTAGTTTAAGAGAGGAATTCTCTAGTTTTACGTTATATTGTCTAGTTTATGAGAGAATTTTTTAGTTTTGTATAAATGTTCAATGTTTTTGTATAAATTGTCGAGTTTGATTGGTTTGGTAAACTTGGAATTTATGGTGTTTTTACGATGAAGCATATGGGTACATTCGAGGAACTCCTTTTCCTTGATATAAGAGACCTTCGATGATGATTTTGAAGAGGTGTATTGGATGATTTGAAGAAGAATGCTCTGAAGAAATAAAGCAATCGAAGAAAAATTAGTGTTTTGAGCAGGATGATGATATTGTCTAGTTTTGTTGAATTATCTAGTTTTGTAAATGAATTGTCTAGTTTATTACTTATCCGAATTTACTCGATTGAAACATAATTGTCTATATTGTCAGTTTTTACTATATTGTTTAGTTTATGAAAGGAATTCTAGTTTTTCGTGATATTAAATTCGTTATATTGTCTAGTTTTTACATTATATTGTCAGGTTTATAGAAATTCTCTAGTTTTTACATTATATTGTCTAAGAATATGGTAACTTTCTTTATTTATACTTGACCCGTTTTTAATGAATCCAGGTCAAAATATCGCATGAAAAAGTCGAGAAAAAATGTATAATTATCAGTTTTAACGTTTGAAGGGGCTTTTGGGCTACTCACATATATAGAAATTCTCATGAGGCAATTTCTATTATAAATTAGCCATCTCTTTCATGAATTATTTTTCCAATTAATAATTATAATGTGAAAATACTTTTAAAAATCTTTTCAAGATATAGTTTTGAACTTTTCTCTCTCTCTCTCTCTTTTTTTTTTTCCTAATTATTTTTAATAGGATATTTAACCCATCTATAAATTTATATTCTGAACCAATTACTAAAATAAGTAATTTTAATTTTTAAATTATTAAATTTTATATTAGTACTTTTTTTTTAACCACTAGATTCTTCTAAATAGATGAATTGTACAAAAATTATGTTACGAAGTAGTTTCAGTTGTGATGAAGGTGAATGTATCACACTCTTTAACGTGAAAGTAAATTGCAGTTTAACAAGCATAGGGATTAAATCGCGCTATTTAAAATAATCTGACGGGTTATCCGCCCATTTCGAATAATACAGTTTAAAAACTCCACTATATTAGCTGAAAATTGAACAAATTGCAAGCAAATATAGGATTAATATCTCTCTCCTAACTGGATTAATTGGATTACACCGCTTCAGCTGCTGCAACTGGTTCATTGTCCCTGTTCCTGATCCAGTTCCGGCCAGATTGACCGCCATCCGTAATGTTTCCGTTCATGTCCATGTTCCTGATCGCCGTGGAGCTGTTGTTACTATTGCCTACGGCGAGGTTTGGTGATCCTGTTTATGGTCCTTGCACCAACAGGTCTGCCTCTTTCTTTCTTTCTTTCTTACTCACAAGCTGTTTGATCAAATTCTCACTCAATTGGGGTTTTAGGCTATATGTGATTTCGGGGCTAGCTGTTTAAGGGTTTAGGTTTCGGACCATGTCTCTTAGAGGACCAAAGACCAATTAACCTCAATTGAATTAACCCGAAGAATGTGTGTATTATTAACAAGGCCAAAAGAGAAGCCATTCCCATATTTGGTGAGAGTCTTGTGTGCAGAGCAGACCTGCTAAAAATCACTAAACCACAACACCACCATAACACCACGACTGCTACATATATAGCTGCTCATTCACATCATGTCATTTTCTTCGCCAGCTAAAATTCCACTCACTAAAACAGAAATACCTACATTTAGACGACAGACTTATACGTCTGAGCGAAGTTCTTGGTGTATATATAAGCTACTCAAGTAGCTAGTAATGCTCAGGTTAATTCATTGAGATAATTAATAGCTAGAAAAGAATTGTTTGAAGAAGAGAATTATTAACGATATATAATCGTGGAAACTGAGAAGAAGAGCATCCAGTCCAGCCTGCCAGGTGTGGATGTCATAATTATGATTTTTTTGTATATTCTACTTGTTTTATGTTCCATTTCATCACCGATCGTTTACTCTTTGTCCAAATCTGTTGCCTGTTTTTGGTTCTTTTAGCAATACATTCTCAGGTTCTTAATTGCTCAGTATCTGTTGCAAGAAAAATAACACGGATATGTGTTTGATGATTAGGAAGAAATTTAACATTTTTTCAATAAAATCTTGATCATATTAAATTATTTCTTGGGTTATTTTGTGGATTGAGACATCCTTTTGAGAACCAAGGTTATGCTCATCTTATATGATCCAAGACAAATCTGATAGTTCTCTTTGATTTAGCTTTGAAATAGATAGTTTACTCCTAATAACGTGATAGTTCTCTCTTCATCTTGGTTACCATTCTGAGACAAATCTGCTAATAACCAAGATTAAGCTTTTCATTTAACATAGTTTTGTTAGAGAAACATTTAATCTTGTTGTTTTTTGGATGAATATGGCAGTGAGCGAGTTTTTGGTTGCGTGCCACTGCTCCAGAGGTTACAAGGCTCCTCGCTGAAGAATGTCGCTCAACTTGTTATTGTCAAACATTACGGTACTTTGCTGCGCTCTTACATTTTCTAGCTCAGTTTCAAACTTTTGCACTTTCTTATGGCTTATGAGTAATACTCCACCTAGTAATGGTTTCATGTATATATACATCAGGTATATTTTTGTTTGGCCTTTTAATTTTGGACTAGAGTACGGACTATATATATGGATCACCCTTCTCTCAAGTCTTGAACAGTCTTAATTTAGCTAAGTTAGGCTTTTATGTTCTGAGATGCTGGTTGTTTTATGTTCAGCTGTTCTGATGTTTTTGATTAGGCTTTGCCTCTACTGAAGATATGAAATTCAAAGCTCTTCTAAAAGAATTGCATTTATTAATTATTTTAAGTTTTAACTTTAGTTAATACTTTTGGGATATAAACAAGTTTATTTGGGATTGAGATAATTAATAATCTTCATTCACTTACTAGCTTTTCATTTAATTTTCAGCTAATGACCATTTATATTATGATCATTTTGATCATATCATTACTAACCCTTGGAGTTCTCGGAGGACTTACCCGTCACGAGGGCGTAAGTTAACTTATCATTTAATTTTTCAGCTTTATTTCTTTGTTGCTATAGCAGTTGCAAAGACTAGTAGTTTGTAGTCATATGTCTTTTGATTTAATTTGCATGATACTACGATTTCGTTGTTGCTATAGTAATAGCAGAGACTAGTAGTTTGTAGTCATCATCTTTTGATTTAATTTACATGATACAACGATTTTTCCTTTATAAAGGAAAAAAGGTCATAATTCATTGAAATCGGACCGGAGCAAATGGTTTATTATTTCGAATTGTATAATTACGGATCGGTTTATAGTCGAAATTTCATGATTCTCGTTCGGTCCGATTTTGGAGCGGTGAACACCGTTTGATTTCAAGTAATTGAAAACTATTTACTCTAATACTATAAATTATTAAAAATAGAGATGTTTTTGTTCCAGATCATGCCATACGGCATTTATATACAGACCTAGGGCATTATACCCCACGGACCCATGTGGTCCTTGACTGAGATGGGTTAGGTGCGGATGTCCGAGGGCATCCTACGATTGATTTCATGTACTTTCTTATTCCTTCAACATCTTTTCTATTTCAAAATGCCTATTAAATGTTATAATAAAATCATTATTTTTTTGTTATGACAAAATATAACAGTGATTTAAGTCGTTGGAATATCAGCAGTAGCTTACCGTCAACTTTTCCACCTCATTTGGCTACCATGTGAGTATCTTGAACAAATCCCCTTTTCTTTGTAATCGATAACATACGCATGCTAATATTTTCTCTGTCCAATTGCAGTGAGCTTTCCCACAACCTTATCGAGAGACCATGGGAGGCCTTATTCTCTTTGGATTATCTGGAGGCACTGTAAGATTCTTTCCCTACTGTGTATTTCAAAATCTAAACAGTTATACTCCGTATTTTAGTATTTAAACAAGTTTATGTGGTATTTTAGCATTTTAAGAAGTGTTGAGTGTTTATTGTAAGTGTTTAGATGAATTCTGCAATTGTATTTATGTGTTTAATAATATTTTTGCATTTGTATTTTAAAATCTGAAAATTAGTACTTGGAGAAGTTTGAATAAAAAATACTGAAAATACAAGTAAATACTGTTTGTGATTTTTTTTTATATAAGATTGCTAGTTTCTGTAATTTTGTCAATGATTATGAAAGTTACATTTCAACAAGGCACACTTGAGAATTCCATGATCACTTAAATAGTACTTCCCCACACTTTTTGAAGTGTTTCCATATTGTTTCTTTAAATTTGAATGAAAGGACAAATAGGAAGTTGATGTATAAATGACCTCTTGAAAAATAGTAATAGAAAGGAGCCTGGTAATTCATTTGTAATTTGGTATTTAATGAGTTCTCTTGAAAATCATTTCATAGTTTACATACACTGATACACTAACTTATTAATTAATTAAATTAAAGTATAATAATAAGTCGAAACCGGCACGTGGGAACACGCATGGAGAAATTGTCACTCTTCTTCCTCATCTGGCTCTTCCTTTTATTTACCATCAGTCACACCAGTCAGTCAGCAGCTTCTTCACCATTTGATTTTCTCCAATCGACTTTTCCATCCACCCTCTATCTTCTCCAGCCACAGATCAACGTGAGTTCTCCCATCCATGGCGTCCATCACCTACCCTATTGAGCAAGAGATCGACTTGTGGATGCAATTTTCTGAATCCTAATTTTGGCCGATTTATCCGCTGCCTCTTTCCGGCTCTGAATCGACTAGCCGCACAAGTCTAATAATCCAGTCGATTTAGGCTTTTTAAAGGTAATTGATCTCAACTTTAACTTATAGATCATATGCCAATTGTTGTAATCTTATCTTTAATATTTCCTTGATGCCTCTTTCCTTCAACCCTTGGTGATTCTACTCGCTTCAATTCACTGACTACAATTTATCTATAGTTTGATGCCTCTTCCTTTTGTAATTTTACAAGTGTTGCTACTTTGCAGCATATTCAAATCATCGAACAGCACCATTTGCTTAATTTCATGCTTGTTCAATTTTGCACATTGATATTTCAAGTTAAGGCATTTACCTTAAGAGTAGTATGTGTTGTTGGAGCTAGATCAAGAACTATACGAGTTGTAACATTCATATGCTGACTCATTTATGTGCTTGATTTTGTTAATGTTCTCAAGTAATATATATTCTAAAAGATCAAAGGGTTTCCACCAAATCAATGGACTTGACAAGAATGAAGTAGACATAATTTTTAGTTTGAAATTTTCGTTGCCGGCCAAATATCATTCACTAAAAGTCCTATAATTTGATAATTTATTCTTTAAACTGGATTCAACTATGCAAATGGTTTGTTACATGTTGTCTATCTTCTCACTTCATCTTCTGGATGTCATTAAAACATTTACTTTGGAGTTTTTTTTGTTTTGTTTTGTTTTGGTTTTGTTTGGGGTTTTGGAAATGAATCATCATGGGAACTGTACAAGGTGGACCGTCTAAATTTGAGTATGACAACAATGATCGAAGAACATGGGACACCTGAATTCCCTGGAGAAATGCTTTCTGGCAGCCATTCAGGAATCTGGAAAATGATGAATGAGTTCATTTTCAAACGCACATGTCCAAACCCACAGTTCACGGTGTTCAAAATATGTTTACTTGCCTAAAAAATCTCTTTAGTGCTGGGTAAGGAGAAACTCTACTCAAGGAATTGGATTTGTCCGGAATCGGGATGGTTGAAACTCAATACGGATGGGGGTTTGATGATTGAATCGGGACGTAGTATTGCTAGGGGTATCTGTCGTGTTGGGGACTCACTAACCAGCTAACTCTGTTGAATGTGGAAGAAGCTGAGGCACCGAAAAGTTTCTCCTTAATATATACATGTTAAACCGTCGGGCCCAATTTCTGGCCATTATGTATTTTGTTTTTTCTTAACTTAATATATTTGAATATCGTTATATAACAGGTATGTGCAGAATAACAGGCTCTCGGGCACTTTGGAGGTGCTCGAGAACCTCACCGCCCTTATAGACCTGTAAGGATAATTTGATAAGTCTTTTCTATAAATTTTCTTTACATATGTTAATAATGATTGTAAGTAACTTAGTTTTTTTCCTTTAAATTTTCCAGAAACATTGATAATAACAGCTTCTCAGGAGGGGTACGTACCTGAGACTGTGTTACACCTTGATTTGTTTCGGTAATTTATTTATTTATTTAACTGATTTATTGAAACATTGCTTATAATACATTGGTCTTAATTGTTTAAATGTTTTTGCAGTTGTATAGGGTGCCGCAGACGAGCAATGAAAATATCATCGAAGATGATAGTTGTAATCGCAATCATATTTGTGTTTGTTACTTTACTTGTTATCGCGTATCAGTTTTTAGTCTGGCGTACACCTCGCCAGGATAACCGGATTAATCCGGCAATAGAGTTAGGACCGATGTAATAGTATATGTTACTTTGTATTTATAATAAAATTGATTTTGTTTTGTTCAATGAAGTGCATCCATCTCAACCCTCCAAACTAATCTGAATAAATTTATATACAATTCAAATGTAACTTAATAACTTGATTCATTATTGTGGAGTGACAGTTTCATTCAGCCTACAGACCACAGTTAGTCTACTGATTACCGGAACGATCAACATCCCTAGCTTATGTTCAGCCACCGATCATCATCTCTTCTTTTTGTTGAGGTAAATGATATTCTGCTTGGATTGTTTGAGTTACTCTTATGCTACTTAGAATTTATAGATTCGTATAAAAACGAAGTTGTTAATTTGATGCTTCTAAATTAAAGTTCCCTATCCAATTTACAACATTGTTGTTTCAATTCCTTTGCTAGGCGCCATGTATATATCAACCCAATATTCAATGTCAGTCTGCTATTTTTACCATTCCTTTTCATCTTCTTTTTTATTTTTTACAAGATCCTAATTATCTCAAATGCAACACAATTTTTTTCTCTACAGTGGGATCTCACAACCTTGAACAGCCCCAAATGATACGAATCATACGTTTATGGTGGAGATGGGAAAAAATTATATGAATGTCATGCCATTGTACACTGACATAACTGGATTTGAAGTTTAATTTTGCTTTCTGGATTTTTTTTCCACTAAAACATCATAATTTGACAGTTAACAGACATTGAGAGACAAAGCACATATTCAAGTAGATTACATATCAAAAATAGCTTCTGCAAATCTGAAATATAATTTGAGATTGCTGAAAGATGATATCTTAAATTTTGCCTAGTTGCGCTAGCCTGTTATTAGCAGTACGAATCTGGTCTTCCAGTGATACATCATCTTTCAGTTACCGACCCTTCATCAGGTAGGTCCACCAATGTTTTTCCAGGAACGGGAACTTGATTGCTTACTTGATTAATCACATATTTCTTTATGTGGATCTTCATTAGTCTTCTTTGAGTTTTACTTCCTGAAACTCAGCTACTTTCTAACTTCTTTTCAAATTTTATTCCTCTTTCTACTTGATTGGTCTTTTATATGTTCATTCAGATTCTACTCCTTTTAACCATCCTTTTGTGTTTACTTGTGCTGCTCTCTCTGCTTTCATGTGTGCTATTTCTTTCGCCCATGCTCTTTATGCAGCTTCATCTTGTTGCTGGATGTCTATTTCTGTATAGCTTTTTCATAGCTATCCCATCCGCTTTTGTTGTTTAATTTCTAGAACCTATCTTTGCAGCTTTTGGAATTGCTTTACACATCACACCATTTTGAATGTCACATTTTGCATAATTCGTGCAGCAATACATTATATTTTACGGTTTTGGAATCCTAAGAAAAACCAATTAATTAAGAGTAAGTCGTACATCAAAGATAGCGATGTTTAGTTCCAATAATATCTTATGACAAACAAATTTATTAAGAGTAAGTATTCGAGAGAAGGATTTAGATGATCAGTACAGCAAAGATAGCCACTGTTCAGTTTCTATAATATTTTATTTATTTTCTATGTCTGGTTTTATAGTTTCAAGAGGGCTTTGCTCACACCCATCGCTGCTCTGACCTCAACATGATTTGAAATTGTGACATGCATGTTGAAGGTAAATCTTTCACATTTTTTGCTTCACTTTAATGATTTATGTATAGCTTCTTGCTCGAGCCGCTTCTGTAGAAAATACATATGCCTAGCATGAGTTTTCCTGCTTATGAGTGCCTTCCTCCACTGCTAAGTATTTCTCTCTTGCATGGAGAAAATACATATTGTAGTTTTCTTTCTCTTGTTGGCATCATTGCGTGTTGTCTCATAACGTTTCAGTGTTGTTAAACGTGTCTATTTCTGGATCAGGATATGAATCAGCAGACTGGCATTTCAAGCACATATTGAGGGATTTTTAATCTAAAATTTTGCTTTTCCAGTATTTCTTTGCCTGCAGAAATTATCTGTTGAAGTTTATTCGGATGTAGTCTTTTTTCCACGTGTCAGTTTTTGCTTCACTGGAAGGTGTTATAAATGACTATTGCCTATTGGTACGAACCACGTCAACCTTGTAGCCATTTGCTTACAACATGATGGAGTACATTCATCACCCGCAAAATATTACTAGTAGCTATAGATTCATTTGTATTCTTGAGGTAATAAATGTTGCATGTACCTTAGTGTGGCTATAATAACCAAAGTGATTCCCCCCCCCCCATATTGACGCCTAATCTGAAATTGTGTTTCCCAGGGGGGAAGAACGGTGAATTACAAGTTGGAGTAAGGCACCATGAAATTCAGCAAAACTGGGTGCAGTCATCGGTGGTTTCAATAAGAGCTTACACTTGGGGGTGCTTGCAACCGCATCTCATGCTTTGACAACTTAGGAGCTGTTTGTTGTTGTTGCAAACCAAGGTCTGATTTACCTTTCCATTCATTCTCAAGATTATATTTGTAATTTCTCATTATGCACTTTCCACTTTCAGAACAAGTCACACTGGTAGAAACAAAGACCTAGCGGTGATGGCCGTAGTGTTGCAATAGGCTCTAGATCATTAAAGGCGATTTGAGAGGGAAAAAATATTCCGAACAAAGGTTTATGACCATAATTCGGGTTACTTCCTTATTTCCCCATTTTCATTTTTCATAATCATTTACACCACAAAATACAAATATGATGCCTTTGATTGCATCAGATTCCTTCATAGTGTCAGACTTCTGAATTGCCCATAACTATTATTTAATGTTGTGAAAAATATGAATTGGTTGTTGCCCTGTTACAATTTTCAGGGTATATGGTTGACTTTCAAGCAGTCTTCGTCATTGCTAATCACATGCTTTGCCTTTGGATTATGAAAAGTCTGATAGTTACGCCATGGGTGACACGATGGCCCTCCTCCTCGGCTCCTCCTTCTTTGTACCTTCCACTTCTCACAGTTTGGCTTTATATCTATGTTGCATTTTTCTCTCCTAGCTATGTCTGAAATCATTACACGAACTTTAATCTGAATTTGCTAGTGATCGATTAGAAGAATTATGTACTGAATAGACCTTCTCACCATATGGGTCATTTGAGTTATTTATCCCTTTTACATATGTATGGCTTTTAAGTTTTATCATATGGTTACTTGTCATCTTAATATATTGGTTCTTTCTAAATTGATTGAAGTCAGTTAGATAATTGCACAGACTTGTAGAGATGTACTGCTTTGTGTCGTTGATATATATGGTCTGATGTGTACCCGTGTATTGATTGTGATATCCATGCTATGTTAGTTCAAGCTGGAAATAAATGTACAGGTAGAAGTGAAAAAAAATGAAATGCCCTAATCTTTAGGAAATGTTTGAGTAAAGTTTATATGCGATACATTGAAACTTTTCGCACAAATAGTGTAATGTTGACTCTTGAAAATGTTTACTACTATGTTTATGTATTATCTATCTGACATGGTTTTATTTCGGAACAGTATATTTCATTTCATAAATGTTTGTCACTGATGGGATATGTTATTCTCTGTATCATGAAGATGATTATCTAATCCCGGTGCAATCAATGGTTTATATAGACCTTGGGTTGATGTGTAGTGTATTTGACATTGCTGATTATGGATTATCTGTCATGTACGCTGGTTCTAATGTTACAACTTACAAGTTCAGTGATATGGTGGTGGTTGAAATGATTTGAATGATATGTTCGTCAATGCAAATGACATAACATGCTCTCCTATCTGTATATGTATCTTGTGACTTCTTTTTGCAATATTGTATCTTGTGAGTTTTGACTACTTTTGCCATTAAGCAGCCTAATTTCTCGTTCACGGCTGCACTGATGTTCTGGTCCTGCTTTGAATCCATGATTTTGCTAATACAAGTCATCTTGTTCTACTCGTGAGGATTTTAAATTTGTCACTCACTCAAATGAGGCACATGTTCTGGAACAGGAACTATTCTTTCCTGATCGAAAATATCAAAGAGGAATGAATACTCGGACAGGATGATGCTCACCTTCCTGGCCATCCGTTCGACTAAGGTCTCTAACATGAGGTGGGCTGTTGATTCCCACCATGGGAGCTTCACAGCTGTGCTATGTTCCGAGAAAAAATAAGCACCATAGAGATAGTAAATTATTAGGATTTTTTTATTAGCTTTCTGAATCGTTTACTGATGCATCTGCTTATGTACAAGCTTGTAACTTCTACATCAATCTAGTAAATTATCCATGTTATTAATTAAAGAGATGTTATTAATTAAAGAGATAGAGAAAATTTTATTTTACACTAAAACCTTTGGGCCAATTTGAATTTACACCACAACCTTTTTTTTCTTTGAGTCGACACTAAACCTTTGTCAAAATTTTGACCCAACAAAAAGGTTTAACGGCTGTTAAGTCTCCGTTAGCCATATTTTCAAATTACATCAAAACCTTTGCAAAAATTTGCACTCGCTACCGAAACCTCTGCAAGAACTTGTACTTGCTACCGAAACATTTTCCTATATTGAAAAAGTTCATAATTATGGTTAAGTTTGTATGATATTGCAAATGGTTATGTTTGCGGTAAAGATGGTCTTTGTGGAGTATTTAATTGCAGTTTTGGTTTAAAGGGGGTTTGAGGTCAAGGATGAGTTATGTTTTTTTTTCTCTATTTGTAAATGCCACTTTTTCTTTCTTGTTTGGTACATGCATGTAATTAAGCATGTATAGTAAGATGCTAGCCTAGTTTTAGTAAGATCACCTGGTCTTTTTTACTCGATGCATGCATTGATCATGGATCATCTATTTATGCTAATCTAAATTATATATCGTTTTAGTTGTTCTCGCTCCATTTGCATGGTTGATATATATTTTGTGCAATTGTTAACAAATCTGAATAGATTGACGATAATTGTTTTATTGTTATTTGATTCTCCAATAACTTACTTTGTATATGCAAAACTTCTTGAAAATTAGATTTGTGAGAAAAGTTCTTTTCTATATATGTTGTAGAAGTAGTTTTGAAAATGTTGTGGCAGTGACTCTTGATGATATATACGAAGCACAAAAAGTAAGACCATTATTTGTGACATGGTAGTTTAGATTAGTTATTGTACTGTGCTTTGGACTTTGAATCACCAATTTGTTTTAGAGAGACTATTATTTGTTAAAAACACTTTTTTACTTTTTAATAACAAAATGTCAGAAAAGTTGTCTGAAATTTAATTTGGACTTGCTAGCTACACCTTTGACTAGTCCATTGACCATTTATGATAAATATGATCAAGGTGTGTTACTATACACACTTAATTACATGTATGTGACAAACAAAAATTTAGATGTCCAAATAGAACGAAAAAGACCCATCCATTACCTCAAACCCCTGTACATGCTTATCACAAAGACCCGCGTTACCGCGAAAATAACCATTCACAATATCATGTAAACTTAACCATAATTATGAACATTTTCATTATAGGAAAAGATTTCGATAGTGAGTACAAGTTCTTGCAAAGGTTTCGGTAGCGAATGCAAATTTTTACAAAGGTTTTGGTGTAATTTGAAAATATGGTTAACGGAGACTTAACAGCCGTTAAACCTTTGTGTTGGATCAAATTTTTTACAAAGGTTTTAGTGTCGACTCAAAGAAAAAAAAGGTTGTGGTGTAAATTCAAATTGGCCCAAAAGGTTTTAGTGTAAAATAAATTTTTTTCTTAATTAAAAGTTAAAACGTCTATATTGTTAATCAAAATGGCTAATGGTGTAATATTAAAAAATGCCAATGTTGAGAATATAAACATTTTGATTAATATCGATGATTTTTTTGACAACATAGGTTTATTTCTAGTATAAATTATTTAGAGGAAATCTACCGGAAGATATAATCTAGTAGTAAAACAAAATTCCTATACCATGATAAAAATTGTCACACAAAATATGGGCTCTAGTATGCCTATAAACCCAAGCAGCATAGCAGTAAAAAGGGAAACAGTCACTACACTACCTTTTGGTTTCATCAATCAGATTCACTGTATGAAGTAATGAAGGGTGTGGATCATATATACCACCTGTTGATATGTATATAACTCGTTTGATTCTTCTCCTCATTGCAACAACATGCAATTCAAACCTCTTACCATAATGCTGGATGCATATACTAGATATTTGATCGAGCGGTATCAAATTGATATTTGATTGAGCTGTATCACAGTTTACCTTTACAAAGCTTATGTTAGATATTTTGTTAGAAATATACATTTAGATTCTGATTAGCAACATGATGACTTATCTTAGTCTCGGAAGGTGATTAGTACTCTTGGTTCACTTGAACATTGTAAAAGAAACCCGCTAAGTATGATAGTCTAGCTAATCTTGTATAGGATGTTAGGTCTCAAAATGTAATTTTTATTTTATGAAGAAGACGAAGAAGACATCAATGAAAGCTTAGCGACATTGAAGACTTGAAAGCGCACAAGATTCTTGAATCGATTGTTCGGATATCTTAGCGGATATCTTAAAGACACGAATAGTTTCAAACAAAGCGTGTCCTGAGATATCTGAGAAATAAGAGACATATCTGAAAACAAGGAAAGTGTCCACAGATATCTATTCTCAGATACCTTGAGCATTAACCACATTTCTGAAAAAGAAATATATATATTGCAAACAAAGTTGTTTCAATAAATAAGTGGTATCTGAAGATTGAAGATAAGGACGTGCAAAGAATCAGACAACACTAGTCTCTGATACAAAGCATAGTTCCGTTGGCACTCTGAGGACAAAAGTATAGTCTGATGCATTTAATGCGCAGACGGAGATATACGAATAAAGCGGCAACCGAGAAGAAGACAAAACACCTTTCTGATACTATACGAGATATCGATAGTTTGAATTTGAGCTAACGGATACTATTCAAGGCAATCAAATTCATCTATAAATATCAACACTTAGACTGATTGAGAAGACACCTTAGACACACGACATAACTTGAAAACGCTGAACGTCTTACTCTCTCAAAGCAACTTATTTACTCACAAAGCTTTCTGTTGCGACCAAAGCTTTTGCTCTTGAGTAAACACTGAAGTTCTAAGTGTCCTGATCCTAAACAAGCAAAGCTATCGTGAAGGAGTTGAATCAAAAGATCAACTATCGAGATTCATTCTCTTGAGCAGATATCATAAGACAGGTTAGTAAAATCGAACAAGATACCATCTGTTGTAAAGTGTATTAAGTAACAGTTCACGAGCTATCGATTAAGCGAAAAGTTATTAAGGCGCTCATCGACAACTCGAACCAAAACCGACACCATAAGCGGCGTAGTCAGGAAGTACTTAGTTTGAAAAATCGGGGAATAACTCCAAGGTTAGGAGTATAGGAAGTACTTGATTTGGGAAACTAAGGAATAACTCAAGGTTATTGAGTATAGGAAGTACTTAGCTTGGGAAGCTAGGAATAACTCAAAGGTTTACGGTATAGGAAGTACTTATTGTGAAAGCGGGGAACAACTCGGGGGAACATTTGGTTGGGAACGATTGTTAAGAATCTTAGAATAGGATTATTGTAAGGAGAACTCAATTATCTGTTCTAGTGAATTCTAGGTGCGTGATAGACCGAAGTGGATTAGTTGGAGGATTCGCCACCTCCGGATACCACTATACTAACTTGTGTCATTTACGTTTACGTATTTATACTTGACAAACACACACACACTTATTAGCATTTACGCACTTATCTTTATTAAGTCTTCCTTTTTCGACTCTAAGTATCGGATATCGAGAAATAGTTGTTATCGACAAAAGTTTTAAAGACTATTCACCCCCTCTAGTCTTTTACTTTGCCGTTATCTGGACCAACAAGTGGTATTAGGCGGGAGGTTCACAAGCATACTTGCTGAACCTAGATCCCAGATAGGTGAAGGAACTTTGTCCACTTTGAGGACTATTTAATTTGTGTGTTAAGTGTGCGGGTATGTCTCGAGTGATGCACCCGTTCTCAAACCGGAGAACTACGAGAAATGGAAAAATAACATGATGCTCCACCTTGAAGCCATAAGTGGCGAGATGATCGAAGTAATAAAGAATGGCCCGATAGTCATTCAACAACTTAAGCAAGTCATGGAGGTTTCGAGTGGAAGAGCGAGATCAAGCGAAGGATCTTCACAAGCAGATCGTCGACTAGTGGAAGATCTCTTTGGTCGAGTTATTTACGAACGAAGCAGAGAACTCGGACATCGGAAGATGCCAAGAGGAATCGTCTGGATGGTCAAGCTCGTAACATCATCATCGGATCGACACGAGCACATCTGATTATAGCGTAGGGTGCTAAAAGCAGCGAAAGTTGCTGGCGGTGATTGAAGAAATACGTGCGGGCAGAAAACGAGAAAACAAGTTGAAGTTCTAAAGTTGAAATTTCAAAATTTCAAACAAGGTCCTTGAAGTGCGGAAGAACTTGATTTCGGGTTTACCACTCTCATGAGTGATATGGCGACACTTGGGAAAGCAATAGATACTCTCGATCGAGAAGATTAAGACTATTGTCGGAAGTCTTAACCACATTTGAGCATACTAAATTCTTTTATTTTAACCAAGGTATGCGAATATCACTCGATTAACTTTTCTCTCATCTTACTCTTTGTTGACTATGAGACAACTCGGAGAGAACAAACAAGCTGAAAAGTTGCGAATGTTGCTCTAGTTACTCGAGGAACTTACGAAAGAAGAAAAGCAAGGAGGAGGCGAGGATGCTCTTCTTGCCAAAGCAAATGAGTAAATTTGTCGATCGAAATTGAGAGAAGAAAAGCGAAGAAGTGAAAAAGCATCTAGGCTCAAACTATCACTAGTACAAAAATATGCAAAGCTTCATTGAACAAGCCA
This sequence comes from Plantago major, assembly GCA_026545765.1. Lineage (NCBI taxonomy): Eukaryota > Viridiplantae > Streptophyta > Magnoliopsida > Lamiales > Plantaginaceae > Plantago > Plantago major. The sequence continues at coordinate 139,796 of JAIFAC010000133.1, read as the reverse complement.
TTTCGAAAGCATCATGTCTTGAGGAAGCGAGAAATTGGAAGCGATATACATTTCTATTGTGAAAACACAGCCACTTCAAGAAGGATTGTCCTACCTTAACAAACTAAGGACAAGCGACAAGCAAGATAGAAGAATCTTGAAGAAGCGAGCTTTGTTAGCGAAGAAAGAAAGAAAATCAAATTCAAGCTGGATGCTCTAGGCGTTGAGGCAGATTACGAGATGACAATTCGGATGATTCAACCTACCATCACCGAATTATGTGGAGTTACTCATGATATAATCGACTTGACCTTAAGAAGAATGAAATGTGTGGAGTTCTTTGAAATTGTGGACGGACATCTCGAACATAGAAAAGCATCTTATGGTGATGAGGTAACATACTTCTTGCTACACTTATGAAAGTGATGAAGAGGAAATAAAAACCTAGAAAATCTCGGGAAAGAACTTGACATCTATGAAGAGAATTTCTAATGATCCGAGCTAAAGCGAAAACCTTGAAGAAGAAAGAATTCTCTTGAAAAGGAAAATTCTCGATTAGTTAAAGAATGCGAGAGAAAGGATCTTTGAAAATGCATTTCTCAAAGCTCGGATATTTGAGGTGAAAAGTCACATGAAGAAGCGATGGTGATTACGAAGAATTATGAAAATCTTCTTTACGAAAACAAGGAACTCGAGAAGAAGAACTATCTTTTCAATCTTATGCGAAAGCTAGTGACACTCTTCTTTGAAGTACAATCTTACTTAAGAGATCCTTGAAAAGAAAGGACTTGAAATTTGAATACGAGAAAATTGTTCTATCACTCGAATAAGAGTAAGGAGAAAAGAACATTTGTAAGTACTTTCAAAGGCGGTTCCCATGCAATCTATCATTATCGGTGAAAAGACAAAGATTGTTGACAAAGGAAAAGCGATTCTGACTAAACCTTTGTGGGAAAAACAAGTAAAAAACAAAAGCTGTTAGATGCGTTTACGAAAAAACAACAACGAAAAGTGTAAACACCACGGTGCTATGTCTCTCAAAAAGGTAGAATTGCGAGTAGCAAATTCTCCCATGTCACTTTTACGGAAAGAAATTGGATCGACGAGAGACTAGCAAAGGCTTTGAGAAAAGATCTCGAGATAGCTTCAAGTGCTCGAAAGCGGTATTGGCTACAAAGGCATCGGAAAACAACTTGCTCATGAGTACAAGCGGGAGCAAGCGATGGTGAAAGCTAAAATGCTCAAAGCAATTATCGAAGTGGAAGTTAAATCAAGCCTTTGAAAATCTGAATGCAGGGCTAGAAGAAATCGCGAGGAAGGCTAAGTTCTTTGAAAAGCAAACTCGAAAACTGACAGTGTCTGAAAGCATCATATGGAGCACCTAGGAACACGAGGAAGAAAATAATTCTTACTAATGATAACATTCATTCAAATAGAATTCCTCCTTACGTTCTGTCGGACAAAAGCATATTTCAAAGAAATTCATTCAAAATGGATTCCTCTTTGGAAGAACTTTTGATTACAGCGGTTCCATCAAAGATATGAGAATCTAATCTCATTTCTGTTATATGCGAGAATGCTTCACGGACTAAAGCACAATGGCTATTTGATAGTGGATCACGGAAAGCACATGGCGGAGACAAAAATCTGGTTGATTACAAAGCTTGCAACACGGGACCGGATATCAGTTTAATGGAGGAGAATTAAATCCCTCTGGGATTTAGCAGCGTCAAATTGGGGACTTTAACAATCAGCGTATTACATGTTAAGGATTTGAAATCTGATCTATTTAGCATGAGCAGGTTTGCGAGACAAGGGTTTTACTATAAAATTCAAAGCTAAATCTGCAAACTAATTAACAATGAGTCAAAAGCAGGTCTTAGTTGGTGGTGGAAAAAGCGATCTTTATGTTGCGATTGGGCATCACCACAATGAAGAATGTCTCATGGTGAGTCAATCTGGTCACCGAGAAGAGCCTTGGTTATAGCACAAAAGAATGAGTCACTTGAACTTCAAAACTCTGAATAGACTTGCGAAAGAGTTAGTGGTTGGTCTTCGAACATCTTCGGAAAGGATGGTATACATTGCACTTTGTCGGATGGGGAAACAATCTAAGATCTCTTTCAAGTCAAAATCGGACACTCTAGTGTTAGACCACTGCAACTTTTACACATGGATCTATTTGAATCATCGTAACTAGTTATGCGGGAAAGAAGTATAATGCAGTTGTTGTAGATGACTTCTCAAGATTCACTTGGGTTGTCTTTACGAAACCTGAAATATGATGCGGGTGGAGATACCAAACTTCTTTGAAAAGCTTGAAGTCATGAAAAATGACAAGGTCTGCAATCGAGCAGACCATAGTCTTGAGTTTGTCGACCCGATTACATAAAGGAGTTTGTACACTGCAAGGTATACAACACCAACTTTCCTCTGTAAGAACACCTCGACAAAATGGTGTTGCGGAAAGGAAAAGCAGAACCCTTAAAGAAATTGCAAGGACAATGCTAGGTGACCTTTGAAATAAGTGAAATTTATTGGGTTGAAGGCTGTAAACCTGACTTGCTACACTCGAGCAGATGTTTGATAAACAAACACCATGGCGGGACCCCTATGAAATCTTGGTTGGTAGACCCCTAATATCGAACATCTGAGAGTATTTGGTTGTAGATGTTTTGTTCTAAACAATGGGAAAGATTATCGAGAACATTTCAACGAAAGCGGATGAAGGTGTTTTCTTGGCTATTCCACAAGCAACCAAAGCTTACGAGTTTACAACAAAGAACAAAGAAAATTGAAGAATCGGTTCATGTTGTATTCTATGAAGGAAATAAGAAAACACCTCCTATTGATGAACTCTCGGAAAGGTTCAAAGAACTATGCTTGAGGATCTAAAGAAGAATCCTCGGAAAGGAAAAACATCATTATGGAAAGTGAGGATGACTACGGCGTAGAAAATCTTGAAAACTAGTAACAACAAGATGACTCACAAACATGATGAGGAATTTCCTATGAGTTTTCGAGAAATGGAGCAGTTCTTGAGAACCTTCATCATGAAGAGGTATCGAAAATAAGAATCTTTGAAATGCATGTCTCGAGATATCTCTAACCTTTGAAAAAGTGTCGATATCCATGACATCTCCCATATGTGGATATCTCGAATCTTGAAAAGTATCAAATCAAAATCTTAGTGATTCACATTCAGATCACCTGGATATTGATCCTACTAGCACTAAACCTATGATGAAATGGATCAAAGATCATCCTACAAAGGATATAATTGGACCGATTAATCAGGGTGTTAGGACTAGGAGAGCAATAGATGAAAATGCTAACTCTCTCTTTGGATGTTTCATCTCGAATATTGAACCTAAAAATATTGAAGAAGCATTAGGAGACGAAATTTGGATCTACGCAATGCAAGAAGAGTTGGATCAATTTGAGAGAAACAAAGTGGAAACTAGTTCCATTTATAGAAGGAATATACGTGATTGGAACTAAATGGGTTTTCGAAACAAGATGAATGAATCTGGTGAAATAACTTGAAACAAAGCAAGATTGGTTGCGAGAGTTTACTCGGTGAAGGCTTAGATTTTGACGAGTCATATACACCAGTTGCCAGATTGGATGCAATAAGACTCTTTCTAGCCTTTGCCGCTCATAAAGATTTCAATGTTTATCAGATGGATGTCAAAAGTGCATTCCTAAACGGTGAACTTGCAGAAGAAGTTTATGTTGAGCAACCACCTGGCTTTGAAGTTTCCTCAGAAAGTAGAATGGTCTATAAACTCTGAAGCTCTGTATGGGTGAAAAGGCTCGAGCATGGTATGACACTTTGGCCAAATACCTTCTGAAAAGTGGTTTCAAGAAAGGTGAAGTTGATAAAACTTTATTTACCTTAAATCATGATGGGAAACTACTCTTAGTTCAAGTATATGTTGATGACATCATATTTGGATCTAAGGACAAGCAACTTTGTAATGACTTTGCAAATCTCATGAAAAGCAAGTTTGAGATGAGCATGATGGGAGAAATGAATTATTTCATAGGATTGCAAGTCAAGCAAATCAATGATGGAATATTCATTAGTCGAACAAAGTATCTGAAAGACATGCTCACAAAATTCAATCTTAAGCCTTCTGAAAAGAATGCTAAGATACCTATGAGCATTGGAACCAAAATGACCTATACTGAATCAGATAAGAGTGTTGAAGAATATAAGTATAGGAAATTGATAGGTTCACTACTTTACCTCCTTTGAAGTAGACACGATATTCAATATGCCGTTGGAGTATGTGCTAGATTTGAGACAAATCGATGCAAACACACTACAACATTGCTATGAAAATATTAAGGTATGTAAAAGATACGAGATGTAGGATTGTGGTATCCTAAAGAAAGTGGATTGAGTTTAAATTTGGGTACTCGAATGATTATCTTTGGATCATTGCTTGATAGGAAAAGCACCTCGGGAACTTGTCAATTTACGGGTACTAGACTTATCTCATGGTTTAGCAAGAAGCAAAACTCAATTGCAACTTCTACCATAAATTTGAATATATTCTTCTTTGGTTGTTGTGCAACAAAAATTACGTGGATACAACAACAACTTAAAACTATGGACTCGATGAAGAAAACTCCCATTTTACGTGACAACACAAGTGCTATTGCGATTACAGAATCCTAAATTTCATGCGAACAAAGCACATTGATGTTAGACATCACTTCATCGGAGACCATGTTGAAAAGGCGATATAGAGATACTCAAGATTGGCTGAAGACCAACTTGCGGATATCTTCACTAAGCCACTACAAGAAAGTAGATTCTTAGCCTTAAGACATAGTCTTGGACTAATGGAACTACCAATGGTGAAAAAGTTCGGATATCTGGAGCAGGCATCCGGAGAAGAGGTATCTGGAATGGGTATCGAGAAAAGAAAGAAATGGAGCGGGTATCCGAGAAGTCAAAAGGCTAAAGAGCAAAAGATAGCTTAAGATCTACGAGGGCGGAACTCGGATATACGAATCACTCTATAAGCAGGGAGAAAAGAGAATAGTATAACCATCTGCGATCAACTACTCTCTTGAAACTGCATTATTTCTATCTCGATGAAAAACTTGGAAAAATCCTAAGTATAAGGCAGTTAAGATGACGAGTGTCCTTGGTCATCTGAATTGTGATTCGGATAGCAAATCGCAAAACTCATTAAATGGGCACAATTACACTGGCGATTGTGATCATTCTTTGGAAAAGCAATGGTGACCCTTGATGAAGTGAAGCGATTGATCTGTACGGTGGAAATTAATTCACAGTAAATAGTGGACTGTTGAAATTCAGACATGGCCCACTAAGCATTTAATGCCGAACTAGCTTTTGCTCACGTCTGTTTGCAAATCACAGATACGTACACACAAAATCAATTTGTATGTATTTATGCATTGGGATTCATTGCTATATATATAGGATTTTGGCAAATGAAATCACTTTTGCCTAATCCGAAATTTCATCTTGCACAAGAATAGCAAATCCTTCTCTCTTGATTCTCTGCAAACCCTCTACAATCTCTGCAAATCAAGATTAAGTTTTTCTGCAAAGAATTACTGAATCACATCTCTTTCAAACACCAATTTCAATTCCCTACACTATATAAAGAGATGGCCTCCAAGAACACTTCAACACAAAAATCCCAATCCTCCACTGGTACTGCTGAAAAGCAAGCACCAGAGTTGGTTATTGTTAACAATCGACTGGTAGGAGTCTTTAATCCTGACCATTGGACCTCAAGTCACAGAATGATTTGGGGTGGTGCCATGGTTGAGGAATACCTCACTGCTGCAATAGAAAACCAAACTGACAGAAAATTGATTCTTGACATGCTTGAAAAGGCACAAATCAAGGGTTTTCTATGCTGCCCAAGTGGAATTTCATCACTCGATGTGTTGGAATTTTACAACAACTCGAGATTATTTCTGTGTATACGAAACCTTTGAAATAGTGTCTATCAAAACCTCGATCGAAGGAAATCATACGGACTTAACAACTTCGTAAGTTGTTTGAGGTTCAAAATCTTGGAAAGGATTTTGAAATAAACACGAGATGATGAACTCCTTGAAGGTGTTAAAGAACTTTCTGATGGCGTGTGTGATCTTGAAAATCGGATACACCCTTTGAGTTCAAGCTTCGATATTGAACCGGACATCTGTTGGTTCCTTTGGGATATCTTGGCTTGCATTCTTCACGAGATGATTTGATGGTCTACAAGGAGGTCTTGACGGATAAGCCAGAATGATGGATCATGATGTTCTTCTTTGAATCGACAAGACAAAATTTGGAAAACCCTTTTAAGCGGGAAAATGCGCCTTCATGAAATTGTGAAGAAGATTGAAGGCTTGAACTAAGATTGTCAAAAGAAGGTGAGCAAAGGCCACGATGGGTTATAGTGCGAAGATATGCTACTTCTTTGGAAAAGCTTGGCATTGAGCTTAGAGGCAATTTGAAATAGCTTGATAACTTACTCTACAAGTATGAGTATACAAATCGATGAAAAAGGTTCTTGGGTCTCGGAAAGGTCTAAGCGAAAATCGAAAAGATATCGAAGAAAGGTTGCGACCAAGAAGCGAACTTCAAGAAAGAAGTCTGCTGGGCAAATCGGAAGACACCAAAGAGGTTGTCAATTCTCGGATATCTGCGGGCATTGCCGATGGGCGATAATGGCGGATGAACTCATCAATCTTTGCAAAGAGTTATCAACTCTTGAACAAGTAGACTCAAGAGAAAGTGCTTTCGAAATGTTGCGACTAATGCGAAAGCCTGGCGATGAACTCATAAATCTTGCCAAGAGTGGTGAAAAGCACCAAGCCCCATCTGCGAAACCGCGGAGTTATGGACCAATCGGTTCCTAATCTTGATGAGAGCTCGGCGATGAAGATGATGAACTAGTCATCTCTCAAGTCTAGAAAAGAACAAAGAGGGCTAAGGTTCTTGAAAAAATGGCGGTGATAAGGTATCTGAAGAAGGACCTACACCGAGTTCTTTGAGACTATAGCAAAGGTTGTTGGTGCAAACATCATCGGGAATGATTCTCTTGAACAACTTCACAAATCCACGATGAGTGGTATTTTCGTCTTTGGCGGAATCTTGATGGAAATGCCACATCTAAAAATCTGGAAGAACTTTCTACTGATCAATTTTCTGCTTCCAGACAACCACAACAACCACAAACACAACAACCACAACAACCAAAAGTGGTTGATGAAATGGTAAATGAACTCCATTTTGAATTACGACAATCTGATATCTTTGAAGAAAATCACGAAATTGGCGGGTTCTGACTCGATGAGAGGATCAAGCGAGACATCTACTCGAATGATCAACGAGGGGAGGCACTGAGTTGCACACTCGGGAAAGGTGTGAAGTACGAAACTTCAAACAAAGAAAGCTGCCTTTGGGACAAGACGACCAATGTATAGAAAGGTCACAAGTTCCAGAGACCAATCAGCCTGAAACTGCTCAGGTAAATGACTAGTTTAACTCTTACCTTGTGAAAAATTTTATACTTATAAATCTTGTTACCTTATAAAATTTCTTTATTCGAAATTTGAGTTAGAAGCGAAAACAAGAGGAAGCTTACCTCGAGATCTTGAAAAGAGGTTCCTTGACCTCGACTCTTGAGAAATCGAGCACATGCCACGGTAAATGTTTCTTAAAGAGAACTAACTTTTCGATAAAAATGTTTGTATGCTCATTCATGATAAATGTTTCTAACGGGCTCCAAGCGAGATGGAAGAAGATAAAGCGAAATGCGAGATAAACCGAAACCAACAAGGTTTCTGAAGAACACATCACTGAGCCTTCAAACATGAAGGTATATGACAATCAAGTGACAAGTATTCTTCATCCTGGGTTATCTTTTATCTCTTCTAAAATTCAATACTTTCTACTTACAGGCTATTTCAGAAGTAGAAATGCAAGGGGATAAAGTTGCGACTTCCCCTGCATCAATGGAAATTGATGAAGCCCCTAAGGCTACATCACTCGAAAGAACACCAGAAACTGCACAAGTTTCTGAGAAAAATGAATCTGAGCTTCCTGTTGAGGAAGTAAGTAGCTCAAATCAGAATTCATTAAAAGCATATTTATGCATAGGTTCTTTCAAACTATTTCCTAAGTATTGTATTTTTCTCAGGTTCAAGAAAGAAAGGTTGATGAGGACCAGACTTCCAAGTCTCCACCTCACAACAAGATATCTGAGACACCAATCGTCTCAGTAGAACAAGTATCTGAGCCTGATGTTCTTACTCAGGTAACTCAGAAACTAAACTACACTTCTACTCAGATATCTACAAAAGTTTTGAAACTCACTCAAAACTCCTTCTTTCAGGCTCAAACAGATGCAAAGCAGGTTCCCATTGAAGAAACAAGGGACCTACTTCACTTCTTCAAAGCTCACACCACAAAGCATATTGAATGCTTGAGAAATGGCGAAGTTAAGGTGCTCGATCTCTCTAAAATATTGAGAATCAGCGATCAACCAACAGACGAGCACGAGCTCTTGACACGGAAACATATGTCAAGCAATGTTCCTACGAACAATATCTGATTCGACTCTACTACATAAGGACTTTTCGGAGAAGTGGCATAGTTTGATACATGCCTTTGAGCAGGCGGATGGTGGACAAGATTACAGATGGCATTCAAGCGGTCACCTTGACTACGCAATTCATACCTTCTGAACAAGAAGAAGTTAATGGGCAGAAGATCACTATCCCGGAAGTGATCAATCTTGTATCTGAAGATGATGAGGAGGAAGAAATGAATGAAAATTACTTTGATGAACCTCCCACTGACCATCACCAAGAGGATGATAATGACAAAAAGGATGATGATGATGCCCACACAGGGACGGAGGAATTTCACGGAGAAACAATGCCTCAGTCTTTGAAAAGCAAACTGAGAAGACTTCACAGAAATCTCCGTCTTCATCACCTCAGAAATCTACTCATCCATCTTCTAACCAACACGCAGTTACTATTGAGCAAGTAGTTGAGCTTTCTGAAGAAACCAATCAGAAAATCTTAAACACTCAAACCAGATCTACTCAACTCAGACAACTGTTGGAAGAAGAACAACAGCTCCATCTTCAACTGGAAGATCAAATAGCTAAATCCAGAGATAAGATTTATCAACTACAAGATCTATACTTAGAAGAAATGATTGCTTACTCTGAGGTTAAAGAGCTACGGGATGCTGTGCAAGAGATGACCAAAGAACTCGATACTGAAGAAGTATCTGAAATCAAGCATGATGTTAAGGCTGCATCATCTTCGAAAGAAGTACCATCCTCCTCCCGAGAAAGGAAAGAAACCAATCTACGAGATGGTTCTTTGGACTCGTCTGATCGATGAAAATGTCGAGAGGATGAAGATCCTTGGGCTAATCACTCGGATGATGAAGAAGATAAGACTTTGGCGAACACGCAATGAACATTTAGCGGTTTCTCACTTGAAAAGGAAGTTGATTGCTCCTACAATATTCAACAAGCGCGAAGCGTCCACTCCATGAATACATGAGCAGTGCAATCTTGGCTACTCTGAATAAGGAGATGTCTTCACAGAACAAGGAAGTAATTGCCTCCGTCCCCTCTGAAATGAGAAAGTTCACTGAGCTCATCACTCAGAGAACAACTAGCATGGTCATTGCTCAGAAAGATCTGGGAATGATAAGGGACGACGATGCGTCTTTAGCTGAAAAAGCTTTTCAAGAGGCAAGTTACCTCTTTGGAAAAGCAGATGCCATCCTAGGCCCATTGGCAGAGCTCACTGATAAGGACAATGGACTTATCAAGCAAAATCAGGAGCTTAAAGCCGAACTTCAGAAGTTGGTCACTGCCTATAATTATCTACAAGGGAACTTTGACTCTCTCTCAGATTCCTTTATGAGAGTGATCGATGACAATGACTAAGGGGAAAGAAAGTACAAATCTGGACCTCCAAGTCGGGGAATGGGAAGAAGGAGATGAAAACAAGAAGAAATGCAGGTAGTGCGGCTCGAAAGGAAGAAGAAAACTTCCAGCCACCACTCGAATCAATGAACCCTCCTCGAGCCAGTTGCTTTGCAAATAGTAGCGCTTCCCGAAACCAGAAGGAACCAAAATGGTAACAAGGGCCATGGCACGAAACCTCCAAAGTACCAAGGCTCGAGGAGAAGACAAGGTAGAGGGATTGATGAATCTTCTGAAGAAGAAGAACAAGGTCAAATCAAGTCCCAGGGCAATGACGAAGGCTGTGAAACTCTCACAAGATCTCATCTTGATGATGATGAAGAGGCGATGAAGATGAAACTCCTCTTCACGAGAAAAAGGAAAATTGAAAGCTAAGCGAGCCCATTTGCAAAGCCTTTGGCGGCTAAAACTCCCTGAAATACCAAATCTATCCGGTGGTGGTTCTTCAAGCAACAACCCCAAAGAGAATTCAAGGCGAAGGAACAAGCTGAGAGTGAGCAAAGACAAAGTCGACTTCCACTCGGGGCGAAAAAGCCAAAATTGAGTATGTGAAGTATGACAATGATTCCTCATCTCTGGTGCATCAATCGAAAAATGGCTATTGGATTACGGAACTTAAGCATCTATTGGTAAATTCAAGATTTCAGAACCAATCCATAAACAACTCATGGCATGGAGAAAGAATAAACCTACCTTGATCAACACCAATCACATCAAAGCATGGTTGGATTTTGAAGTTGTCGAAGCTGAAGCCGTGAAGAAGGACCTCTCGATGAATGTCCATATGGAAAGCGGATGATGTGCACGAATGCGAATATCACGAGCAGGCACAAGAGCAAGACTTCATTTGTGGAACCTATGAGTCGTTCTATCGTGAAGATCAATACAAGGTGACATCGGATATCGAAGATTATCTCTGAATACTTCAAGCTTTCGGATATCGAATAGAGCATGCACAGAAGTGGGGAAAGTACCTATGGGTCAACATTTTGCGAAAAATCCTACCAAAACCTGAAAGTGCGTGGATTTGCGAGACAGAGATGCTTGTCAGAACTCTTCTCTATGATTATTCTGATGACATCAAAAGGTTTGGAGATAGGAAATTTGCAAACTGATCCACAGAAATACTGTTGAAGACTTGAAGATTGAAGACTTGAAGACTAGTTCTTTAGGCGGTTTACTTGGAGCTTGGTTACTCTGTTGTCCTAATTTACTATGTAGTTTTGTATTTTCTTGGTGAGCTTAACTGTATCATGTATTAAAGTTATCTGTAATCTTTAGTTGCGACTTATCTGAAGAACTTACTCTCAGATAGTATTCTATAAAAGATAACTTGTCAGCAAAGATCACACCTTGTGATTTGGTTGATGTCTACTTTACTTACTTATATGAATTGAAAGATCTTAAGAAATGATTAAGTGGTGGATTGTTTCCTCATCTAGATTTGTAATAGGGAAGATAGTCATCGTTGACTGATCAAAATGGGGGAAATTTGTTAGATATTGTGTTAGAAATATCTGTTTAGATTTTGATTAGCAACATGATGACTTATCTTAGTCTCAGAAAGGTGATTAGTACTCTTGGTTCACTTGAACAACTTTGTAAAGGAAACCCACTAAGTATGATAGTCTAGCTAATCTTGTATAGGATGTTAGGTCTCAAAATGTAATTTTTATTTTATGAAGAAGACGAAGAAGACATCAATGAGCTTAGCGACATTGAAGACTTGAAGAAAACTGCACAAGATTGCTGAATCTGATTGTTCAGATACCTTAGCCAGATATCTTGAAGACACGAATAGTTTCAAACAAACTGTGTCACAAGAGATATCTGAGAAATAAGAAACATATCTGAAAACAAGGAAAGTGTCCACAGATATCTATTCTCAGATACCTTGAGCAGTAACCACAATTCTGAAAAAGAAATATATATTGCAAACAAAGTTGTTTCAATAAATAAGTGGTATCTGAAGATTGAAGATAAGGACGTGCAAAGAATCAGACAACACTAGTCTCTGATACAAAGCATAGTTCCGTTGGCACTCTGAGGACAAAAGTATAGTACAATGCATTTAATGCGCAGACGGAGATATGCGAATAAAGCGACAACCGAGAAGAAGACAAAACACCTTTCTGATTACTATACACGGATATCGATAGTTTGAATTTGAGCTAACGGATACTATTCAAGCGGCACTCAAATTCATCTATAAATATCAACACTTAGGTGATTGAGAAGACACCTTAGACACACGACATAACTTGAAAGCGGCTGAGCGTCTTACTCTCTCAAAGCAACTTATTTACTCACAAAGCTTTACATTGCGACCAAAGCTTTTGCTCTTGAGTAAACCTTTGAAGTTCTAAGTGTCACGATCCTAAACAAGCAAAGCTATCTGTGAAGGAGTTGAATCAAAGATCAACTATAGATTCATTCTCTTGAGCAGATATCATAAGACTTAGGTCGATAAAATCGAACAAGATACCATCTGTTGTAAAGTGTATTAAGTAACAGTTCCGCGAGCTATCGATTAGCGAAAAGTTATTAAGGCGCTCATCGACAACTCGAACCAAAACCGACACCATAAGCGGCATGGAGATGCAGGAAGTACTTAGTTTGAAAAATGGGAATAACTCCAAGGTTCGGATTATAGGAAGTACTTGATTTGGGAAACTAAGGAATAACTCAAGGTTATTGAGTATAGGAAGTACTTAGCTTGGGAAGCTAGGGAATAACTCAAAGGTTTACGAGTATAGGAAGTACTTGGTACGTGAAAGCGGGGAACAACTCGGGGGAACATTTGGTTGGGAACGATTGTTAAGAATCTTAGAATATGATTATTGTAAGGAGAACTCAATTATCTGTTCTAGTGAATTCTAGGTCTCGATAGACGAAGTGGATTAGTTGGAGGATTATACCTCCGGATACCACTATACTTCTTTGTGTCATTTACGTTTACGTATTTATACTTGACAAACACACACACTTATTAAGCTTTACGCACTTATCTTTATTAAGTCTTCCACTTCGATTCTAAGTATCAGATATCTATTAAGATATCGGAGAAATAGTTGTTATCGACAAAAGTTTTAAAAGACTATTCACCCCCCCTCTAGTCTTTTACTTTGCCGTTATCTGGACCAACAACTTATGATACTGTAATCATAGAAAAGCTCAAAACTGTGTAGCAACCTGTTACGATCAATGTAACGAACATTACTCTATCACGAGAATACTGAACAGAACGAAGGAAAAGCTTACCAAAGCGGTTAAGCTCGAATTTGCATTAGCAATCAACGATTTTTCTTATGATTACAAAGTGTGAAGAAGCAGCTATTTAAATCGAGTTGAAAGCTGGTGATGACGAATTGGATGTACAACATCCGTTCGATCACAGTACACGTGTCAAGATCCTACGGCACAACTTATTCAAATTATAACAGAACAACAGACAAAACGTAATATACTGAAACACGCTTTTAAGCTATTTCCCAAAACAGCTTAATAGTGAATCTCTAATCTTGACACAACCGTGCAATCCCGAAATACATGAGTTACCATCTCTTCTTTAGCAAAACAAACCTAACAAGTTGTGGTTTGTAATAAAATAGTTACTTTTACTATTTGGTACCAGTGGTAAGTTTACTTCCCTTCCCCTTGCCTACAACATCCATTAATGCTTCTTGTTTTCTGGCCATTAAATGGCTTGGTCAACTGTAATAGGTGACAATAGTTCTACCATATGCCTTACTTCACCTTTCAGGCCACTAATAAAACTGTTTATGAAATATTCTTCATCCAACTACCCATGCTTATATTTCATAAAGGATTTAAGCTCATCAAACTTATGAGCATACTCATCTACTGATCCATTTTGCTTCAGCTTATTGAATTCACCAACCAAATTATCACCATTAGCCGATACAAAACGATACATCAGTAGCTCAACAAATCTATTCAATCCCAAAGATTCTCTACCCTCAATATTATCCAAATACCAATTCTCAACCGATCCTTCAAAGTACATACCGGCCATTACTACTTTATCCATATCATTCATAGGATTAATCATGAAATATTTGTTGCATTTTCTCGATGACTCGAGGTGTCATGATTAAATCGTGGAAAATCCATTCGCGGGAACAGTAAGGCGTGTATGATTAGAAGAGTTACCATCATTTCGCGCATTTTCAGCTGGAGAAACGTCCACTCGCCGACTAGGATTCCGACGAAGCATTTCCTCAAGAATCGCATTCATCCGATCCTGACTCTCCTTCAATTGAGCTTGATTTCCTTCCAGATTGCCCAAACTCAACTTGATTTCACCGACATTAGCTTCCAATTGATCAATTCGAGCTGTATGATTTGGTTTCGCCATGATATCAGAGGATTTGTGCGGAAGAAACAGGCTCGTGGTACCAAATTGTTACGATCAATGTAACGAACAATACTCTATCACGAGAATACTGAACATAACGAAGGAAAAGCTTACCAAAGGTTAAGCTCGAATTTGCATTAACAATCAGCGATTTTCTTATGATTACAAAGTGTGAAGAAGCGACTATTTAAATCGAGTTGAAAGGCGATGGTGGCCAGCTGGATGTACAACATCCGTTCGATCACGATTCGATGTCAAGATCTTAGGGCACAACTTATTTGAATTATGTGAACAATAGACAAAAGCGTAATATACTAAAACACGCTTTTAAGCTATTTCCCAAAACAGCTGAATAGTGAATCTCTGATCTTGACACAACCGTGCAATCCCGAAATACATGAGTTGCCATCTCTTCTTTAGCAAAACAAACCTAAAAAGTTGTGGTTTGTAATAAAATAGTTACTTTTACTATTTGGTAAAGGACTAAAAGCAATGGGATGCGAGAGAAAGATGTACTGAGTTAAAAGAAACATAACAACATGTTACATTGATCAAATGCTTCATAGCACAAGGGAAATATAATTGTTTATTATTTTCATTCCACTCACATTCTGTAAAATCAATAATACCACAATAAAGGAAATAGACTACATGGACAATTGGACTAATATCAGAATTCTCTCTAAATTACAAAATTCCTTTGAAAGGTTCATGAAAGAATCTACACAATCACAGTCTCTTTCTCAATTTTCTTCAGGGCATCACTTCCATAGTAAGCTCAATATTGATGTTGCGCTATCTCAACTGGTAGCAACAATGGAGGAATAGTTGTGGTTGCTCGTGACTTACACATGCTTGGTGTTAGTGTGTAGTCATTGAGTAGCTACAAGGAGATATTGGTGTTGAATGTGCAGAGGCCTATGCTACTAGATTAGCTATATCATTAGCTCAGACCATGGGCTTTGTAAAAATTAGAAGGAGATTCTTGAATGTGATCAATATGAGTATTCAACAGACAAAACTCGAACATTAGCAGGTGATGTATGTGTTGATACAACACAAGTCATTCATATTTTGGTGGGAAGCTCACATAAAAATGGAAACATTCAAATTTCAAAGGACCAGAGGGAGTATCCTAAACATAAAAATAATAAAAGAAAATATAAATATTCAACGTGACAACACGGCGTGGCATATTCGCGTCATTCTATATATACACACACTCTAATAATAATACTTAAATAATTATACTATTATTTAGTACTCCCCATTCTTTTTTAAGGTTTACTTTCGCCATTTCAGAAGTTTTTTTTAAAGATTAACGTTTTCTTTTTTGAAAATCCACTATCTCCACTTATTAATTTTTTTATCACACTATTTCCTACTTTATCTATTCTCTCTCTTACTTTTTACCATCCACTTACCATTTTATTCAATATTCCTTAAAATTCACCCAAAACCAAATGGTAAATCTATTAAAAGGACGGAGGGAGTACTATTTTTTTCCTACTTCTTTTTTGTTTGGACCATCCTCCATATGCGTCATCAACATACTCACATGTATTTTATTTACTAAGTCGCAAGGTACTTTAAGCACATTCGTCAATGACAACAATAACTTAACTAATTTATGTGCTTGTAGAGAAAATACACGTGACTCAAGGTTATTCTTCCTTACCCTAGTTGCACAGTAAACTTCAACTCTGCATTTTGCTGCATTAACTTCCACCATTTTTTAATCACAGATAAAGGGCATTCCTCCCGTATCCAAGTCAAATATGTCTCGAGTGATATTTTGCAACCACTCAATACCAGCCGTGTAGTGTAAACTTCGACTCCGCATTTTGTTGTATAACATCTGTCAATTATGAATCAGAAATAAAGGGTATTTTTCTCCCATATCGAAGTCAAATATGTTCCAAATACTCCCTCCGTCCTGGTTTCAATTACTCGCGGGGCCGGACACAAAATTTAAGAAAATAGTGAATAAAGTATGAGAGATGGTGATAAAGTAGGAAATAGATCGAGTAAAGTAGGAGAAATAATGAATAAAGTATGGGAGATAGTGAATAAAGTAGGAGAGAGATTTTCCATTAAAGGAATGGGTAATTGAATTTGGGACAGACCAAAATGAAATACGGGTAAATGAAACTGGGACGGAGGGAGTATATTTTACAACCACTCCAACACCAGCTGATTAAGCATATTGTCAAATAGAAGCATAAAGTTTATTTTGATCCATAGAAAAAAACTCACCACATGAGAAGAATACGCGCAAAATTGCATTTAATTACACCGTTATAGTAGATAATAATGTTGTTGGCCGACTTTATGAAATTATCTAAATCCCAGAATCATAAAATGTTAGAAGAAATAAGCTAGGCCTTTAGAAAAAAAATACCTTAATCATAAAAATATGTACTACACTCTAATTCTTACCAACCATCAGACCATCTCGAGCGGTGGTCTCGTTGGGGATGGTCAACATCTCATCAAACCAATGAGAAGCACAATAGTGTCTCGTCGAGTCTCCTTTAATTTTTTTTTTTCTTTTTTCTTTTGCCTTTTTAATTATTTCCTTTAGTTTTTCATTTAATTTTGTTTATTTTCCTTCTTCTTTCTCCTTTTATTTTTTTGTAGTGGCCAATTCACATACATTTATCAATTTATTTTTTAGAATAAAGATAGTTGTATTTCATACTAAAAAATTAAACTAGCAACATTACAAATGCTCAAAAAAATGAATTGACAAATCTACCAAACCAACATCATCTTAAGAACACCCAACTGGTAATCTATGTGCTAAAACATTAGCATCCCGTTGAACCTGACAAACCTTCATGGAACTGAAATACTAAATTAATTATCCATCAAATACCTGAATTTCTTTGAAAAGTGAAACAAAGGGGTAAAGCTCAAATTTGTCAATTTAATATATTTAATCACCAAAGAACAATCCATTTCAATGACTACATGTTGACACTTAAAATGGAGCAATTTAGTTCTCAATTTGGTAGCAAACATACGCATTTTCAACAACCATAAGACATAAAATTTCTCACAGATCAATAGCATTGCCCTCATCATCCCTAGCAATAACACTAATACGCCTCTCTATCGGACTCTGATCAACCGTATAATCAAAATTTGGGCAAGCTACCAATAGGTCACCAATTGCACAACTTTTTACCGTGAGACACCCATAGATTTTCGCCCAACGAGCAGGTCACTTTGGTTACGGGCAAGTCACCTTGGTACCGGTACCGAGCATCGGTACCGGTACCGGACATGGGTGGTGGAATCCGGTGGTGGGTGGCGGAATCCGGCCGGATTCGCCACCACTGATTCCACCACCATGTCTTAGAATACCGGTACCGATGCGTCACCGGTACCAAGGTGACTTGCCCGTAAACAAAGTGACCTGCTCGTTGGTGAAAATCTATGGGTATCTCCTGATAAAAAATGTCACATTAATGACTAATTTGTAAAAATCCATCAAAATTTCACGTGGGATGGTTGGAATTTTAATGAATGCAGTGCGTGTTTAGCCAATCAACTTTATATAATATATTATTATATTATATAAGAACATTGACAATCTATGTGCTAAAACATTGGTCTCATATTTGGCCTGGCAATACTTTCAAGGCAAGAAATTGTGAGACCCCTCGAAAAGGAAAGAAAAATCCTTAGGAACTCAATTAGAAGAGTAAGGTAAACGTTTGAATAAAGAGACAGACTATCTTATATTAATTTATAAATTAGTCGTTTATGAACATTCAATGGAATTACGACTAACGAAATGGCATGCCCGAAGGAGAGCACCACGAAGAGTCGAAGTAACCTCGGGTCGAGATAATACAAATACGCCCCTTCTCAACCATCTTATGTGTAACCGAGTGATTTCAAAACTAAGTGACGATTTCAAGGAATCGAAATGACTAAATCGAAAATCCAAAAACGTAAAGAAACAAAAGTCCATTTAAACCAAGTTTTCAAATCAACACTCGAATCGAACATTATAATGGTAAAATGTATAAAGATATTAGACCACAAACCACAATAAAATAATCAACTAGTAGATGGTCATGTAACACATGACAAGTTGACTATAGTCAACCCAAAAATTGGTTACTCTCTATCTACAGATAGTATAGACATACTTGTATACATACAAGTATATACCACAACCTACTCCATTATACACCATAAATAGGTGGGCACCATCTTCTTCCTCCTTCACTCTCTCCTTCTTCAACCTCCATAGCCAAACTCCTTCAAGCTTCCCATCTCTACTTATCCTTCACCATTTCTCACGTGCAAATACATATTACTTATCCTCTCAACTTGAGAAAGCTCATGACACATCTCAATTCATGATCAAGCTATACAACAAGAAGTTAGAAGGTAATAAAATCATACCCATTCATTTCCCTTGTTCTTCTATTTCATCCTTTTCATTCTTTTCACTCTCTAACACATCTAAGTCCATTCAAAACTTGCTAGGAGTTCGATTTTTCAATCCAATTTCGAAGTGGAGAATGAACTCTATGAAGAAAATTGAAAAGGTCGGTTAAAATTGTTCTACTAAAACTAATTTTTAATCTTGATGCATGCATGTTTTCTTGATAAAATCTTGATGATTTTCCCTTTAAAACTTAATTAAATGAGTAATATGGCATCACAATCAATTGGGTAACTCATTTAATGAATTGCATGTTAATTTTGAAGTAGTAGAAACTCAAATCTTGATGCAATCTGCCCTGTTTTTGTAAAATGCAAAATAAATAATTTCTTTCCTTTGTGGATGTTGAGAATTTAATTGGACATGAAAAACATTATCTTTCATCTCTAAGATTTAGAATGAGGTTAAAATGGATTTTCATAAATTAACTAAAATTCGCGAAAGATTCAACATTTACAATGTTGACAGAACAGAGCACTGTTAGTAAAACCCCAATATTGCTTCTTCAAAATGATCAAATTGTCGTTAATATCTGACAAATGAAAGATCCATGAGATGTTGAGATTTCCCAGCAAGAATTATTATATTTGAAATTGTATAAAATATTTTGTGAATATTGTTCCATCATTGCTCTCTGCATGAGCAGTCTACGTAGAAAATTCCTAAGTGATAGTATATGAAGGTGTTTTAGACTTAAAAGTATGTTTTGAATAGAAAATACAGTGATATAGCATACACAAATTAGAAACACAAGAATTGAGAATATTTGACCACTGAAATGTATTTTACAATGAAGGATTAGCAAACTGCCAGAATCCAGATTTTATAAACCGAACTTAAATTCGGAGTTCATCATACGAATAACTTCAAGAACATAACTAAATATTTATAGCTGACTTAAGTTCGGTAAATAAATCATTTTGGAAGCGTTTTGACCCTAGGGATTAACCTTCCTCAAATGAAAAATGAAATTATACGAGGAGGCAATTTGGATTGTCACACCTCTATGAAAGTATTTCCACTAAATTTAATTGTTGTCAATAAAAGGGAAGTGTTACGAAAAACAATGATGATAATAATAACCGACGTTGGCAACCTCGTTAAAAAGAGTACAACGAGGGTGGCAATCTTGCGTAAAAAGAGAACCAAGCAAGGGTGGCAACCTCGAGTAAAAAGAGATCCAAATGAGGGTGGCAACCTCGAGTAAAAAGAGATCCAAACGAGGGTGGCAACCTAGAGTAAAAAGAGTCCATGTTGAACTTTAGGATGGTTGTAAGTGCCATGCGAAACGAAGTGCTACATCGCGATATCGCGGTGGGAGCCACCTCTCGAGTTCGTAGGGGCCGCCTCTAGAGGACCGTTCCTACATAATTAAGCCACCATTGGACAGTTGTAAGTGCCATGCGGAACGAAGTGCTACGTCACTATATCGCGGTGGGAGCCACCTCTCGAGTTCGTAGGGGCCACCTCTAGAGGGCTGATCCATTCCAAACCGGGCAGTTGTAAGTGCCATGCGGAACGAAGTGCTACATCGCATATCGCGGTGGGAGCCACCCCTCGAGTCCGTAGGGGCCACCTCTAGAGGACTGACCCACAATGTGTGTAATGATTTAATGAATGATTGAGTTAATAAGATCCCACCAAGGGGAAACTAAATCAAGATGAAAGAGATTCCTTCATACGATAAAAACCTAAAGTCGCTAAGTGCCATGTAGAACAAAGTGCTTTCAGCCGACAATGCGGTGGGAGTCACCTCTTGAGTCTGTAGGGGCCACCTCTAGAGGACTGATGGTTATTGAAATAGTCGCTAAGTGCCATGCGGAACAAAGTGCTACGCCACACAATTTGGTGGGAGCCACCTCTAGAGGACTGATTCCATCGATAATCAATAATCGAATTATTTGCAAGGACAACAATTTGGATAACCAATAACTTCTATAAATTTTGAAATTATGGAATTTAAATTTGGATTTTGCATTGATAAGAGTGATACAAATATATATATATATATATATATATATTTGTGTATATATATATATATATATATATATATATATATATATATATATATATATATATTTTTTATCAAGTAATACAATATCAATTAACATTCCCCTTAAACCATTAACTTCTTTAAATTTCATAGTTTTCAAAAAATAAAGGAAAATATATTTTCTTAAAATACAACCTCACCCCGTTACCCACTGGGCTCGTTTGGCTCACCCCATTTTTCTAAAAATATTTCAGATGAACCGGGTTTTGGTGGAATTTGCAATGTGCGATAGAGTGAGGATCAATGAACACAAGAAGAAGCCTTCCGCTGACGAATCAAGAAGTTTACCTTATCGAGATTATTTGAACAATTGTTAATTAATTTTTTTTGAAATTAATACTGTGTCAGACGAGATGTATTGTACGTTCATTTCTTCGAATTATGTATTTGATATTCAATCTTATGTATATTATCAGTTGTAAAGTTACTTATACGCATCGTATCATCTCTGGAAAATTCGGGGTGTTACAGAAATTCTCCATCTGCTAATTTGGCCTAGCAAACCTTTCACATTTTCAACAACCATAAGATATAAAATTTTGTCATCAAGCAATAACATTGCCCTCATGATCCCTAGAAACAACACTAATACTTCCCCCCCCCCCCCACATTCAAACTACGCTTTCAGCGATCGAATGAAAATTTATAATTGAAAATCTAAATATTTATTAATTTCCTTTTAAATAGATGTGGGAGAATTATATATTTAATAAATTCTATATTTTTAAAATTCCATTATTTCATTTTATATTATTTAATAAATTTATATTTAATTTTAATGAATAAAATGGTTTATTCAATTAGTGTTCGAAATTAGTGTATATGGATTCGTCTTGTCACGATGAATTCAAATATATGTTCAAAATATTTTTCGGAGTTTTGTAGATAAATTTATATGAGATTTAATAAAAAAATATATATCCAGCTAACATACAAAAAATAAATTTTCTTGGTGAAAATCTGACTAATTCCACAAAATTCCACATAGGACTGAATTAATTTAATTAATAATTTCTCTATTTTTAAATTCCATTATTTCATCTTATCTTATTTAATAAATTTATATTTTATTTTAATGAATAAAATAATTTATTCAATTAATAATAATATTCAAGATTGGTGTTAATGGATTCGTCTTGTCACGCGAATTCAAATATGAGTTCAAGGGGGAGATTGTTAACCTGAAAGGTCGATCCATATGTGATGATAACAAACATTATGTCATGGACTAACATATTTATAAGTCCAATATGTCTCCACTAAATCCATGTAAAGTTGGCCAAGTTAAATTTGATTTTCATCAAACTGCTACATTTCTGAAATGTCGTTCGAAACGTTTACGTTTCGGTCATTCTTTCGAGCAGACTGGATTTCTAAATTATGTACAATATATTTATGGTAGAAAAATGTGACACACGTTTTTCTCTTCCAAAATTATAGATTCTGGACTATAATGTTATTTATTATTTGGAATAAGATCTCTTGGTCAAATAAGGATTCAAATATATTTAAAAGAGATTTTCAAAATAGAATCCTTCTTTTAATGCACTTTGTTGGAGATATATCTTGGATATTCCTTTGTTATTTGTATTTGCAGGATTCTTTCAAGAGTAAAACTCTCCTAGAAAATCTCAACAGGAGATAAAGTCTTCTAGACTATTCAAAACAAACTAACGTTATTCTTCCAACAATTCAGAACAGACTAACGTTGGCTTCAAACGTTCATATTCTTTTGCGTTATAAAAGAGTTCAGGGCTGGAGAAGGAAGAACACAGACAACATCGCATACAACGAGCTATATAAGTGTCAGAAATGGAGTTGTCTTCAAAGCTCTCTATTGATGTTCATTGAGTTTATGTATAGAAAAGAGAGAGAGTTTTGTGAGTTTCATATTCGTTCAATCAGTGTAATTCAAGAGTGCTGAGATCTTGTTAACGTGTGGTTAAGGGAGTTGGGATTGCTCCTTAGCACGAGACACTTAGTCTAGGTGGGGATAGCTTAGACTGGAGCAAGAGGGAAGGACAAGGGTTGTTGTCTTTGAGTGCTTGCGGGTTGTAAGTGGTCTATCAAGGATCTTAGTGGAATTAGTGGAAGTCCCAAGAGTAAATGCTTGGGGAGTGGACGTAGGCACTTTTGTGGCCGAACCACTATAATTATGGTTTGCTTTATTTACTGCACTGCATCATAACTGCACTTTAATTAAGGTTTCCCAAAAACGTAAATTCTTTATTCTATAAGTTGCAGTTTTCGCAGGAAACTTTGAGCGAAACTTCAAGTGAAACATTGCACGAAACTTTGCATCTTTTTATCTATTTTTCAATCATCATTACAAAACAAAGTCAGAAAACCTTGAAAACAATGCACGATAGATTCATCAACAGGATGGTGTGTAACAGCTCTCCTATTTTGAGCTACTGGAAGAGTCATATTAGCCTGTGGAGCAGGTCTTCTCCTATCCCGCACCTCAACCCATTCCTCCCTATCTCTAGGGACCCGTACATTGCGTCTCACCTGCCTTATTGGTCCTGGCCTAAGAGGAGGAGGAACATTACCACAAGTATGCCCAACAATCTAGCATCGTTGACAATAAGAAGGTAACCATTCAAACTCCACGGATTGTACCAACACTTCACCTGTAGGATTCTTCAGTCTGATATCCTTAGCTAGTGGCTGGCTAACATCAACTTCCACAAGCAATCTAGCATAAGCCACCTTGGATTGCTTAACAGTACATTCATCAGTTCTAATCGGTTTGCCAATAACACTAGCAATACGCTGACTCTTTTACCCCAAAAATCAAAGGAAGCTTTGGCAGCTTCACCCTTACTGCCAACAAGTTCAAATTCTCCTTTGAAAAATCAAAATCCACACTCCAAGGCTTCAAAAATAACTGGCTGATTTTTCAGAGTGTAAGGCCCCCCTGCTAAAATACCCTCATGTTGATACGGACATGTGTCCAATCCGTTAAGGGCGCCATAGAGCGTGTCCTAAAGTGCATCAAAATTTGAGATAGCCATTCAATGCTAGTCCGACCTTGAATGGTCCGAAAGGAAACCATCTCGGTCGACTAGTATTTACAAGTCGACGCCATTTCATTAGGTCCGACCAAGCTAAATGGATGACTTCCGCACCTGACACAAGGTCACATGGTCCTTCAATCTTTACTGTCCGGTCCTAGGATGCCAAGCGGACGGACGAGAGAATCTCGGACGCCGCCATCACAGTAAGACCAAACGTATATAACAGAACCACTGACATACTTCCGTGGAACTCTAGGTCCGGACACCTTGAGTTGCCCGAAGCCAGATCAACCAAGCATACAGATCTGTCCGAGGGACTTACACGGACCCAACGTGCGGAACAGTACTCTCGGAGGGAAAGGTCCAAACTACCCTCCCAGGCTCATTAATTAGTATTGGATTACTATTCACTAAGGGCCGAATGGAGAGTAACATTGGTGTCCAAATCTGAGGTATACACTTGGCATCATCTTGTGAGCCACCTCATAAGCATATGATAACTATAAATATAACCCAAGGTCCAAGACCTTAAGGTAAGTGACAAGGAAGATCATAGTGAGAATCCCTAAGTCATAAACACTATCGATTTCATAACCTTCCCCATAACTATTACATTGAGAGCTTCCAACTCTCACTTGAGTAAAGTCTCTTACCGGATTGACATATGCAATCCGGGTAATCCATTCTAACCCCACTTAGTCCTTCGGTGGTACTCTAGCTCGGACCGGTCTTGCTTCGGACTTCAAGTAGGAGGCGGATCCTGGATTAGGTTACTTGTAATAGTTTAGTTGGTGTTCGAGGTTTTTCCCCTCAACATTTTGGCGCCGTCTGTGGGAAACTTTACGAAAGGCTTCGTGTTTGAGTTAAGTTGATGGCAAGAACAAAGGCAGACGGTAGCTAGTCTTTGCGTGGGAACTCCACCACCACGCCCACGAGGCGTCCATACCGGGGATGAAAGAAGCATTTGGAAGGAGATATCCAGTGATGGGCGCCTGACGGCCCGTCCTCGGATGAGGAAGAGGCGCTCCTTGAGAGCCCAAAGTGGTCGAGAATGCGTGCTGCGGATCATGGAGAAGGTCGTCTGAAGCTTCTCGGAAGAAGCTCGAGGCCTCACTCTGGTGACGATTTACTATGCCCGTTGGTCGCGTTGTCCGCTGGCGATCTCGGGTTAAGTGAAACTTCAGTTTGATAGATTGCTCACGATAATCGAGGATGCCTAGGTCTAACAATGGCCACCCTCGGCCAAGCCACTCCGCGGTGGCTACTCACTGCTCAGCGAGCCTTCTTTATCAAGAAAGCGAACGTCCGATCCAGAGGTTAGGGAATCAGCCACCTCAAGAGGATTTGCGAAACCTTCTGAAAGACGGGCATCGCCTCTCAAGCTCGGGGTGAAGGAAGCCAAGCGGAAGGAGAGAGTATC
Source organism: Plantago major (assembly GCA_026545765.1). Lineage (NCBI taxonomy): Eukaryota > Viridiplantae > Streptophyta > Magnoliopsida > Lamiales > Plantaginaceae > Plantago > Plantago major. The sequence goes on along the minus strand of JAIFAC010000133.1, from coordinate 114,480 downwards.
GAAGGGATAATAGGCATCCGGAGTTCGCGACAAGTACCTCCGAGAGACGAGATCAAGTTGAAGCTGTTCGATGGTCGGATAGATGAACTCCCGTAGATGTAGGCTGTTCATCCGAGGCGGAGAGATCATGGCTTGGCGAGATCTCGCTCGTGAAGGCTTTGGAGGCCAGTTCGAACCTCGGACACTGGTAAAGACCATGAGCATATAACCACTAGTGCCCCAAATCCCTTGTGCTATGACATCATGAGGAGAAGGAAAGAAAGCGAAACTTCGGATCAAGTGATTAGAACTTGGAATACTATTATGGGGATACTTGTCCGTTGGTCACTGACAAGGTACAATGACAAGATGGATTCAAGGGAATGGCGATACAAAGGCTCTTACGTTCTCATCCACTCTCTTCGGAACGGCTATGGATTGGTACACCGCTTTGCCGAACAAGTCGATAAGGTCATATGCGGACCTCTCCTCCAAGTTTCTGGGACGGTTTGGAAAGTCAAAAAGAAGAAAATGTACCGTCGAGCACCTGGCAGAAGTTATACAACGGGCAAGAGGATCTAAGGACCTTCCTAGATCGCTTTCACGTGGAAGTTCTTGAGTTGAGCCACACGATATTAAGGAGCAGGTCGTCACTGTATGCTAATACTTTCAACTCGAGCTCCAGAAAATCTCTAGTCGAAGTGAGGTGAAAAGCATTTGGGCGACATCTGTGAAGAAGTGATGTATGGAGAGGAGTACGAAGGAGCGTTCGATGAAGTGGTTCCAAGAAAGGAAAGGAGCCGATGAAACAAGAGCAACGCCGGAAACTTGACAGGAAGGATCACAAAGATAAGGGCTTCCACAGAGAAAGGAGTCCATTGAGGAGATACACGGATTATACCCGTCTCGATAGACCAAGATCCGACATCTTGGCGACTATCATTGAGAAGAAATTTGGATGTCCAATGGCCAAAGCCCTCTCACAACAACGGAAGAATAAGAATGCAAAGAATGCGCAAGTTTCACAAGTGCATGATCCGAGACCGATGGTGTATTCAATTGAAAGCGAGGTTGAACACACAGTAGAGATGGCAAACTAAAGGAGCACGTCTATGCGGATGAGCCTTTCGGGCATGATAGAGCGGGCGAAGGAGGAGGAAAATGTTACGGAACCACCACCCCATCCGCTATCCTTGCCACCTCCGGCTAACTATCCACCTCGCGGACCGACACCTATCTGGTCTGTTGATGATGTTGAAATGTAGAACGCTCCATACAGCGGAGTGATCAACACCATCGCAGGTGGACCAACTGGGGGCGATAGTAGGAACGCGAGAGAACGGACAGCTCAGAATCTCCGGAATAATGACAGATCGTATGCTGCTCCAGCAATTCGAAGGACAAACGCCATATCCTTTGATGATAGCGAGATCCCTCCTCCTACGGCAGGAGGAGAAGACAGTGACGATACGGATGTTCCGCTGGTGGTTTCTTTAACCATCGCAACTTATCGGGTAAACAAGATCCTGGTAGACACGGGGAGTTCCTCGAACATCATCTCCAAATCGGCAATAGATCAGATGAACCTGGGAAGAATCCGATATGAGAGAGTCAACACCTCCATATTAGGGTTCGGAGGAGGTACCGTCCGTCCTTTAGGAAGTGTCATACTCCACGTTTCACTCGGGACGCATCCTACAAGAGTGACACAGCAAGTCCGTTTTGTAGTGGTGGACCGAACTTTCGACTACAATGCTATCTTCGGTCGCCCGGGGCTTAATCAATTCCGAGCAGTACCATCCACTCTCCATAATAGGATGAAATTTCCGACTCCCTTCGGAGTTGGAGAAGAGGTAGGAAACATCCGTGAAGCTTGGGAATGTTACATTATGTCCAAGAAGAGCATACGCCCGTCTTTGTGATCACTTTCACCTCGACCATACGTTGTTCTTAGGGCAAAAGGAGAATCCATGATTGGGTAGGGAGCGAAGGAGAAGTTTTGTTGGTCAGGATAACGGCAAAGTAAAAGACTAGAGGGGGGCGAATAGTCTTTTAAAACTTTTGTCGATAACAACTATTTCTCAGATATCTGATACTTAGAATCAGAGTGCGGAAGACTTAATAAAGATAAGTGCATAAACAGTTAATATGTGTGTGTGTGTTCTTTGAAATGTAAATCTGAGCGTAAATAACACGGCAAGTATAGTGGTATACGGAGGTGGCGTAATCCTCCAACTAATCCACTTGTCTATCGAGACCTAGAATTCACTAGAACAGATAATTGAGTTCTCCTTACAATAATCCTATTCTAAGATTCTTAACAATTGGTTCCCAACCAAATGTTCCCCTGAGTTGTTCCCGGCTTTCACGAAGTACTTCCTATACTCGAAACCTTTGAGTTATTCCTAGCTTCCCAAGCTAAGTACTTCCTATACTCAATAACCTTGGAGTTATTCCTTAGTTTCCCAAATCAAGTACTTCCTATACTCGGTAACCTTGGAGTTATTCACGATTTTCAAACTAAGTACTTCACGTACTCCACGCTTGATTATGGTGTTGGTTTTGGTTTGAGTTGTCGGATAGGCGTCTTAATAACTTTTGATTAATCGGATAGCTCTGTGAACGAGTTACTTAATACACTTTACGGTATGGTATCTTGTTCGATTTCTTGACCCAAGTCTTATGATATACATTCAAGAGAATGAATCTCGGATAGTTGATCTTTTGATTCAACTCCTTCACGATAGCTTTGCTTGTTTAGGATCGGGACACTTAGAACTTGGTGTTTACTCAAGATCAAAAGCTTTGGTGCATGTGACTTTGAGAATAAGTAAGTTGCTTTGAGAGAGTAAGATGTTCAGCGTTTGTATGCAGTTCAAGGTGTGTTCTCAAGCAGTCTAAGTGTTGATATTTATAGATGAATTTGAGTGCCGTTTGAATAGTATCCGTTAGGCTCAAATTCGAACTATCGATATCTGTGTATAGTACTGTAGCAGGTTTTGTCTTCTTCTTAGAAGCTGCCGTTGCTTTTAATCAGACATCTCTGTCCGTGCATTAAATGCATTGTACTATACTTTTGTCCTGTAGTGTCAACGGAACTATGCTTTGTATCAGAGACTAGTGTTATGTGATTCTTTGCACGTCCTTATCTTCAATCTTCAGATACCACTTGTATTTATTGAAACAACTTTGTTTGCAATATATATTTCTTTTTCAGAAATGTGGTTAAAGCTCAAGGTATCTGAGAATAGATATCTGTGGACACTTTCCTTGTTTTCAGATATGTCTCTTATTTCTCAGATATCTCTTGTGACACAGTTTGTTTGAAACTATTCGTGTCTTCAAGATATCTGGCTAAGATATCTGAACAACAGATTCAGTTTTCTTCAAGTCTTCAATGTCGTTGAGCTTGTTCTGCTTGGATGTCTTCTTCTTGGTCTTCTCTTCATAAAATAAAAATTACATTTTGAGACCTAACATCCTATACAAGATTAGCTAGACTATCATACTTAGTGGGTTTCCTCTTTTACAATGTTCAAGTGAACCAAGAGTACTAATCACCTTTCTGAGACTATGATAAGTCATCATGTTGCTGATCAAAACTAAATAGATATTCTTTACAAAATATCTTACAAAAATTCCTAACAAATTTCCCAACAAATTTCCCAACAAATTTCCCCCTTTTTGATCAGTCAACGATGACTATCTTTACCTATTACAAATCTGGATGAGGAAACAATCCACCACTTAATCATTTCTTATGATCTTTCAATTCATATAGTTAAGTGCAGAAAGTAAACATCAACCAAATCACAAGGTGTGATCTTTGCTGACAAGTTATCTTTTATAGAATACTATCTGAGAGTAAGTTCTTCAGATAAGTTACAAATAAAGATTACAGATAACTTCAATACATGATCTGATTAAGCTCGATCAAAAAATACAAAACTACATAGTAAATTAGGACAACAGGAGTAACCAAGCTCCAAGTAAACATCTAATAGACTAGTCTTCAAGTCTTCAATCTTGAAGTCTTCAATAATATTTCTATGGATCGATCGCAAATTTCCTATCTCCAAACCTTTTGATGTCATCGAATAATCATAGAGAAGAGTTCGGCGAGCATCTACGTGTCTCGGCAAATCCACGAGACCTCTTTGTAGGTTTTGGTAGGATTTTTCTTGACAAAATGTTTGACCCATAGGTACTTTCCCCACTTCGGGCATGCTCTATTACGATGTCGAAAGCTTGAAGTATTCGTAGATAATCTTGGATATCGATGTCACCCTTGTATTGATCTTACATCGGATAGAACGACTCATAGGGTTCCACAGCAAGTCTTGGTCTTGTGCCTGTTCCTGTGATATTCAGGATTTTGTGCACATCATCTGGCTTTCCATATGGACAATCATCAGAGAGGTCCTTCTTCATGGCTTCAGTTCTCTTGACAACTACAAAATCCAACCATGCTTTGATGTGATTGGTGTTCATCAAGGTAGGTTTATCCTTTCTCCATGCCATAAGTTGTTTATGGATTGGTTCTGGAAATCTTGAATTTACCAATAGATGCTTAAGTTCCAGAATCCAATAGCCATTTTCGATTGATGCACTGTGAGCGGAGGAATCATTGTCATACTTCACATACTCTATTTTGGCTTCTTCTGGCCTGAGTGGAAGTTTACTTTGTCTTTGCTCAGCTCTCAGTATGACCAAGGACACTGTTCACATCTTCAATCTTCAGATACCACTTGTATTTATTGAAACAACTTTGTTTACAATATATATTTCTTTTTCAGAAATGTGGTTAAAGCTCAAGGTATCTGAAAATAGATCTCATGGACACTTTCCTTGTTTTCAGATATGTCTCTTATTTCTCAGATATCTCTTGTGACACAGTTTGAAACTATTCGTGTCTTCAAGATATCTGGCTAAGATATCTGAACAACAGATTCAGTTTTCTTCAAGTCTTCAATGTCGTTGAGCTTGTTCTGCTTGGATGTCTTCTTCTTGGTCTTCTCTTCATAAAATAAAAATTACATTTTGAGACCTAACATCCTATACAAGATTAGCTAGACTATCATACTTAGTGGGTTTCCTCTTTTACAATGTTCAAGTGAACCAAGAGTACTAATCACCTTTTTGAGACTATGATAAGTCATCATGTTGCTGATCAAAACTAAATAGATATTCTTTACAAAATATCTTATAAAAATTCCTAACAAATTTCTCAAGAAATTTCCCAACAAATTTCCCAACAAGTTTCCTAGAACTTTGCGAATCGAGCCTCATGAAACTCTCAAGGAAATTGAGATTGTTCTTTGGAAGCTTGCGAGAAGACAAGAATCGGAACAGAGATGAACGCGGAGGTGGAAATGAAGCTCATTGCTTGTCTGCGAGACAACGCGGAGGTGGAAATTGAGATGTTTGATTGGAGCACTGATGACCTAAAGGGAATAGATCCAAGGATTACTGTTCACCGTTTGAACATGGACTCCTCGATTAAGTATATCCGTCAAAAGAGGAAGGATTTCGGTCCGATCAAAGATGCCATCATATCTTCTGAAGTTGATCGACTCCTGAGAGCAGGACACATCGAAGAGGTCCGTTATTCCAATTGGGTTCGCAACGTGGTTCTGGTAGAGAAATCGCCGGGCAAATGGCGGATGTGCAATGATTTCACCAGGTTAAACAAGTTCTGCCCAAAAGATCCGTACCCTTTGCCACGGATAGATCAATTAGTTGACTCTACGTCCGGATGTGCGTTACTGAGTTTCATGGACGCATACCAAGGTTTTTACCAAATTCGGATGGCCAAGGAGGACATCAAGAAATGACTTTCTTGACTGCGGGTATATCGCTTCAGGTGATGCCTTGGATTGAAAAATGCGGGAGCCACTTACCAACGACTGGTGAACCAAATGTTCAAGGAAGAAATTGGCAAAACCATGGAAGTGTACGTGGACGACATGCTCGTCACGAGCAAAACTGAAGAGCAGCATGTGGATCATTTGAACAAGTGCTTCGCTATCCTTAGGAAGTACGGTATGAAACTGAATCCAGAAAAGTGCACTTTCGGGGTGAAAGGAGGAAAGTTCCTCGGATACATGGTTACAGAGAGGGGGATAAGCGCAAACCCCGAGAAGATCAAGGCAATCCTAGATCTGCCGCATCCGAAGAACCTCAATGAGGTACAGCAACTCATCGGATATCTCATGTCCTTAAGTCATTTTATCTCACGATCTGCGGAGAAGAACCTTCCGTTCTTCAAGATCCTCCGGAAAGGAGAGAGCTTTGAGTGGACATGGAATGTTACGAGGCTTTGAAAACGAAAAAGTACCTCCATTCCCTCCTTTGCTCTCCAAACCCATCGAAGGAGAACCACTCTACCTCTACCTAGCAATCACGGAAGAGGCAATGAGTTCCGTATTAAATGCGGATTCAAGCTAATGATCACTGCCAATCTACTATCTTAGTAAAGCCCTTGCTGGGGCGGAGACGAGATACGTGAAGATTGAGAAATTTGCATATGCTTTGGTTTACACCGCAAGGCGGTTAAAGCCATACTTTAAGTCTCACAAAATAGTGATGCGACTACGGAACCTTTGAAGCAGGTCACAGGAAAGCCCGATCAATCGGGACGACTCTCTAAGTGGGCGATCGAAATGAGTGAATCGACATTTGCTACGAGCTCCGTCACCGAAAGCTCAAGTCTCGCCGACTTCCTAGCGGAATATCCGGAGATTCGAGAAAGTCCCTGACAAACAGGCATTTGAATGCCTAGTCACCAAGCAGATTGTCCGGAAGCCAGTTCCGCAAAAGTTCCACCCAGAAAACCTTGAGGATGCTCAATTCATCAATCAGTCCACCGCATCGTATGAGAAACTCGGTCAACCAAATGTTCCTTCTTAGCGATGACACAAGAAAACCAGTACTAACAACTACGGATCGGAAATCAGAGAAAAGGAGGAACAAAGGTCGGAATTTCAGGAGCGCACAGAAGATCTCCAAACCGAAAAACATCCTTCTGATGTCTGGACATTGGAAGTGGATGGTTCCTCCACTGGAAGAGTGGGAGGGATTGGAATCTATCTTAAGAGCCACGATGGCGCGAACTTCGACTACGCGATATCCTTTGAATTCAAAGTCACCAATAATGAAATTTGAGTATGAAGCCTTTATAGTTGAATGCGTACGGCCAAATCCTTGCAAGTTCGGGCTCAAAGCTTACGGACTCACAGCTAGTTGAAGCCCAATTTTCGGGAACTTTTGCTACAAAAGGTCCTTCGATGATCAAGTATCTTGAACTACTCAAGCAAGAAGTCAGCCTCTTTGAGGATTTTACCCTGGAAAAGTTTGACAGAACCTGGAATGAAAGAGCGGATGCTCTGGCAAAATCGCATCCATAGCAATGACTCTAGACACGAGAGAGTAATTCTTCTCACAATTACCGACTCGTCGTCATGAGTCCCAATTCAATTTGTCATGTTGGTGACACGGGAAGAAGCTGGATGGTGACATTTTTAATTACCTCAATGGCGGATCTCAGCCAGCTGATCCGAAGGAATCAAGGAGTGTGCAGTGCCGAGCGAACAGATACTTTATACTGGGAGAAGATTTGTACAAAAGATCTTTTGCCGGTACTCATTTGAGGTGTTTGGGCCCACAAGAAGCAAAACATCTTGGAAGAGATTCTAGCGGAAGGCTGCGGAAGTCATTCGAGGAAGAACTCTTGCCGAAAATCATTCGACAAGGCTATTCTTGCCTACCATTGATAAAGATTCCGCCGACCACGCCCGGAGATGCCCAGCTTGCCTATATTATGCGAACATTACACATCTTCCGTCACATCCTTTGATTCCGTCAATCATAACGTGTCCGTTTGATCTGTTGGGCATCTATATCGTCGGGCCATTTCCAAGAGGCACTCAACAGAAGAAATTCCTTATTGTAGCCGTGGAATATTTCACCAAGTGGGTAGAAATTTGGTGTGGCATCCATTCTGAGAAAGTCAGTGTGGACCTTCATTTGGAAAAACATCATTTGTAAACGCCGTCCTACCCAGAGTTCTTGTCTCGGACAATGGCGCCCAATTTTCAGGCAACAGGCTCAAGGAATGGTTGGCATCCTTCAAGATTGAACAACGTTTCACATCTGTTGGATATCCACAAGCTAATGGACAAGCTGAGTCCACAAACAAGACAATTGTTAAGATCACGGAAAAAGCATGAGAACTTCTCAAGAAAGTTGGGAGATGATGCGGATGGCGTCTTTGTGGGCTCATCGCACCTGCACGGACGCGACTAGAGAAACTCCATTTGCCTTGGTTTATGGTTGAAGCGATTATACCGGTAAATTGTTGTTGAGACTATGAGGTCCAAGAGTTGAATGATTCCGCCAATCGTGAAGCTTCGGATATTCGATCTAGACATGTTGGGCGAAAAGAAGCAAGCACGGCTCATATCCACGGTATCAAGCAAGCTGCCGCTGCCTATAACAGGAATGTTCAAGCAAAAAACTTGCAGGTCGGAGACTTAGTGCTTCGCCGGGCTGACATCTTGAGCAATGTTGGAAAACTCAAGCCTAAATGGGAAGGACCTTACAAGATTGTCGGAGCAAGAGTGAATGGGAGTTACGAATTGGAAGATGAGCACGGACACCCACTCAAGCGTACATGGAATGCTAGGAACCTTCAAAAGTTTTACGCATAATGATGATTGAGCGAACCCTTATCCGTCATTTAGATATTTTGGGCTTAACCTATCCATTACACGGAACTCCGTCAGTTCTGTTTTTTGTTAACCCTTTTGTCATTGGCCATGTAGCCCGCAAGTTGTAATTGAATTTCCGGCAAATCAATACAACTTCTATCTTTCGATTTGAAAGATTAGTGTTCAAAACGACAACAAGCAAATGATCGATTTTGCTCATATGTGGAACCAAGTACATATGGCAATGTCTTTGTAATCCACCACTTCGGATCTCTAACTAGATCTATAGCTACATTGCATAAACTGAAAAGGAGACATCTGGGCAATCATAGTCCACCAATAAAGTAGATTCCTCCGACAGGACACTTCTTCACTCACACACTACTTCTGGGAAAACTGTAGATCTGATATGCCTGCACAACACAAGATGTTTTAATAAGTCGGAATTCTACGACATTCAATATGGATCCCGCGCACAATGTGCCCGGAAACATCAAAATTGTGAGTAAGTGATTAGCACTGGGAATCTCGTGCTTCTAAGCAAATTGCACGGACACATCTATCGTGTCCGACATAAAAACTCGGATCTATACAACGGTTCTGACGCGCTGGTAAATACGGCGATCCACCGTCGAACTCCTCGGAAGAAAAAAGTTCCTAAAGGGTGAATCACGTCTGAACCGATAAGATAGTCCGTTTGCTAACATACAGTCTGACGTGTACCGAGATCTATGCTTCGATGGTGATCTTCAAATCTTCCCCTCCGGACCACGCCACTCTTAAGCTCGGGATAAGCGCCGACTTGAGAGTGGGCGGAATCTCGAGAAACTATTCAGAAATCATCTTCTTGCGGGTACTGCGGGGCCTATGCTATTGAGTAGATATGGAAATTGGAAGTTGGATTTTCATGACCAAGGCAAAGAAGAATCCGAAGCATTTATAGAAGTAACGAACCAATAGGCGTCCGACCGTCGAACTTGACGTCGACAATGGGCTTGAACTATTCATTTGGGTTGAGCGGTGTTGGGCGGAAGGCTTATCAATCGAGCCTAAACAAGCCCATCAACCACTTCCGAGTTTGTATTTGTTGGTCATCTTACAAGGATATGCGTCAATATAATCCGACAAAGTAAGGATGAGAAAAAGTGATGACCTCATCTAATAAGGGTAGTCAATTTTATAAACAAAATTATCCGAGCATATAAGCACGGAAGTTACATTTTGTCGAGGTCGAGGACCATACATACTTCTATGGGGCATACCCACCTTGTCCATTTCCCTCGGTAGTTCACGAGGTTGAGCCATGAAATTCCAAACTACCACCTTGAGCAAGCGAACTTCTTTGTTGCATTCGGATCCTCCTACGGATCATCTTGACGTCCGCTCTCTCTCTTCTTGGCTCGCCCCAGCAACCACCGGACACGAGAGGGGATCACCTACGGATCAAGAACAATTGAGTCATCCGCCGTACCTTTACCAAGGTAGATCGGAGGATGCATGTTCCATAACCAGTTTACCAGTCTTGTGACAATCGTACAGGATCGTCCTGTTCTCCAAAGTTGAAGTTTTTCAAATCGGGTAGCACCACGCTTGCATTAAGGTGAAGTTGTCTAGCTCGGACTGACTTTTCTCGGCGACTCACATCTCGGGAAACTTGACTTTTCCAAAAAATAAAAATTCTATGAAAGGGGAGGCTTGCAGAAGGGTAAAGTAGTGAGAAGTGAAGAATTACCACGCCCTCATTTATAGTAGCGATGGATCTTTACGATCACACCACATGTCAATCATCCGATGGCTTGGAAGATGAAAGGACGCAGTAATAATGGCTATTTCACTGCTTCACATTCCCCCCTCTAGAAGGATTACGCATCCCAAAGGATAATTCACTTAAGCAAAGACGAACGGTCCGAGGATCGGGCAGATGATGGTTCGATTATTCCACATCAGACGCAATCCACAACGATCCGTGTTCTCAAGAGATGCGTATTTTATGATAAATCAGCATATGAACAACGAAGTAGAATGAAGTAAAGAGGAAAGCAAGTAATGATTCAAAACGCGGAAAGCGTTGCTCCGTAGATGGTTACTATGAATAAAAGAGAGTAAATATTGTACATGGCGACATTCCGCGCCATCAAAAGATCACAATTCAAAACATTACAGAATTTTCACGGGGCATTCCCCGGACTTCTCACTGGGGGCCAGATTGGCTCGGAACACCTTCTTCACTTTGAGGCGGATTGGTGGAAGACGGGTTGGTAGCGACTTGCGCAGCAAGGGATTCAGCGATCTCGAACAAGTTGAAGTCCTCATCAAGACCAACGACCCGCGAGGGTATGAAGTACCAGTCCCTTAGGAAAGCCCGGTAGTTCTCGAAAGGTACAAAGCATACCTTTCGGAGGGCGTCCGGGACACACCTCGGGAGAAAGGGTCCGCCGTTCTTGATCTCGATCTCACCCTCCTCGGTGACTAGCTCCGCAAACTCGCACGCGGCCAACCGTTCGTCCGAGACATTGTCAACAGGGACCTCCACGCCATTAGCATCCGCAGAAGGGATCAACTCTTCCGCCTTCCAGTCAAAGTTCTACGGAAGTAGTCCCTTGGACTGCAGCTGGCCAATAGCGGATGAAAACCCATCTAGGCGACAGGCATCGGACTTGTCCGCCATGAAAAACCTGAAAGAGTCCGACTTCATGAAGTCTCGACCAGCCTCAAGGCGGGCATAGTGGAGGCCCCCGAGCAGGATATCCTTCGAGTCCAGGAAGGCCTTCATCGACCTACTGATAAAACTCTCCTGCCAGTCAAAGTCCGACTTGATCTCTTCCCAGCTGGTCTTCAACTTATGGAACATCACTTCCTTTTCTTTCAGTTGGAGTTCCAACCGCTTCACCTTCTCTGCCTCATCCGCGGAAGTGGCTATGGCCTTGTGTAGATCCTCCTCAATAGTAGCCCGTTCGCCAGCCTTCCACTTCATGGCCCTGACGAAACATCCGAGCTGCAAGACGTCCGCATGGATATAAGTTGTATTTCTATTATACTAAGAACAAGCCAAGGAAACCATGTAAAAGTTACTTACCATTGGTATAGCTCGTCAAGCTCTCCAACCCGCTCCACCTCAGGGAGTCCGCTCATACTCCTTATCAAGAGCAGCTTGGTATATGGGCAGGACAGCGGACAGTTGCTGCCTCTTAGCTGCCAAGGATGCCTCCGAGGTTGCTCCCCTCTTGCGCCCCGAGGTTATTGCGTCCCACATCAACACCTCCCGCTGGGGTGCCGAAGCAGCGGAAGCGGGTGGCTTGGAGGCAGCGGCGCTCCGAGTGGCAGGTCCTTTGCCCTTGTCGGGCACCACCAAGGCCTGCGGATCTTCTCCGGCCTTGTTCCGCCTTTCCTCTTCAGCAGCGAATACTGCCGCATTTTTTGGATCCGCCATAGGAAGACCCGCGGATGTGTTGATGATTTTGGTCCTCTGACCAGCAGCAACTTCCAGGGCTTGTTGTTCCCTCTGCAATCTCTTCTTCTCCCGGAGCGTCAACATGATATACTCAAACCAGTAAGCTGCGCAACAAAATAAAGGCGTCAGATACGGACATATAAAGGACGAATTACCAGAATTGCGGAAAGGAATGATCAACACGGAACATTTCAAAGAAAGAAAGCATGAATCCTAAGTTAAAAATCCTTACTGAAGTCCGTTTTTCCTCCAACTTCCACGGGGTCGGTCAGTCCGCACAAGTAAGGCAGCGGCTGACAGATCAGCCCATGGAACGGGTACGTAGGTGGGTCATTCTTCTTATGGATCTCCGCCACCCACGGAGCCACGTTCTTCGGAAGGGGGTGCCAGTCCGGGATGCTCTCCCTTAGGAACTTTGTTGGCAGCCCCCATTGCTCTCGCTGCCTCTCGGACATCCCATGTTTCAGGGCCATCCGCACGAAAACATATTTATCCCACCATTTCGACCCTAAGGAAGAGATGGAGTCCGACATGAAATTGTAAGGTTTTCTATTTACAAAAGTATAAAATAGGCGATTCCCCGGACTGAAAGAAACGTGAAAGAGCATTTAAAGTTTTCAAAAGTCACCGGCTACCCTTCTTTTTACAAAGATCACGAAACAAATCAGTTACCCAAAGACTTGGGATAACGACTCGGCCGATCGATGTGGTTTAGAATGTGCTTTAGTTACGTGCAATAGGGACCTTCCATCCTGGCGAAGGCCACTTCATGCACGCACATGTACCCGGTGGGCGGATTGTAGAATGCATGCCCGGGCTCGGGGACCATGATTTCAACGGACTCGGGAATCTCCCACTTCCGCCTCCACTCGGGAATGTCCTCAGGCTTAACCCTCGACGGACAAGTGGGAAGAAGCCCGTCCGCATTTAATTCTCCGAATTCATCCGCTATCACTACTGCGGACGCAGGACGGGGAAATTTGATTCTCGCGGCCTTTGCACCACGGCCCTCTACTAACGGAAGATTGGATTGAGCGGACGCTGCAGGATGTAACACAATCCGACGACCAGTGCGTCTCCGCGGGCGAGCGACTGGAGAGCCTTCCTCTCCTTCCTCCTCATCCTCGTCCTCTTCCTCTTCACCATCTTCCTCCTCCTCTTCACCACCTTCAGGTCTCCCAGATATGCTAGGATTGGACGAACCTGTTTCCGCCAAAACACGGTCCTCTTCCCCGGCCTCGAACATTTCCACATCATCTGTCTCCCGACCACTGTCGCCTTCCCGTTCAGTTGGAGGCTCATTCGGGTCCACGGACTCCATAACACCACCTATGGTCCGAGATTGGACTAGTGACCTCGTCCTGGCAACATCTCCCTGGCCCACTGCTACATCTGGTTGACGTTCTGCTGTATCACGGACTCTCTGTCCAACGTCAGAGTCCCTGGAAGACACGAGATCCACGACCAGATAGTCTCCTACGGATGTGATTAACTCCGCGGACTCGGTCTCCAAATTTGCTCCGTCATGGTAACCTTGAGCCTCGTGAACGTTTTGACTATCGCTCCCGGACATCCTAGGCAGAAGGAAACAGATCAGAAACGACGTTTGATTATTGTTCGAGAGTTCATTTATATATCTTATTATGTCAAGAGGTCCGAGGAAATCCTACCCTATCAGATTTTCTACATGATTTAGTCTTACAACGCTGTGGGCATTATACTTAGCACACAAAGATGCGAAGATGGCACTATCATTTGTTCCATGCAACACGGTAACAGAAATAGCTTACAAGAGACTGTGCCAATCGACACCAACACACTACCAAATAAGCATGCATTATCAAGTTTGGCTATATGGAACATACGAGGCGAATCAACAAAGCGGTGAAGGAAATTAGCACGCTACAGACAAAGGAGGAGTATTTCATCTAAGTATCTCTTTGTGTTGGTCGAGATAACGGCAAAGTAAAAGACTAGAGGGGGGTGAATAGTCTTTTAAAACTTTTGTCGATAAAACTATTTCTCGATATATCGAATAGATATCCGATACTTAGAATCAGAGTGCGGAAGACTTAATAAAGATAAGTGCAGAAATAGTTAAAGTGTGTGTGTGTGTGAAATGTAAATACAGAAAGGTAAATAACACAGCAAGTATAGTGGTATCTGGAGGTGGCGTAATACTCCAACTAATCCACTTCGGTCTACCAGAGACCTAGAATTCACTAGAATGATAATTGAGTTCACCTTACAATAATCCTATTCTAAGATTCTTAAACAATTGGTTCCCAACTAAATGTTCCCCGAGTTGTTCCCCGTCTTTCACGACCAAGTACTTCACACTCGAAACCTTTGAGTTATTCCTAGCTTCCCAAGCTAAGTACTTCCTATACTCAATAACCTTGAGTTATTCCTTAGTTTCCCAAATCAAGTACTTCCTATACTCGGTAACCTTGGAGTTATTCACGATTTTTCAAACTAAGTACTTCTTGTACTCCACGCTTGATTATGGTGTTGGTTTTGGTTTGAGTTGTCGATGAGCTTCTTTAATAGCTTATTGATTATTGAGATAGCTACGTGAATCAAGTATACTTAATACACTTTTCAATGTATGGTACCTTGTTCTTTTCTTGACCAAGTCTTAGATAAATGTTCAAGAGAATGAATCTCAGATACTTGATCTTTCGTTTCAACTCTTTCACAGATAGCTGTGCTTGTTTAGGATCAGGACACTTAGAACTTCAGTGTTACTCAAGATCAAAAGCTTTGGTCGCAACAGAAAGCTTTGAGGATAAGTAAGTTGCTTTGAGAGAGTAAGATGTTCAGTTCAGCGTAGTGTAGTGTATCTTCTCAAGCAGTCTAAGTGTTGATATTTATAGATGAATTTGAGTACCGTTTGAATAGTATCCGTTAGGCTCAAATTCAAACTATTGATATCTGTGTATAGTACTGTAGCAGGTTTTATCTTCTTCTTCAGAAGCTGCCGTTGCTTTTATTCAGACATCTCTGTCCGTGCATTAAATGCATTGTACTATACTTTTTGTCCTGTAGTGTCAACGGAACTATGCTTTGTATCAGAGACTAGTGTTATCTGATTCTTTGCACGTCCTTATCTTCAATCTTCAGATACCACTTATTTATTGAAACAACTTTGTTTGCAATATATATATTTCTTTTTCAGAAATGTGGTTAATGCTCAAGGTATCTGAGAATAGATATCTGTGGACACTTTCCTTGTTTTCAGATAGGCCTCTTATTTCTCAGATATCTTTTGTGACACAGTTTGTTTAAAACTATTCGTGTCTTCAAGATATCTGGCTAAGATATCTGAAAAACAGTTTCAGTAATCTTGTGCAGTTTCTTCAAGTCTTCAATGTCGTAGAGCTTGTTCTGCTTGGATGTCTTCTTCTTGGTCTTCTCTTCATAAAATAAAAATTACATTTTGAGACCTAACATCCTATACAAGATTAACTAGACTATCATACTTAGTGAGTTTCCTCTTTTACAATGTTCAAGTGAACCAAGAGTACTAATCATCTTTCTGAGACTAAGATAAGTCATCATGTTGCTGATCAAAATCTAAATAGATATTTCTAACAAAATATCTAACAAATTTCCTAACAAATTTCCCAAGAAATTTCCCAACAAATTTCCCCCTTTTTGATCAGTCAACGATGACTATCTTACCTATTACAAATCTGGATGAGTGAACAATCCAACACTTAATCTTTTCTTAAGATCTTCAAATTATTTAATTAAGTGCGTAGTAAACATCAACCAAATCACAAGGTGTGATCTTTGCTGACAAGTTATCTTTTATAGAATACTATCTGAGAGTAAGTTCTTCAGATAAGTTACAAAGAGAGATTACAGATAACTTCAATACATAGAACAAGTTTGGCTCGATCAAGAAAATACAAAAACTACATAGTAAATTAGGACAACAGGAGTAACCAAGCTCCAAGTAAACATCCTAATAAACTAGTCTTCAAGTCTTCAATCTCTTCAAGTCTTCAACAGTATTTCTGTGGATCAATCTGCAAATTTCCTATCTCCAAACCTTTTGATGTCATCAGAATAATCATAGAGAAGTGTTCTGACGAGCATCTCAGTGTCTCTGGCAAATCCACAGACCTCTTTATAGGTTTTGGTAGGATTTTTCTTGACAAAATGTTTGACCCACAGGTACTTTCCCCACTTCCAGGCATGCTCTATTCTGATATCTGAAAGCTTGAAGTATTCATAGATAATCCTCAGATATCTGATGTCACCCTTGTATTGATCTTCAGTTAGATAGAACGATTCATAGGGTTCTACAGCGAGTCTTGCTCTTGTGCCTGTTCCTGTGATATTCAGAATTCTGTGCACATCATCTGGCTTTCCATATGGACATTCATCAGAGAGGTCCTTTCTCATGGCAGTTCTCTCTTGACAACTTAAAAATCCAACAGGCTTTAATGTGATTGGTGTTGATCAAGGTTGGCTTATCTTTTCTCCATGCCATAAGTTGTTTATGGATTGGTTCTGGAAATCTTGAATTTACCAATAGATGCTTAAGTTCCAGAATCCAATAGCCATTTTTCTGATTGATGCACCTGTAGACAGAGGAATCATTGTCATACTTCACATACTCTATTTTGGCTTCTTCTGGCCTGAGTGGAAGTTGACTTTGTCTTTGCTCAGCTCTCAGTCTGTTCCTTCTTTGTCTTGAATTCTCTTTGGGGTTGTTGCTTGAAGAACCACCCTGGATAGACTTGGTATTTCCAGAGGGTGTTTTAGCTGCTAGGGGCTTTGCAGCTATGGGCTCAGTTAGGCTTTCAATTTTCCTTTTTCTGTGAAGAGGAGCTTCATCTTCATCAGTTTCCTCATCATCATCAAGATTAGATCTTGTGAGAGTTTTACAGCCTTCTTCATTGCCCAGGGACTTGATTTGACCTTCTTCTTCTTCTTCTTCAGAAGATTCATCAATCCCTTTAACTTGTCTTCTCCTTGGAGCCTTGGTACTCCTTGGAGGTTTCTGTGCCATGGCCCTTGTTATCATTTTAGTTCCTTCAGTAGGTTTCTAGGAAGCTACTATCTGCAGCGACTTGGCTTGAGGAGGGTTCATTGATTCTGAGTGGTGGCTGGGAAGTTTTCATGTTTCTTCTTCCTTTACGAGCGCACTAGCTCCATTTCTTCTTGTTTTCTCCTTCTTCCCATTCCCCGACTTTGAGGTCCAGATTTGTACATTCTTTCCCCCTTAGTCATTGTTGGCTGACTCAGTCTCATAAAGGAATCTGAGAGAGAGTTGAAGTGCCCTTGTAAATAATTATAGGCAGTGACCAACTTCTGAAGTTCGGCTTTGAGCTCCTGATTTTGCTTGATAAGTCCATTGTCCTTATCAGTGAGCTCTGCCAATGGGCCTAGGATGGCATCTGCTTCCGATGTAACTTGCCTCTTGAAAAGCTTTTCACTAAAGACGCATCATTGTCCCTTATCATTCCCAGATCTTTCTGAGAAATGACTATGCTAGTTGTTCTCTGAGTGATGAGCTCAATGAACTTTTTCATTTCAGAGGGGACGGAGGCAATTACTTCCTTGTTTTGTGAAGACATCTCCTTTTCGGATGAGCGAAGATTGCATCTGTTCATGTATTCATGGGAGTGGACGTTTGGCAGTTTGTTGAATATTGTAGAAGCAATCAACTTCCTTTTCAAGTGAGAAACCGCTAAATGTTCATTGCGGTGCTCCGCCAAAGTCTTGTCTTCTTCATCATCTGAGCAATCACCCGATGATCTTCATCCTCTTGGACATTTTCATCGATTGTATCGAGTCCAGAATCATCTCGAGATTGGTTTCTTTCCTTTACGGGAGGAGGATGGTACTTCTTTTGAAGATGATGCACCTTAGCATCATGCTTGACTTGAATACTTCTTGATGATCGAGTTCTTTGGTGATATCATACACATCATCCGTAGCTCTTTAACCTCGAGTAAGCAATCATTTCTTGTAAGTATTGATCTTGTAGTTGATCAAGCTTGTCTGGATTTAGCTATTTGATCTTCCAGTTGAAGATGGAGCTGTTCTTCTTCCAACGGTTATGCGAGTTGAGCGTATCTGGTTTGAGTGTTTAATATTTTACGATTGGTTTCTTGAGCTCGACTACTTGTTCGAGTAATGGCGGGTGTTGGTTAGAAGATGGATGAGTAGATTTACGAGGAGATGGAGGCGGAGATTTACGTGAAGTCTTCTTAGTGTGCTTTTCAAAGTGAGGCATCATTTCTTAGCGAAATTCCTCCGGTCCACAGTGCGGGGCATCATCATCCTTTTATCTGTGTCATCCTTTTGGTGATGGTCGTGGAGGTTCATCGAAGTCATTTTCGTTTATTTCTTCCTCCTCATCATCTTGAGATACAAGATTGATCACTTGAGAATAGTGATCTTACGCCCATTAACCTCTTCTTGTTAGGAAGGTATAAATTGCGAGTTTGGGGGAATGACTTAAATGCCATTTGTAATCTTGTCCGACCATCACTGTTCAAAGGCTTGTATCAAATATGCGCCACTTCTGGAGAAATCCTTGTGCAATAGAGTATCGTGTATGTCTCGATAGGAACATTGCATGGATGTATGTCTCCAAGTCAAGAGCTCGTTTTCATTGTTTGGTTGATCTGTGATTCTCAATATTTGGAGAGATCGAGCACCTTAACCTTTGCCATTTCTTGAAGCATTTTATGTGCTTGGGCAAGGTGTGAGCTTTGAAGAAGGGAAGTAGGTCCCTTGTCTCAACATTGGGAGCCTGCTCGGCACTTGTTTGAGCCTGAAATAAAGAGTTTTGAGTGAGCTTCAAAACTTTTATAGATATCTGAGTAGTAGTGTAGTTTAGTTTCTGAGTTACCTGAATTAGTACTTCAGGCTCAGAGACTTGTGCTACTGAGACAATTGGTGTCTCAGATATCTTGTTGTGAGGTGGAGACTTGGAAGTCTGGTCCTCATCAACCTTTCTTTCTTGAACCTGAGAATTAATATTATCACAATACTTAGGAAATTTTATCAAGAAAACTTTAAGTGACAAGTCAGATATCTGAGAGGTCAATTACCTCCATGGGAGGCTCAGATACTTGTCTCTCAGAGACTTGTGCAATCTCTGGAATCTTTTCTTGTGATGAAGGCCTTGATGCCTCATCAATTTCCATAGGTGCAGGGATGTCGCAACTCTGTCCCCTTGAACTTCTACTTCTGATTGATCCTGTGAGTAGAAAGTATTGAATATTTTTAGAAGAGATATAAGATAACCCAAGATGAAGAATACTTATCACTTGATTTGTCATATACCTTCATGCTAGAAGGCTCAGTGATGTGTTCTTCAAAAACCTTGTTGGTCTCTGGGTTTGTCTTTGGCATTTCTGCCTTATCTTCTTCCATCTCAGTTGGAGCCTATTAGAAACGTTTATTTTAATGATTAAGCACATAAACTTATAACTGAAGAAGTGTTATCTTAAGAATCAATTATTACCTGTGACACAGGCTCAGATGTCTTAAGAGGCGAGGTTGAGGAAACCTCCTTCTCAGTTTCTGAGGTAAGCTTTTCAGCTTCCTCTTGTTTTTGTGTTTCTAACTCAGCCTGTAACAAAGAAATATTATGAGAAACAAGATGTATAAGCATAAAAATTTTCACAAGATAAGAGTTAAACGATTGACTACTGAGCAATTTCAGGCTGATTGGTCTCTGGAACTTGTGACCTTTCTATACTTTGGTCTTCTTGTCCCAGTGTAGTTTCTTTGCTTGAAGTTTCTGGTACTTCACACCTTTCCTGAGTATGAAACTCAGTTGCCTCCCCTAGTTGATCATTCTGAGTAAATGTCTCAGTTTGATCCCTCTCAGTGAGTTGGGGAACCTGCTCTTTTGCAGGATTTTCTTCAGCATACTGTATTGCTGGTAATTCGAAATGGAGTTCATTTACCATTTCATCAACCACTTGTGGCTGTTGTGGTTGTTGTGGTTGTCTGGAAGCAGAGGATTGATCAGTAGAATGTTCTTCCAGATTTTTAGTTGTGGCGTTTCCATCAGCATCTGCCAGCACTAAAATACCACTCATCAAGGCTTTTTGAAGTTGTGCGTAAGAAACGTTCCCTGATGATGTGTTTGCACCAACAACCTTTGCTATAGGTTCAGCAACCTGTGGTGTAGGTTCTTCTTCAGATACCTTATCACGATCGTTTGATAGAACCTTAGCCCTCTTTGTTCTTTCTAGGACTTGAGAGATGACTAGTTCATCATCTTCATCGTCGAGCTCTCATCGGCATTGGGGCCGATTGGTCCATTACTCCTGCGGTTTACGCAGATAGGGCTTGTGTTTTTCACCACTTTTGGCGGCATTTATGAGTTCATCCAAGGCTTTACGCATTAGTCGCAACATTTAAAGCACTTTCCTTTCCGAGTCTACTTGTTCGAGAGTTGATAACTCTTTTGCAGCATTGATGATTTGATCTGCCTTTATCAGTTCATCGGCAATGCCTGCAGATATCTGAGAATTGACAACCTCTTTGGGTGTGTCTTCTGTTTTGCCAGCAGACTTCTTTCTTGGTCGCAACCTTTTCTTCAGATACCTTTTCAGACTTTCGCTTCTTAGAACCTTTCTGAGACCCAGTAACCTTTTTCATCAAGTTTGTATACTCATATTTGTAGAGTAGGTTATTGTTGGCTATTTCAAATTGTCTCTCGAGCTCAATGCCAAGCTTCTCCACCAAGTAGCATATCTTGGACCATATCCTCGTGGCCTTTGGCTCGGCTAGTCCTTTGGTAATTTTAGGCTCGAAGCCTTGAATTTTCTTCACAAACTTCATGAAGGCGTACTTTCCCGGTTAAAAGGTTTTCGACCTTTTGTCTTGTTGATTCAAGAAGAACATCATGATCCATCGTTCTTGGCTTATCCGGTGACACCTCCTTGTAGACCATCAAAGCATCTGTGAAGAATGCAAGCGGTACATCCCAGTGAACCATCGGATGTACGGTTTGGATGTCGACAAGCTTGAACTTCGGTGGGTGTATCCGATTTTCAAGATCACACACGCGTCATCTGATTCTTTAACACCGTCAAGGAGTTCATCATCCTTGGTGTTTATTTCAAAATCCTTTCCAAGATTTTGAAACTCAAACAACTTCTGAAAGTTGTTAAGTCGAATGATTTCCTTTCCTTGGTGAGGTTTTGTGACACTATTTCGGTGCCTTGAAACACAGAAATAATCACGAGTTGTTGTAGAATTCAACACATCGGTGATGAAATTCCACTAGGGAAGCGATAGAAAGCCCTTGATTTGTGCTTTTTCAAGCATGTCAAGAATTAGCTTTACGGCTTGGTTCTCTATTCGACCGTGAGGTATTCCTCAACCATGGCACCACCCCAAATCATTACGTGATTTGAAGTCGAATGGTCGATTAAAATCTCCTACGGTCGGTTGTTCACAATAACCAACTCTGGTGCTTGCTTTTCGGATGCGGTGGAGGATTGAGATTTCGGTGTGGTTGAACTTTTAGGGCCATCTCTTTATATAGTGTAGGATTTGAAATTGGTGTTTGAAAGAGATTTGATTGATAATTCTTTGCGAAAACTGAATCTTGATTTGCTGAGATTGTAGAAGTTTTGCGAGAGAATCAAGAGAAGGATTTGCTATTTTTGCAAGATGAGTTTGGATTAGGCAAAAGTGATTTCCTATGCCAAAATCCTATATATATAGATTGAATCCCAACACAAATACATACAAATTGTTTTTGTGTATGCGTATACATGATTTGCAAGCGTGAGCAAAAGCTAGTTCGGCATTAAATGCTTAGTGGACCATGTCGAATTTCAACGATCCACTATTTCTCGTGAATTAATTTCCACGTCGTGATGATCAATCGCTTAATTTCATCAAGGGTCACCATTGCTTCTTCAGCAATGATCACAATCAACAAGTGTAATTGTGCCCATTTAATGAATTTTGGCGACTTGCTATCTGAATCACAATTCTGTATGACCAAGAACACTGTTTGCATCTGAATCTGTCTTATACTTGGGATTTTTCCAAGTTTTTCATCAAGATAGAAATTAATGCGAGTTTCAAGAGAGTAGTTGACTGCAGATAGTTATACTATTCTCTTTTGTGTTCCCCGTTTATAGAATGATTCAGATATCTGAGTTCCCGTCTCAGAGATCTTAAGCTATCTTTTTGCTTTTTAGCCTTTTTGACTTCTGGATACCCGTTCCAGAGTTCTCTTTTCTCTTCTCTGGATACCCGTTCCAGATATCTCTTCTCTGGATGCCTGTTCCAGATACCTCTTCTCTGGATGCCCGTTCCAGATACCTCTTCTCTGGATGCCCGTTCCAGATTCCTGAACTCTTTCAGTTCATTGGTAGTTCCATTAGTCCAAGACTATGTCCTAAGGCTAAGAATCTACTTTCTTGTAGTGGCTTAGTGAAGATATCTGCAAGTTGGTATTCAGTTCCAATCTTGAGTATCTCTATATTGCCCTTTTCAACATGGTCTCTGATGAAGTGATGTCTAACATCAATGTGCTTTGTTCTGGCATGAAATTTAGGATTACGTGTGTCAATAGCACTTGTGTTGTCACAGAAAATGGGAGTTTTCTTCTCATCGAGTCCATAGTCTTTAAGTTGTTGTATCCACAGAATTTGTGTTGCACAACAACCAGCAGCAATATATTCAGCCTCTGTGGTAGAAGTTGCAATTGAGTTTTGCTTCTTGCTAAACCATGAGATAAGTCTAGTACCCAAAAACTGACAAGTTCCTGAGGTGCTTTTCCTATCAAGCAGTGATCCAGCATAATCAGCGTCTGAGTACCCAGCTAAACTCAATCCGCTTTCCTTAGGATACCACAATCCTACATCTACTGTACCCTTTACATACCTTAATATTTTCATAGCAATGTTGTAGTGTGTTTGCATTGGATTTGCGAAATCTAGCACATACTCAACAGTATTGAATATCAGGTCTACTTGCAGTGAGGTAAAGTAGTGAACCTATCAATTTCCTATACTTATGTTCTTCAACACTCTTATCTGATTCAGTATAGGTCATTTTGGTTCCAATGCTCATAGGTATCTTAGCATTCTTTTCAGAAGGCTTAAGATTGAATTTTGTGAGCATATCTTTTGCATACTTTGTTTGACTAATGAATATTCCATCATTGAGTTGCTTGACTTGCAATCCTAGAAAATAATTCATTTCTCCCATCATGCTCATCTCAAACTTGCTTTTCATGAGATTTGCAAAGTCATTACAAAGTTGCTTGTCGTTAGTCCAAATATGATGTCATCAACATATACTTGAACTAATAGTAGTTTCCCATCATGATTTAAGGTAAACAAAGTTTTATCAACTTCACCTTTCTTGAAACCACTTTCCAGAAGGTATTTGGCCAAAGTGTCATACCATGCTCTTGGAGCCTGTTTGATCCATCTGAGCTTTACATGGTTTATAGACCATTCTACTTTCTGAGGAAACTTCAAAGCCAGGTGGTTGCTCAACATAAACTTCTTCTGCAAGTTCACCGTTCAAGAATGCACTTTTGACATCCATCTGATAAACTTTAAAATCTTTATGAGCTGCAAAGGCTAGAAAGAGTCTTATTGCATCAATCGGCAAGCTGGTGCATATGACTCATCAAAATCTAAGCCTTGATGCAGGTAAATCCTTGGCAACCAATCTTCCTTTGTTTACGGTTATTTCAGGATTCATTCATCTTGTTTCTGAAAACCCATTTAGTTCCAATCACAGATATTCCTTCTCTAAATGGAACTAATTTCCAGACTTAATTTCTCTCAAATTGATCCAACTCTTCTTGCATTGCAGAGATCCAGTCTTGGTCTTCTAATGCTTCTTCTATATTTTTAGGTTCAATATACGAGATGAAACATCGAAAGAGAGAATTAGCATTTTCACTATTGCTCTCCTAGTCCTAACACCACGATTAATTGGTCGATTACATCCTTTGCGAGGATGATCTTTGATCCATCTCATTATAGGTTTAGTGCTAGTAGGATCAATATCCAGTGATTTGAATGTGAATCACTAAGATTATGATTTGATACTTTTCAAGATGTATCGAGATATCGACATATGGGAAATGTCATGGATATCGACACTTTTTCGATGTTAGAGATATACGGAACTTGCATTTCAACGATCTTATTTTAGATACCTCTTCATGATGAAGGTTTTGAATAACTGTTCCATTTCGGAAAACTAGGAAATTCCTCATCATGTTTGTGAGTCATCTTGTTGTTACTAGGCATTTCAAGCTTTTCTCGTCGAGTCATCCTCACTTTCCATAATGATGTTTCTCCTTTACGAGGATTCTTCTTTAGAATCCCTCAATAGTTCTTTGAACCTTTCGAGAGTTCATCATTAGGAGGTGTTTTCTTATTTCCTTCATAGAATCTGACATGAATTGATTCTTCAATTTTCTTTGTTCTTTTGTTGTAAACTCTGTAGGCTTTGCTATTTGTGGAATAACCAGAAATACACCTTCATCGCCTTTGATTGAAATGTTCTCGATAATCTTTCCCATTGTTTAGAACAAAACATTTACAACGAAATACTCTCGGATGTTTGATATTAGGGGTCTACCAACCAAGATTTCATAGGGGTCTTGTCATGGTGTTTGTTTATCAAACATACATTACGAGTGTAACAATTTGTGTTTACAGCTTCAACCCAATAAATTTCACTTATTTCGATTGTACTAGCATTGTCCTTGCGACTTCTTTAAGGGTTCTGTTTTCTTCTACGCAACACCATTTTGTTGAGGTGTTCTTCAGAGGAAAGTTGGTGTTGTATACCTTTGCGGTACAAAACTCCTTTATGTCTTGGTTGACAAACTCGATACCATGGTCTTTTCGATTGCAGATACCTTGTCATTTTCATGACTTGAAGCTTTTCACAAGTTTGGTATCTCCACCACGGCATCGATTTGTGTTTGAAAAGACAACCCAGTGAATCTTGAGAAGTCATCTACAACAACGGACCATACTTCTTTCTGCATAACTAGTTACGATGATTCAAAAGATCCATGTGTAATAGTTCGTGGTCTAACACTAGAGTGTCGATTTTGGACTTGAAAGAGATCTTAGATTGTTTCCCCATCGTGGTGAGCAGATACCATCCTTTACGAAAGATGTTCGGGAAGGCCAACCACTAACTCTTTCTTGGCAAGTCTGTTCGAGTTTTGAAGTTCAAGTGACTCATTCTTTTGTGCCATAACGGTGCTCTTACGTGACCAGATTGACTCACCATGAGACATTCTTGATTGTGGCGAGATGCCCAATTGGCAACATAAAGGCGCCTTTCCGCGACCAACTAAGGTATGGTTTGACTCATTGTTAATTAGTTTGCGATATTTAGCTTTGAATTTTATAGTAAAACCTTATGCAAAGCGGCTCATGCTAAATAGATTATATTTCAAATCCTTAACATATGTCGTCGGTGATTGTTAAAGTCCCCAATTTGGCGTTGCCAAATCGAGAGAGGATTTAATTCTCCTCCAAATCGATATACGGTCTGTGTTGCAAGCTTTGTAATCGACGGATTTGCTTTGTCTCTGTCATGTGCTTTCGCATCCACTATCAAATAGCCATTGTGCTTTAGTCCGAAGCATTACGCACTACAGAAGCAGGGAGATTAGGTTCTCATATCTTTGATGGAACCGTCGAATTAAAAGATCTTCGGTAGGAATCCATTTTGAATGAATTTCTTTGAAATATTCTTTTGTGCAGCGAGGAGCGTAAGGAGAATTCTATTTGAATGAATGTTATCATTAGTAAAATTATTTTCTTCCTTGGTGTGTTCCTAGGTGCTCCATATGATGCTTTCGGATACATGTCGGTTTACGAGTTTGCTTTTGAACAAACTTAGCTTTCCTTGATTTCTTCTAGCCACGGCATTGATTTTCGATGGCTTGATTTAACTTCCACCGATAATTGCTTTGAGCAATTCTAGCTTTCAGCCATCGTTCTTGCTCCTGCTTGTACTCATGAGCAAGTTGTTTTCCGATGCCTTTGTAGCCAATACCGTTTGAGCACTTAAAGCTATCTGAGATCTTTTCTCGTGACTTTGCTAGTCTCTGGTTGGTCGAATTTCTTTCGGAAAAAGTGACATGGGAGAATTTGCGACTCAAATTCTACCTTTTGAGAGACATAACTTGTGGGTGTTTACACTTTTCGGTGTTGTGTTTCTTTTCGAGCGATCCAACAGTTTTGTTTTTGACTTGTTTTTCCCACAAAGGTTTAGTCGCAATTGACTTTCCTTTGTCAACAATCTTTGTCTTCTCACCGATACTATAGATTGTATGGGAACCGTTTTGCTGAGTACTTACAAATGTTCTTCTCTCCTTACTCTTATTCAGAGTGATAGAACTATCATCGTGTATTGATTGAAGTCCTTTCTTTTCTGAAGGATCTCTTAAGTAAGATTGTACTTCAGTAAGAGTGTCACTAGCTTTGGCATAAGATTGAAAAGATAATTCTTTCTTCTTGAGTTCCTTGTTCTCAGAAAGAAGATCTTCATATTTCTTTTGTAATTCAGCCATTGCTTCTTTATGTGACTTTTCAGTCTCAAATATCTGAGCTTTGAGAGATGCATTTTCAGCATCCTTTCTCTCAGATACTTTAACTAATTGAGAATTTTCCTTTGCAAGAGAATTCTTTTCTTCTTCAAGGTTTTCGGCTCTAGCTCGGATCATTAGAAATTCTCTTTCATAGATGTCAAGTTCTTTCCTGAGATTTTCTAGATTTTTTATTTCCTCTTCATCACTTTCATAAGTTTAACAAGAAGTGTGTGTTACCTCATCAGCCATAAGATAGATTTCTATGTTGGAGATGTCTGGACCGTCAATTTCAGCAACTCCACACATTTCATTCTTCTTGAGGCCGAAGTCGATTATATCATGAGTAACTCCACATAATTCTGGTGATAGTAAGGTTGAGTCATCTGAATTGTCATCTTCAGAATCTGTCTCAACGTCTAGAGCATCCAGTTGAATTTAGATTTTCTTTCTTTCTTCAGTTAACAAAGCTTTCTGGCTTCTTCTGAAGATTCTCCTATCTTTCTTGTCACCTGTCCTTAGTTTGTTGAGGGCAGGACAATCCTTCTTGAAGTGGCCAGGTTTCTGACAATAGAAATAGATATCATTTCCAATTTCTGCTTCCTCAGTACATGATGCTTTCTAAGCTGGCTTGTTCAGCGAGCTTTGCATATTTTTGTACTGGTGAGAGTTTGAGCCTAGATGCTTTTTCAGCTTCTCTTTGGCTTTTCTTCTTTCAATTTCTCGACTGATATATTTGCTCATTTGCTTTGCAGCAAGAGCATCCTCAGTTTCTTCCTTGCTTTTCTTCTTTTCAGAAGTTCCTTGAGTGACTAGAGCAACGTTTTGCAACTTTTCAGTTGTTTGTCCTCTTTGAGTTGTCTCATAATCAACAGTAGCAAGATGAGAGAAAAGTTCCACTGGAGTGATATTTGGCATTCCTTGGTTAAAATAAAAGAATTTGGTATGCTCCCAGTTGTGGTTAAGACTTCTGACAATAGTCTTAATCTTCTACATTTGGGAGTATCTGTTGCTTTCCCAAGAGCGCCATGTCACTCATGAGAGTGGTAAATCTGAAATCAAGTTCTTCGGAGTTTGGTGGGTCCTTGTTTGAAATTTTGAAATTTCAACTTGAGAACTTCGAACTTGTTTTCTTTGGTTTTCTCAGTTCCGGTACAGATTTCTTCAATCAGTTGCCAGGCAACTTTCGCCGTTTTAGCACCCCACAGTTTACACTGTATGTGCTCAGGTGTCGATCTGATGATGATATTACGAGCTTGACCATCCAGACGATTTCTCTTGGCATCTTCCGATGTCCAGAGTTCTCTGGGCTTTGGTTCGTAAATGACTTGACTAGTAGATCTCCCACTTGTTGACGCATCGGTTTGTGAAGATCCTTCGCTTTGATCTCTGTCTCTACCATTAGAAACCTCCATGACTTGTTTGAGTTGTTGAATGACTATTGGGCCATTCTTTATCACTTCGATCATTTCGTCACTTATGGCTTCAGGTGGAGCATCATGTTATTTTTCCATTTCTCGTAATTCTCTGGTTTGAGAATGGGTGCATCACTCAGAGACATACCTGCACACTTAACACACAAATTAAATAGTCCTCGAAAATGGACAAAGTTCCTTCACCTATCTGGGGATCTAGGTTCAGTGCAGAAGGCTTGTGAACCTCCTGCTCTGATACCACTTGTTGGTCCAGATAACGGCAAAGTAAAAGACTAGAGGGGGGGTGAATAGTCTTTTAAAACTTTTGTCGATAAAAACTATTTCTCAGATATCTGAATAGATATCTGATACTTAGAATCAGAGCGCGGAAGACTTAATAAAGATAAGTGCAGAAACAGTTAAAGTGTGTGTGTGTGTGTTGCTGAAATGTAAATACAGAAAGGTAAATAACACAGCAAGTATAGTGGTATCTGGAGGTGGCGTAATCCTCCAACTAATCCACTTCGGTCTACCAGAGACCTAGAATTCACTAGAACAGATAATTGAGTTCACCTTACAATAATCCTATTCTAAGATTCTTAAACAATTGGTTCCCAACCAAATGTTCCCCTGAGTTGTTCCCCGGCTTTCACAGCCAAGTACTTCCTGTACTCAGAAACCTTTGAGTTATTCCCTAGCTTCCCAAGCTAAGTACTTCCTATACTCAATAACCTTGGAGTTATTCCTTAGTTTCCCAAATCAAGTACTTCCTATACTCCGTTAACCTTGGATTTACTCCCTGATTTTTCAAACTAAGTACTTCCTGTACTCCACGCCAGTTATGGTGTTGGTTTTGGTTTGAGTTGTCAGATGAGCTTCTTTGTTAACTTTTCAGTTAATCAGATAGCTCTGTGAATCAAGTATACTTAATACACTTTTCAATGTATGGTATCTTGTTCTTTTTACTGACCCAAGTCTTAGATAAGTGTTCAAGAGAATGAATCTCAGATACTTGATCTTTCAATTCAACTCTTTCACAGATAGCAGTGCTTGTTTAGGATCAGGACACTTAGAACTTTAGTGTTACTCAAGATCAAAAGCTTTGGTCACAACAGAAAGCTTTGAGGATAAGTAAGTTGCTTTGAGAGAGTAAGGTGTTCAGCATTGTGTCGTGTCTCCTTCTCAAGCAGTCTAAGTGTTGATATTTATAGATGAATTTGAGTGCCGTTTGAATAGTATCCGTTAGGCTCAAATTCAAACTATTGATATCTGTGTATATCTTTATGTGAGTTTTGTCTTCTTCTTCAGAAGCTACCGTTGCCTTTGTTCAGACATCTCTGTCCGTGCATTAAATGCATTGTACTAAACTTTTTGTCCTGTAGTGCCAACGGAACTATGCTTTGTATCAGAGACTAGTATTATCTGATTCTTTGCACGTCCTTATCTTCAATCTTCAGATACCACTTTTATTGAAACAACTTTGTTTGCAATATATATATTTCTTTGTCAGAAATGTGGTTAAAGCTCAAGGTATCTGAGAATAGATATCTGTGGACACTCTCCTTGTTTTCAGTTAGGCCTTTTATTTCTCAGATATCTCTTGTGACACAGTTTGTTTAAAACTATTCGTGTCTTCAAGATATCTGGCTAAGGTATCTGAAAAACAGTTTCAGTAATCTTGTGCAGTTTCTTCAAGTCTTCAATGTCGTTGAGCTTGTTCTGCTTGGATGTCTTCTTCTTAGTCTTCTCTTCATAAAATAAAAATTACATTTTGAGACCTAACATCCTATACAAGATTAGCTAGACTATCATATTAAGTGGGTTTCCTCTTTTACAATGTTCAAGTGAACCAAGAGTACTAATCACCTTTCTGAGACTAAGATAAGTCATCATGTTGCTGATCAAAATCTAAATAGATATTTCTAACAAAATATCTAACAAATTTCCCAAGAAATTTCCCAACAAATTTCCCAACATGCTGAAACCTACCACTAGTAACATTTGCAATCACGGAATCAACAAATGGATACTCGACCAAGGCAAAAACATACTAGGCATGCAGCAGGCATATCGCAAAGACAAGAAACTTCAAGAAGAGTTGAGGAGTACTTACTTGACAAACTTGAATTCTTAAGCTTAGACGGACGACGAAGCCTTGCTAAGCTCCCCGAAGGTACAAATCTCGGCGGGAAATCCCAAGATTTTGCGATTTTCAGTTGCTCGGATCGTTCTTTGATTGCTCGAATCGCTTGAAGGTCACTTTGAATTTCGATGTGGCTAAAGTGTGAAAGCGACTGATGGGCTGACTATTTATATGGGCAATTTTGGAAAGCCAAGAGTCACATCACTTGGATTCAAACCCCAACCGTCGATCTTTGTAATCCAACGGTTGTGCCGGTTCACGAGT
Organism: Plantago major; assembly: GCA_026545765.1. NCBI lineage: Eukaryota > Viridiplantae > Streptophyta > Magnoliopsida > Lamiales > Plantaginaceae > Plantago > Plantago major. The sequence goes on along the minus strand of JAIFAC010000133.1, from coordinate 83,939 downwards.
GGCTGGCTAACAGTACATCACATTTAATGCTCATCAGAAGCGTCACATCACTTGGGACTAAAATCAACCGTTGATATCTTTCCAATCCAACGGTCGCATCACTTTACCCGGGATCTTTCCCCGTGGGCCGGACAGGCAACTCACTGGGCCTCTTTGATTTACTATTCAGCGGCCCAGGAGGACCATTTCACGTATTTGGCCCAACGGATGGCTTCTTTTACACTCTTCCACAGAGGACTTCGTCAGATCCTAACCGTACTCGGATCTATATATCTCGGATACAAATACCTTTTCCATCTACAGTCCGAGCTATTACATAACTCGGACTGTAGAAGGAAGGGGAGATATATTGAACTCCTAAGAACAGACGGATCCCAACAAAAGAATTTTTTCCTTTTTGATTAACGATTGGACCGCTCCACAACACATTTGTTCTCTTCACGATTACCAACTATCTTCTACTAAGATACTTGGAAACTAGGGGACATATGTTGATACGGACATGTGTCCAATCCGTTAAGGCGCCATAAGCGGCGTGTCCTAAAGCGCATCAAGGCTGAGATAGCCATTCAATGCTAGTCCGACCTTCGAATGGTCCGATACAAAGGAAACCATCTCAGGTCAACTAGTATTTACAAGTCACCACGCCATTTCAGCTAGGTCCGACCAAGCTAGATGGATGACTTCCGAACCTAACAAAAGGTCACATGGTCCTTCCAAGTACCGCGAACTGTCAGTCCTAGGATGCCAAACGGACCGGACGAGAGAATCTCGGACGCCGCCATCACAGTAAGACCAAACGTATATAACAGAACCACTGACATACTTCCGTGGAACTCTAGGTCCGGACACCTTGAGTTGCCCAAAGCCAGATCAACCAAGCATACAGATCTGTCCGAGGGACTTACACGGACCCAACATGCGGAACAGTACTCTCGGAGGGAAAGGTCCAAACTACCCTCCCAGGCCCATTAATTAGTATTGGATTACTATTCACTAAGGGGCCATGGGCCAAAGGTAGCATTAGTGTCCAAATCTGAGGCATACACTTGGCATCATCTTGTGAGCCACCTCATAAGCATATGATAACTATAAATATAACCCAAGGTCCAAGACCTTAAGGTAAGTGACAAGGAAGATCATAGTGAGAATCCCTAAGTCATAAACACTATCGATTTCGTAACCTTCCCCATAACTATTACATTGAGAGCTTCCAACTCTCACTTGAGTAAATTCTCTTACAGGATTGACATATGCAATCCGGGTAATCCATTCTAACCCCCCCCCCCCATTTAGTCCTTTCAGGTACTCTAGCTCGAACCAGTCTTGCTTCGGACTTCAAGTAGGAGGCGGATCCTGGATTAGGTTACTTGTAATAGTTTAGTTGGTGTTCGAGGTTTTTCTCCTCAACACCTCACATTCAGCAGGAGAGCTAAACTTTACAATGAAATAGCCCTCTTCAACCTGATGCAAAGTAGGTTGAGCTATCTTTCCCCAGACTTTCTGAATAAAGGACTCCATATAAGCAAGTGTATGAGTTGCTCCTACAACATACATGACTAAAGAAAATTGCCATTTCACTAGCTCTTCCTCAACATCTTTATTTTCTTTTTGTTTTATTTCTTAGTTTCTTTTTTCTTTTTTTTTTTGCAACTATCGGAAAAGAGTATGCAGAGGAGGAATAATATTATTTTTTAATTTAATGTAGTGTACTTTTTCTCTCAAGTGTTGTAATCTACTCTCGATTATTTTATATTTCATTTCCAAAGTGTTGTAGCTTTTGCAGTTTTATTTAATATTATTTTAATTAATTGATGACATTTAAAATAATATGAAGTATGAAATTTTAAAAGAAATGGTAAAAGAATAGTGTAATTTAAAAGAAATGAGAAATAAAAAAGGAAAATTGGGTGTGATGGAGTTTGATAATTGGAGGTGAAAAGTTTGGTTGGGTTTAATGTGATAGGAATGATGACGTGGAAGAAAGAGATGGTGTGGAAGAAAGAGATGGTGTGATAGAGTTTGATTGTTGGAGATGATGTGCATTTATATTTACACAAATGTTTGCCATCTAACTGCATACCAGACCCCTAGCTTTCATTTGCAAAAACTTCTCATCTCGATTAATATGATTTTAATCTATAAATTTATTTGTCTGCTATTGTCATTAAAATTCATTTTGTTTAAACTCCGCTAATTCATTTTGGTTTGTCATGTTATGTTCTACATCTACTGTTTAGGTCATTAAGGTTTGAGAAATGTAACTTGTGAACATTTTCAAACTTTCAACTAAAAGTTTTAAAAGTATGTGGTTGGAATTAAGTAGTTTAAGAATATCGCTTAGACGAAGAAAAGAAAAACAAACAGTTCATATGAATTCAAAGATATCAAAACGTCAAAATATGCGGTAAAAAAAGGGGTTGATCAATAACCCCCATTGTCTACACTATATACAACATCTCAGAAAATTAGTTGAAAGTACGATATTTTGGAAAGGTGATCGCATATAATCATCTCTCTCGAAAATGTTTTCAAGCAACCAAGAGAGTTGTATTTGGATACTACTAGATTTGATCTGCTGAAAGTTACCAATTGCTTGAAGATATTTTCTTTAGATCGATCAAAACATTATAGATACCATAAAATTTGATTATAAAGTCTAATAGAGACCAATACTCAATAAAAAGATCAATTTTATTTGGTGCACTTTCATAGTTTAGAAACAAACAAATGGATTAAATTAAAAACCATAACTTAAAAAAAAACAAGCAGAAATATATGAACTAATATGAAAAAACAGGCAAAAAAATATATATGGATCAATTTAAAAAACATAGTGCATTTTTATCCAATTACGTGGACACTTAAGCAAACAATTAATGCTATTATTAACTCCTTTTTAGTATGATTCATCATTCATTCCATCATATTTGGAAAAGTAAAAAAGATACGTTAAATCCACAATTCTCTTTCATTGAGAAAGTACAAAAGACACAAGTATGCCTCACGAAGAAAATGATCTCAATCCATCATGGATAGTGTGGTAATGAACAACCTCCTCTAGCTGCCAAAGCAAACAAACAAACAATAACATAATGTTACATCATCGATCTGAGATTATTAGATCATAACTAATTAGATGCAGATTTTAAAATTAAATTAAAAAATCAATAATTTTTAAAATTTCCAACCTTTCAAATTATTTATTTAGGAAACAAAGTACCAAATATCAAACCTATAAGGTTTTGTTACAGAGGTTTAAATCGAAATTATATTGTTTTGATTGATCTGAAGTTCAAAATTTCTAACTTTTCTAATAAAATTCAACAAAAATGGTCCAATGTGATTAAAAAAATCTCAAATGTCTTGTTGAACAAATTACATGCACAATAATAAATAATTTGAAAACCTTTTAGATTATTATTATCATATACAAAAAATTAAAAGGATTCATATATATGATCTTACAAAGATCAGTCACGATTATATCGCCTAAATGCAGAAGCGTCTTGAGTGATAGGAAAAGTAATGTCAAGCACCCAGGTGGCACGATACCACAACTCGTAGCCGTGACAAGGTCCTCCAGGATTTATTGGACTACAATCCATATGAGAACATCTCTCGTCGATAACACGTTGCATTTCTGCATCACCCCTCCTAGATGCCATAATACCATCTAGGCCACTACATCAACCAAATCATTAAATACATAAAAAATTCCATTACCAACACAATCCCTATAGAAAATAAGAATGAACTTAATCAAATTAAGATAAATATTTTTTACACCTTATCTTGTTGTTCACATGAGGTGCATATTCTAGTGCCGCAAACACCACAACACAGGAACAAGAAGAATAAACACCAGAGTTCGTTTACATTCAACTTTGCCATTGAAATAAACTTTTCCAATTTCAAACAATGTTATACTTTTATCTTTTTGTGTATATCTCTTGTATTCCTTTTGAGAATTAAGATAATGGTGTATATATAACAAATAAAGAGGGTATGGTACTCATTTAATTGGTCTTGATTCATAAAATATAAAAAAGATATTTTTGACCCTTTGGTATAAAAGTGAAAGATGTTATTACTGAAATAATATGATACACAAAGTGAAGTTTTTAAGTAATAAATAAAGTGGTGAGGAAATATATCTTCCAAATCAGGGAAAAAAAAAAAGGTGCTCGCTGACCTTTTGAGTTAGAGCTATGTAAATAATACATAATCATTGAAAATAATGAATAGAATATATCCATCCATCCATATCCATCCATTCCATATATTATGTAAAGCACAATGGTCTAAACCTCACCAGATTCATTCAGTCCTACGTGAAATTTTGTGGAATTAGTTACATTTTAGTCAGTATATATTTAAATGTTATTTTTGGTATGTTGACTGCATATATAATTTTTATTAAATCTCATATAACTTTATCTAAAAAAATCTGAAAAATATATGGAACATATATTTGAATTCATCGTGACAAGACGAATCCATAGACACCAATCTTGAATACTATTATTAATTAAATAAATTATTTTATCTATTAAAATAAAATATATATATTTATTAAATAAAATAAAACGAAACAATAAAATTTTAAAAATAGAGTATTTATTAAATTAATTCAATCCTACGTGGAATTAGTTGTATTTTTAACCGGTATATGTATATTTCACAGTTTATTTTTGGTATGTTGGTTGCATATATAAGTTTTATTAAATCTCATATAACTTTATCTACAAAAATCTGAAAAATATATTGAACATATATTTGAATTTTCCGTGACAAGACGAATCCATAGACACCAATCTTGAATACTATTATTCATTAAATAAATGAAATTATTTATTAAAATAAAATATGAATTTATTAAATAAGATAAAATGAAATAATTAAATTTAAAAAATAGAGCATTTATTAAATTAATTCAATCCTATGTGGAATTTTGTAGAATTAGTTGCATTTTCAACCAGTATATATTTCACAGTTTATTTTTTGTATGTTGGCTGCATATATAGTTTTTATTAAGTCTCATATAAATTTATCCACAAAACTCCGAAAAATGTTTATGTTTATATTAATAGATATTTATATTTTCAATTAATATATAATAGATATTTATATTTTCAATTATACATTTTGATTCTACGGTTGGTGATTAGGGTAGGGAGAATTTTGTTGCATAAAGTTTTGCCAGGTTAAATGTGAGGAACTGAGGCTAATGTTTTAGCATTTAGATTATCAGTTGGATGTTTTTATATAATATAATATAATACTCCCTCCATTTCAGAAAAAATGTTACATTTTACTATTCTGCGATCAACTTTCTCCGCGTTTGACCACAATTTACTCTTAAACGATATTAATAAATAAATTATTAAAATTATATAATAAAAATTTAGTAATTAAATTTTTATTATATGATTTTATTAAATTATTTACTATTATTGTTTATGAGTAATTTATTAATCAAACTTCAAAACGATTGGGTCAAAATCAAAATGTAGCACTTTCTCTGAAATGGAGGGAGTATAATATAATATAATATAATATAATATAATATAATATAATATAATATAATATAATATAATATAATATAATATAATATAATATAATATAATATAATATAATATAATATAATATAATATAATATATAAAGTTGATGAGCTAAACCCACCAGATTCATTCAAATTCCATTCATCCTACGTGAAATTTTGATTCTATGGTTAAGCAGAGTTTGAATAGGAGAACGTAGTAGTGTTGTTGCTAACATCATGTTTGCAATGTTATTGCTTGGTGACAAAATTTTATATCTTATGGTTGCTGAAAATGTGGAAGGCCATGAATAGTATTTTTTAATAGATGATTATTATTATAATTATTATTATTATTATTATTATTATTATTATTATAATTATTAATTAAATAAATCATTTCAAAAATAAAATATTAATCTCATATAAATTTATCTACAAAAATCCAAAAAATATTTTTAATATATATTTGAATTCGTCGTGACAAGACGAATCTATAGAAACCAATCTTGAATACTATTATTAATTAAATAAATTTTTTATTCATTAAAATAAAATATAAATTTATTGAATAAGATAAAATAAATAATGAAATTTTAAAAATTAAAAACGACTCATTAAAACACATTATAAATAATTAACGTAGCATAAAGCATTCAAAAGGATACTCATTTTAAATAGTTAGCATCATCAAACATTCTGGACAAACTAAAATATACGATTATTTTGATTAGCCTCATATTAAAGTAAAAAGAAATTCATTTTAAGTTGTTTTAACTCTCTACGTTTTTTTTTATTTTTGAATTTAGGTTTCGACTTTTCTCTAAATACTTATGTATGAAAAATAATGAATAGTCGTTGGAGATAGTGAATAAAGTAGAAGAGGTGAGACGGTAAAGAATAAATAATAAATTAATTTTCAATTTTTAGGCATGTGAAGATGAGATCTATCCATATATTATAAAAACCAGTTTTTATTATCAATTCTGGCTATGGTACTTTGGCCTCAAATCAATGTGAGAAATTATTTTATTTTTTTAGATTAAAAAATTACAAAACAATTATAATCAGGGTAAATTTATTTTTTATGCCAAGTTAATGCGAATTTGGTTCTGTTACCTTTACAATTTTAATCTAATTTTGGTTACATAATTACTTGATGATATTCAACCTTTGCAACTATTTATAAATGTGATCAATCAAATCTTCTAAATCCCATAATTCCATCAAAATCGCCACCCACGCACTAATTTTCTTAATGGGCATGAATCCATATTGGAGGACCTTTGGATCTATGCTTGATATAGTTCCTTCAACTGGACGTGCTATTTTTAGTTCCAGAAGATAGAAGAGACATACGTGAGCTAATTGGGGGTGTGTTGATCTTTACATGTCTATCAACAACTTTTTATATGTGAAGACTTTCAATTTCCTGTTCTTTATATGTATATGATTCGATCGGTAGGATGAGGTATAAGGTTTCTCTTCTCTCGATCTACATTTGGAATATTGGTTCTATCGACCGAATTCCAACCAGATTGAAATAATATTGATGTTGGTCGATGCGGTATACACTCGAACCCGTTCCATACCTTTGTTACAATATCCGACCACAACATTTTATGATTAAGTTAGTAAAAACTACATTTTTTCCGGCGGGGGGTGGGGTAGGGGAGTCTGCATATACTCTCTAGGCGGGAAAACTCTCTTCGATCTTCTCTCTACTTTCTTGATACATAACGGGCCTGGGGGATCTGATACTCTCTAGGTGGGGAAACTCTCTTAGATCTTCTCTCTACTTTCCTGATCTCCATAACGAGCCTGGGGGATTTGATACTCTCTAGGTGGGGAAACTCTCTTAGATTTTCTCTCTACTTTCCTGATCTCCATAACGAGCCGGGGGAGGGCGGGGATCAGCTGATACTCTCTAGGCGGGGAAAATATTTTCGATCTTCTCTGTACTTTCTTGATCTCCATGACGGGCCGGGGGGGGGGGGGGTCCGGTATACTCTATAGGCAGGGAAACTCTCTTCTATCTTCTCTTTACTTTCTTCATCCACAACGGGCCCTGGGGGGACAACCATACCATGTGAAATTATGTTCATAGAATAATAATTTTTGTGTCTTTGGTGGGGTGACGCATACCACCGCGGGGTTGCTGGGAACCGGTGGGTTGGAAAAAACAACCGTGACATGTGAAATTACGTTTGTATAATATTTTTGTGTGTGTGGTGGGGGTGACCACATATCACCGCGAGATTGTTGGGAACAACTCTATTGATTGTATTGTATACTTTTGTATTTTATTTTTGTTCCGTTTGAGGGATAGATTTTTTTTGTAAAAAAACATGTACCTGTTACTAATTAACAAGTCGGGTATGTAGGACCATATTTTTATATTTTCTATATTTAACATAAATAAATACTCAATGATATAATATTGGATGAAGAATGACTACCGACTGACACCACGACCAACGTTGTCTACAAGGAGCTTTGACTATTTTTTTTTTCGATTAATTTATTTAATCCTCACATTTCAATCCATATCTATATGAAAAGAAGCCTATTTCAAAAGCCCCATCTTAGCCTCTTACGAACTTCTCGCCTCCGCCTTGACCTTGGATCCTTTCGATCCTTTGCTCTCTCGATCTCCGGCCTCACTGCAACATCTCCGATATCGCCGTGATTCAACCTTACTGTGAGAGCAGAGAATCCGAACGGAAAGATCTACAAACCGTCAGCCGAGTTTCTGCCTGGCCGTCGTCTCTTCTTATCTCTCCACTGCAAAATCGAGTGAGCTCTCACCGGTGGCAACTCTGCTCTGCAATCGTTCATTCCAGGTAACATACCGATGGCTCCCAAGAAAAACCCATCTGAACCTCTGCGACCGCGTGGCCGCCCGAAGAAACAGGGGACTCCGACAAATGCTATGGAACCGATTGGTGATTGGACGACATCAGGCAAGGGCGATACGGTTGATTTAGGGAAAGCAGAGGAATCGACTATGGAGAAGGGAGACGGGTCGAGTTTGGTCGATCCTAGACCACCGGATAAACAGACAGCGATTGAAACTGCGATGGTGAGGAATTCAAATCCTCCCAACGATTCGCAGGGGGCTGCGATGGGCACAGGGAAGTCCATTTGAATCATACATCGTGGGGAGATGTTCTTTCTGTCATAATTGCGCACCAACTCACTAGCAAGGAGAATATTATCATGAATGACCTTACCAGGAAGGAATGCAGATTGGCTCTCGTCTACTACAAAATTAATAACTGTGTTTAGTCTATTCGTGAGGATCTTGGAGATGATCTTATATAGGGTAGTACAACACGAAATAGGTCTCATATCCTTCATAATGCAAGCTCCAGCAAATTTCGGTATAAGGGTGACCAAGGTACAATTAGCATCTCTGTAAAGTCTCCCAGTATCAAAGAAATCAAAGATAGCAGCAAGAACCTCTGTTTTTATCTCCGGCCGTGCAGCTTTAAAGAAACGAGCATTAAAACCATCAATGCCAGGGGATTTCGTGTCACCTATTCCCTGGAGGGCTTCCCACACTTCCTTCTCAGTCACCGGCCGAATAAGGCCAATCCGTTCCTGTCGATTGAGCTGTCGTCCACTCCTTAGCGCCTCAATATCTATTCCCTCCAACCGAGTTGATTTTGTACCCACAAGAGCAGTGTAGAAGTTCAGAACCTCCTCCTCCATCATCCTATGCTCAGTTACTACTACTCCCTCTGTCGTAATCAATCTCGGCAGCCCTATACGGCGATTTTTATCCTTGACAGTAGCATGGAAGAAGGCGTTGTTCCCATCCCCCACACGTAGCCAGTGAATCTTGGCTTTTTGAGCCATGAGTGACTCGTCAATATCATTCCACTTTACCACCTCGGCCATAGCAAGCTTGACACGATCAATTCGGCTAGTATCAAACCGATCCTGTAGAAGCGCTCCTTGTGCTGCCAAGAGCTCACTCCGTGCTTTATCCAGATTTACACGTGCACCCATATGCTGCTTACCCAAATCCTTCAAATGCGGTTGGAGTGCAATAAGTCTCTTCCAGACCGTGTACATTGGTTGTCCCGTAGCACCAGCTCGCCATTGCATACGAACTGTCTCAAGGAACCGATCATGACTAGCCAGGCTATTAATAAATCGAAATTGATGGTGCCTTGGTCTATTCACTACCTCCATATGTAAATATAACGGGGTATGGTCCGACACCCCAGGTTCCAGGACCCTAAGGACCATAGAATCAAAGATTTGGAACCACTCCGGATTGCATATGGCACGATCAATGCGGGAATATATATGTCTATTCGACCATGTAAAATGTTCCCCAACAGTGTCCACTTCAGTTAGGCGTGCCACATCCATCATAGCTGCAAGATCCCGGAACTCTACCTCCACTACACTTTGACCACCGATACGGTCGTCATAATGTAGGACATTGTTGAAATCTCCAATAACCATCCATGGTTCCCCAATCTGTGTCGCTTTCTACTCCAAGTCATGCTAGAGAGAACGACGTTGCTCCATCGTATTATGCACATAGATAAAGGTGATCCACTGTGATAATCTGCCCTCCAGATTGTAGATACCACAGTGTATAAATTGATCTGACGAATCCATCAATCTCACATCAACCTTATGATTATCCCACAAAATCCATATCCTACCATTATCATGATCGTCGTAGTTATCCAGATAACACCATTTACGTCCCAAGCGTCTACGAACCCTATCCATCCTATCTTTCTTTACCCTTGTTTCCAGTAAAGCAGCAATCGATACATTAAGATCAGAGAGACGGGAGACAATCTCACGAAACTTAGCTGCTTTGTTGAGCCCCCTAATATTCCAGACAATCATGATGGTTGGTTTTGCTCAACTTGAGCGATTAAAGGGTCGAGCGCAAAACCATTATGCAAGACTATATCTCGATAACTCACTGCCGAGTCCACGAGGAGATCGACTACATCTAAGCGGCTCGGTCGATTCGACTCGTGCAATCTATCCACTACCATCACCAACCCCATCTCTCTCATCTCCCTGCCGCACAATCATGCATTTTCATTCACCTTGTATGTCCGGATTTCGGTAGCTCCACTTTCACACTGTACTGCTTGGTGCATTGCTTGATTCTGCAACCCTTTTCTTTGGTCGATTCGACCATCATGTCGAACCACCCATCCGACCTCGATCCAAATTTTTACCACAGGTTCTAGGTGGTGTAGGTCGCCCGCCTCATTAGCACATTGATGTCGAACTGTTGGCACTTAGCATAAAGCGGTGTTTGCCACTCATACTCCACCATACGCTTTCGTCGCTTATCTTTATTATCTTTGATAATGGCCGTCTTCCTTAATTCCTTTGTTACATCAACCTCGATCATCACCCTAGCACCGTAACCACGAGCTTCTTTGCGAGCATTCATCCGTGACCATCGACACCAACCGTACTTGCAATCTTAGCAATACTCCTTTCACCCAGGAGATGCAATGGTAGATTAGGGAACTTTACCCATACCGTATAGTGCGTAGTAAATCCTCTTTGAGTGAGAAATTTTGCACCCAACGCAATAATATGATTGTCTTTCCAAAGATTGAGTATGGCCCGTTCTTCATAACAGCCTTCCATTCTGCTTCGTTCTTAAAACGAATTATGAAATAACCCTCCTCGGTGTAGAAAAGTTTCGGTAGCTGCACAAAATTCCAGTATTTTATCATAAATTATTTCACCGCATTCATAGTTAGGTCCGTTCCCATGACGAAAAAAATCAAGGAATTCTCCCAGAATTTGAGCTCCGATGCCACATCCTCTTCATCAATCGTCCACCTCAATCTCACCATCAACAACAGGTGGTGCAATAAACTGAATTTTTGTCCCATGATCCGGCAGCCGGTTTCCTCTAATAATATCTACCCACAATGGTTTGTCTTGGTTATCCTTAGGCGCAGAATCAATATTCTGTATATTCTCCATATTACAGTCATGATTCAGCCCAGCCTCACTAGAAAGCATATGATACTGTGGAATGGAGTGCACTGGAAGTGATCATGGAGGAGCTTGGATTCCCGGTAATTTTTACGGATTGGGTTATGAGATGTGTCAGATCAGTGTCGTATCGTTACTCCATTAATGGAGTACCTTCACGGCTTCTCAAGGCGGAAAGGGGATTGCGCCAAGGTGATCCTATTTCCCCTCTACTCTTTGTGCTCATGATGGAGTATTTACATAGAGTTCTTTTACAAGTAAAGCTTGACCCGGATTTCAACTTTCACCCGAAGTGCGAACGATTGGATATTGTGAATCTTTGCTCACTACAAAAAAACACAGTGCATGGCGGCGGATAGATCCGTCGCTTCTGGACCAACTATCCATCCGGCTCTGGCGGCGGATCGAGCGACGGATAGAAAATCCGTGCGCCCGCAGCTATGTGACGGATAATAATCCGTCGTCCAATTCGCGACGGATTGGACGACGGATTATATGTTTGACCAATTTTTTTTTTTAATTCCGAAATATAACGACGGATAGATTCTATCCGTTAGAATCTATCCGTCGCTATATTTAGCGACAGATAGAATCTATCCGTCGCTATATTTAGCGACGGATAGATTCTATCCGTCGCTAAATATTTTAATTGGACTAGTGACGGAATTTGAAATTCCGTCACTAATTCCGTCACTGTGAATTCCATCACTGTGAATTCCGTCACTAATTCCGTCACTATTTATTTCATATTAATCCCTATTTTTCGTAGTTCACCTATTTAATCAATATAATGTTCGATAATAAATCAATAATACGGAAAATGTTTCAATGAATAAAAAAGTAATATTCGGAGCTGGAGAAATTATCCAATCAAGTGTAAATATGAAAAAAAATCCGAACATACAGATACATAACTAGCTATCAGATGGGGTGGGTGTGGGTGATGGCGGAACTGGGACATGAACTGCTCCATCTGTAACCGAAGGTGCTCGTTCTCCTCCCTTTGTTCTCTGGCGTGTCGCTCCATCGCGTCCCTTTGTTGCTCCATCTCTTGAGTTAGCCGAACAACTTTGTTCCGGACTGCATTGCACCATTTACGAGACACAGTCACGTGTAAACCGGACGTGCAGGCTTTGGGATGATGATGAGGAGCACCCCGGACTAGACAGATGCAAACCGAGGCTCCCGAGTCCATATATTCGTCCTTTCTTGTCCGATTTGTTGACCTCTAGGAAGATGTTGTCAACTTGTTCAGTTGACAACACATCACCCGTCTCGTCCTCCTACCTCGCCACCTGAGCATCAACCTCAGCCTGAAATCGTAAATAGCAGATATCATGATCAGTTACTGTTTTTAAAAAGTAACTTGTAATAGTGTACAAATATGAACTTTAAGCAACTTAAACATACATGATGATAGGCGAGGTGGCGGTCGGTCCATACCCATATACCTTGGCCTTCTTGAAGATGGCATACTTGGATGTCACCTCCCCGTGCCACAGAATCAAACCAGATCTAGTCGACAATTTATCATCTACAAGTAATAGCAGCAGAGACTTCATACATACCGTAATGCTAGATTGCAAAAACACATATATCGCACGATTGATAATAATCGGTGATAGATCGCCTCCCAAGGTGGTGAGCGACCCTTCTGCCGTGTCGGTGGGATGCGGTTACACTGTTGGTCGAACAACGTCACGGACATCGATTCGGCGCGATGAAGCATCCCAAAGGGCCCACTCCATGCATCGACTTTGTGGAGGATTGGGCCACCCGATCGAATGGCCTTCCACCTACAGACCATATCCATGCAGTTTGGATCCCACAGGTCTAAATAAGCGCCTTGATCGTGGGATCAACCCAGGAATGAAGTACTCCTTCTACATTCCCAATTTCATACAACATCAAAGTCGATACATGTCTAACAACATATGATATGGTGACTAACATATCACCCAAATAAAGTGGCTAACATACCACTCACATATAGTGGCTAACATACCACTTACATTGTCCTAAAATTTACTAACCTGATGGTGACTAACATATCACCCAAATAAAGTGGCTAACATACCACTCACATATAGTGGCTAACATACCACTCACATTGTCCTAAAATTTACTAACCTGATGGTGACTAACATATCACCCAAATAAAGTGGCTAACATACCACTCACATCGATTGTCTAACATACCACTCATATTAAAAGCGATTATAATTACAAACAAATGAATGTCATATTTTAACACCCTCGGCTCATGAAGTACTCGGCCCTCATGCGCTCGAGATGTGGCTCCAACACTCACCACCACCTTGGGTGGCTCTCTCTGCTCAGGAAGATGTCACCTAGTTTGTTGTGCACCTCCAGAGACCATAATTTGTTGTCAATGTATAAGATACAAAAGCGAATATATATTACTTTAGTACAACAATTTATACTTGTCAACTATCATTATCAGTTATGTTTTACATATTTAAGAAGAATGTATAATACTTACTTGGCAGGACCAATAGGGAAAATCACAGGCAAGCCGTCCCATGTGACGTTGGGATGGTTTAGATCGAATACGAGGTAGGGACAATCGTCGTGGTCGTCCTCCGACGTGTCCGGGCTGTTGGTAGAGCTGGCTGCTCTCTCTGCCGGGGTCTCGAGAATCCGAGACCCTTTGTCAGGATCATCGGAGCCCTCACATTGTCGACCACCTGTCCCGACCCACCACTATCATGCGGCCATGCGTGGGGGAAGCGATAGGTGGAGCTGACCTGCATGACATCTGCAAAAATGTAATAATCTGATAAAAATGTGTTAGTACGAGTTATAATACATATGATTATAATAACACATATAATTACTCATAATACACATAATATACCGTTATCGCCGTCCTCTAAGGCTACATATTGGTCCTCGTCGAGATCAAACAACTCATCATACCTTCTATGGGATCTTACCTTGTTTATCGACATCCTCTTGTTGAGTGCGAGTTGGTAATTGAGTCGTCTTTCTCAATGTACTCCACTTTCGGCGAACACGAATAGGTACGCATAACCATTCCCCTTATCGCGTTTTGCTTGGATATTCAAGAAACACCACTTGTGCTTGAGTCGCGAATAAATGGTTCATACTTGGTTCGGTACCTCTTCTTTTGGTTCACATCAACCATTTCATACCGCTCGTTCTTCCTCGTACCTCTGGATTAGGATCATACCACTCGGCGTCAAACAAGAAGGTTCGTTTAAATGGCGATCGAATATTCAATCCTCACAATTCGTTTTAGCTTGGTGGAAATCAAACAAAGTGGCGTCTCCATACTCTTACGCACCATTAACACACACGGAGTTGCTTGTCGCCATGGTAGTGTTACATTCGATCGTGTGGAAACTAAGGCCGTTGACTATATAACACAGGAATGTGTAGACCTTTTGAATGGACCCTCTGCGAGAGCCTTTAAGTATATGCATGTGGCGTTGTTAATAGGATTCGGACATACTCTGGAACCAATCTGAAATGCGTAGGAATTTTTGGTCGATAGTTCCTCTAGTGTATCCTCATCATCGAGGATTTTCTTCCAAACAACGCTTTTGAAAAAGCGCAAACATTGATTCGATGATAAGTCTATAATTGAAGTAGAGACTTGCGTAGCTATATTAAAATTTAAATAAATGGTTGCTCACCTGCAAATAGTACCATATCTTTGGTCGACCTCGGCCTGATTCGTGAGGACATAATATTGGTGCTTTCAACTCTTTATCCGTAAGATATTCTTTCTTAGCTGCACAAGAGGTCTCCACGATACCACGAAGGCGGATAGGGAAAACTCATCATCCGCTTGAACTACGAATGTATACTGCGTTTGAGCGGCCTTCTTTGTCTTCGTGGGGCGTGTTCATCAAAGTAATAAAGCGAAGTTCGAGTTTCCTCTCGAATGTAGGCATTGGCAATCGAACCTTGAGTTTACCTTTGTTGTTGACATACTTCTTCAATTTCCCCAAGTACCTCTCGAATGGATACATCCGCCGATCTTGAACCGATCGACCAAGTCTCGCTTCATGAGGAAGGTGAGCCGACAAGTGCTCCATAGAATCAAACCATTTCGGTGGAAAGATCGCTCGAGCTTGCATAGAATCAATGGTATGTTCCTTTCAAGATTTTCCAACACTTTATCATGAACCACCCTTGTGCCTAAATTTTTGAAAAATAAGCTCAACTCGGTGATAGCAGTCCATCGTGTTTGTGAAGCTCTCGAAATGCTCTGGGATAAGCCTCTCCTTGAACACATAGTGATCGTGGCTCTTCATCCCATAAACCTTTGTCTTCTTCAAATCCACACCTCTCTAAATTTGAGGCGTAATTATACAGGAAACTCGATGCCCTCACCCGATCAAACAAAATTGACCTAGAAGCGTTGTCGATTGTGTATGCGCTTCGACCACTTACCATTCTCATCCTTCTTTGTCGACTCGGGCCTTTTACACCACGTCGACAACTCGGATCTAGACTTAGCATGGTCCTTTGTTTTTCCCTCAATGTTGCAAAGTGTATTGAATAAGTTCTCGAACACGTTCTTCTCAATGTGCATGAAATCTAAGTTGTGACGGATAAGAAGGCGCTCGATAAAGCGAGTCGGAAAATGCTTCTCTTCCTCCACCACATTTTTACCAATTTTCTCGTTATGCTTCATCCACCCAGTTCGATCACCTTCATAAGACCCGATCTATCAATCTCGCAGAATTTGTGCACGGATAAGTCTTGTGGAGCTTTTTGTTAACGACTTTATTTTTCAAGAATTGATCCTTGTTCTTCTGAGCGAATGGTCACTTTCTAGCAACCTCGATGACAATCAAACCAAAAATTTTCCACTACCCTTGGTCTAAATGCATACATATCCTCCAAGCAATGCGGACATGCATATTTTCCTGCGATTTTCCTTCCGGATAGCATAGATGCAGGGGAAGTCACTCACGGTCAAGAATTTGCTCTCAAGGTGAAGTTCTTTTTGTCGACACATCATATCGAGGATACCATCCGTCCACAACTCGATCGGCTCCTTGATTAGGGTTGCAGAAAACATCAACGTCGATCCGGGATCTTCGGCCCGACCAATGCGATCGAAACATGAATGGCTCCTTCATGCACTCAGAAAGGCGGTTATGCAGTGTGAGCATAAGCGGCCAACAAGAGTATTCGTTCACTACGAGCAGGTTAAAACCATCCGTACAAAGT
Source organism: Plantago major (assembly GCA_026545765.1). Taxonomy (NCBI): domain Eukaryota; kingdom Viridiplantae; phylum Streptophyta; class Magnoliopsida; order Lamiales; family Plantaginaceae; genus Plantago; species Plantago major. Next base: position 67,164 of record JAIFAC010000133.1, on the reverse strand, counting down.
CTGACGTACATTTCTAGATTAATTTGCAAACTCTGGATATGTCTTGTCAAGCGATTTTCATGCGGGTGAGTCTGTTTGGATGGTCCATTCTACCACCTTACGCATTATCCGAGATTACTCGCTCCTTGTGCCCGCATTTTATCCATGAAGCACTTGCGCATACTCTGATCTTTTCAAGCGAGGTGCTAGAGGAAGTACCACATTTTCTTATGTGAGATTTTTCTTACATGCGTTTCTTCTGACCCCCTCCTTACAGCGCTTGTACGCTCCTTACCACAAAACTTGCATTCTATTAGATCGCATCCTCCTCCCGATATATCATGCACATTTTAGGACAACGGTCTATGGTTACCATGACCCTAATCCCGCATCTTTTCTTGGCTTGGTAAAGTTGGTGGGAACTAGGTTTTCTTGGGACAAAGGTCCGACATTCGTCGACCCATTCATTGAAGCTTCGTTTGATTCGGCCATTAGCGCACAACTCGTTCGCCGAGCGACAAAAGACAACTCGGTGAGCTTACCCGGGTAAACGGCTTCCTTGATGATTCTAACAAGTCGAAGAACAAGCGATCCTCGGGATTCGGTGGTTCCTCCACCTCCACCTCGGTTTCGGTGTTGGTTGTGTCCATGAACTCCGCCCTGACGCCGTACACCATTTGTTCGACTCGAGCTCGAATAGCATCGCCTTCGGATGTACTTTGTTCCCGACTTGTTCATTTTCTCTTCCTTCCGCATATGCTGTATTGGTCATATGTATTGGGCGGTGTTGCTTCCTCACCATGATTATTCCATACGTCTGTGACGGGAATCCATTTTCCTCAAGTCTTTGGACTACCACTTTAGGAGTCACGTATTGCTTGTTTACGCCTTTGTTTCATTGCACAAGGACACTTTATCAACCCATCCTTAACCTGGCGGATTTGAGATTGCAAATGCAATGAAATCTTCAACCCCTTTCGAGAAAACTCCATTGAATTACGCCATTGAAATGCGACAATACATCCATGAGCGATCGGTATTCATTGAATAATTAGATAATAACACGACACGTTTGAATTCATTAGATCGAGGTCTTTCATTTACGGTAATAAATCAATTTCACAATAATTCAATCAATTGCTCGTAATATAAGTTATATTAGCTTGATCGATTGTTAAGGCATTACATAATATAAGTTACATCGACTTCAAAATTTTACCAAAATATTTGGTTTCATATATATATCAACTAATGATTACTAGTTATCTGACAAGAGACAAAGCGGATGAAACTCCTCATTCTCATGCACCCCCTCCTCATCACTTGTGGCGCTCCCTACCACAGAACTTGCATTCCAGCGGATCTACATCCTCCTCCCAATACACCATGCACATGTTAAGCAAGTAGAAAGGCACTCGATAGGCCCCAAACCCCGCCTCTCCCTCCACTGGAGGTATGCCATGGACGGTGCTTCCTCACCGTGATGAATCCATACATCATACTCAGGCATGAATCCATAACGTCGCAAGTGCTCGAATACTGTTGTAGGCGTCATAACTTGCTTGTTTCTGCAGGTTTCCAATGTGCAAGGACACTTTATCAATCCCCCCCCCCATTGCACAAACCAGACGTCCCATGGAAAGCGAGATGTACCCTTTAACCCCTTCTACAAAACTCCTAGAAACTACGCCATTTACGCCATGCGATCGTACATACATCCATGAACGGTCGGAATTCATTGTATACTTTATTTTTAACCTGAGACGTTTCAATTGATTAGATCGTATTTAATTTATTAGATCGATTCCAATTCGGATAAGAAGATTGTAGAGGTTAATTGTTAATTATTGTATGTTCCTTATAAATTAATTATTAATTAAGTGTTCGATATGTTACAAAATTGGGCATATATTTTAACCATTTCAACCTCTTAGTACATATATTATATACTTAACATACATATCAAATTAACTAATTACTCTATACATATCGAATTACTACATATATTCATATCAAATTACATACTTAACATACAAATTTATCAAATCAAAACTACATACTTCTATACTTAACAAACATATCAAATTAACTAAACTAACTATATATACTTAACACACAAATCAAACTAACTACATTCATACATACCAAACTTAACATACTACATACATTCATATCATTAACTAAACTAACTATCAAATTACATATATATATATATATATATATATATATATATATATATATATATATATATATATATATATATATATATATATATATATATGAAATTGAACAAATTACATATAATTGATCAAATTAACTACATACATTCATATATATATATATATATATATATATATATATATATATATATATATATATATGAAATAGAAAAAAATACAGATAATTGATCAAATTAAATAAAATCACTACAACATAATTATAATATATAAATATAATTGATAAAAATAATCAAAATAAAAAATCCCCAAATTTTAAAAACTAGGGTTTTAGCAAAATACCTTGATTAATCGGTGAAATAAAATTGATCGAAGAAACAAACTCCTTGTCCACTAGCTTGATTAGGCACCAAGATTGGCGAATAGAACAATTCACAGGAAACCGAGAGAAGAAGAGAATGAGGAAGAAGAAGGGAAGATGAAGAAAATGAGGCGATGCGCCTCTACGTAGAAATAGGAAACTACGGGCGGCAGACCGTGTCCGTCGGCCCGAGTCGATCGTCGCCATTTTGGCGACGGATAAGTATCCGTCGCTATAATGCGACGGATAATCTATCAAATCCCCGTTTTCAAAAAAAATTATTTACATTTTTTTAATAAAAGTCAAACTTGGGCGACGGATAAATATTATCCGTCGCCCAATTTAGCGACGGATATGTTATCCGTTGCTAATAAGTGACGGATAACTATTATCCGTCGCCAAACGGGACGACGGATAGATTCCGTCGCCCCAATTACCGATCCGTCGTTATGGGGCGACGGATAAAATCCGTCGCCCCATAACGTCGTTTTTTCCTGATTTTCTTGTAGTGGCTTTGCCGATGACCTTCTCCTCTTTGTTAGAGGTGATCTTCAGTCGATTTCGATCCTTATGCATCAATTTAATAAATTCTCAAAATCCACGGGTCTGAATGTTAATCAAAGCAAGTGCCGCATATTTTGCGGTGGGGTTAGCTGCACCACTCTTCGGCAGATTCTTGATGTCACTGGATTCGTGGAAGGTAAGCTGCCGGTTAAATATCTTGGAGTGCCGCTCACCACATGTAAGCTCCTTTGTTAGATTATACGACCACTCATTGATCGTATCCTTTGCTCGAATAAGGCCTTGGAGTTGAAACTTTTGAGCTATCTTGGGAAAGATGCAACTCATTCGTAGTGTCTTGCAACCGATGTCTAACTATTGGATCTGAGTGTTCCTATCTTAGAAACTCGTAATTCGACACATTGAATCTCTTTGTCGTTCTTTCTTATGGAGTGGAACCGCATATATTGCTTATCAAGCACCCATTGCATGGGATAAAGTTTGCGACGCCAAGAATGCTGGAGGTCTTAACCTCACCTCCCACCGTTACCAAACTATTATGGAATATCATGCATAAGCGGATAAATTGTGGGTAAAATGGGTCCTGACTACTATATTAAAGATAGGGAGGTGATGGATGTGGAACTCCCTAGTGATGCCTCTTGGATCCTCGAGGCTATTATGAAGAGTCGACATATAGTGCGAAATTGATGACTTGGACGAGATGTGGTGCGAGGAAAGTTCAACATGCGGAGCTATATGATGAGCTACGTGGTGTAAAAAGTCGATGTCTGATGGAATAAATGGTGGTTTAATAGCGAGCTCAACCGGGTGATTTTACGTACATGGATGGGACTCGATAAAGACTTGCTACAAAAGATAGAGATGCGAAAGTGGAATACAACCATCTCACCGAGTTGTGTCTTCTGCCCTGCGGATGAATCACATCAGCATTTGTTCTTTCAGTGCCCGTACTCACGCCAGATATGGAGCGGTGATGGCTTTGGTGGGTATTGACGTATGCGCGTGAGTGGGAAGAGGAAATAGATTGGTTATGTTTACAATTACGAGCAATGGATGGTATGAAGCTACTCGGTGTGCATTCTGAGAATCGGTTTATGCTATACGGATGGAGAGAAATCAAGTGGTATTTGTGAAACCTATAAACACGAGACTTGATGAGATGATAGTTAATAAAGTTATTAATAGATGTTGGCATGATAGGAAGCTACGTGAGCACTGTGCTATACTGATGCTGAACTAGATTTTAATGGTTATTTTGCTTAGTTTGATCACCTGGATCTACGGATCGGTTTTATCTTAGCTGAAATAGAATAAAAGTATTTTCGGTTCCCAAAAAAGCTATTTCAGCTTGTGGTTAATAGTATTAATAAATGCTTGACATTATTGAAGCATTCCTATTAGTGGTTTTTTTAAAATGTATTTTGATTGGTTGTTAGAATTTCAAATTTGGTATGTTGGTGGTGGAACATTTTAAGTATTTAAGGCGTGGTCTTATATTCTTTCATGATTTATTTTTGGGTCCATCGGTTTCGATCTGAAATGGAGACATATTATTAAGCTGAATCTGAGCTATAATTTTAGGTTTGAAGCCCATACATGAAGTTCCATTTATAGCTTAAACCACCCAACACTAGTTTTAAATTTCAAATTAGCCCTCGTGATCGACCAAACTATTCATGATTTCCCATGCATCTACTTTTACAATCTTAAAGAGATAAAATTATATTTCATAATTTCGAAGAAAGTTCTGATTTTAAGAAAAAGTAGAAAATGAGTGGTGCGATTATTAGAAATTAGCGAGTCTTGTATTGTAATAAAATTGAAAGGTAGAGAGTTTTATTACTTAACTAATTTTTATAAATGGAAATTGTAACACTTTTAGTGAAACGTCGAAAGTTAGAGAGTTTTATTATTTAACTAATTTTTATAAATGAAAATTGTAACAATTTTAGTGAAACGGCTCCTTCCACGACATCAGTAAATGACCCATTTCTTCTTCTTCTTCAGATTACGCCATCAGTATCTTCTTCTTCTAAATCTTCTTCTTCTTCCCTTCAACTCAGTAAATTTATAGAGTCAACTCTAAGCAGAACCATTTCTCCCTCTCAAGTAATTGCAAACAACCCCAAAAAGAGGCAGAACGAGATGGAGGCGACTAAATTTCATCAATAATGGCGTCCAGGGAAGAAGAAGAAGATTTAAACACTCGATCGGTGAAGCCATGGCCAAGGAGAATCCGATTTGAGTGAAGATCGACTCAGGTTAGGGTTCTTGATCGATTTGTTCAAGCTCGGTTAGGGTTCTTCTTGTTTTGTTCAATCGGAATCCATGGCGGCCAAATGAGGGTTTGGTTTGTGTTTTGTTGAGAGAGAAACAGAAGCAGGGTTTAGGAAGAAGAAGAGATTAAAAAATTTTGGGTTATTTTTTAGATTATGGCCTATTTTTGGTCTATTAATTATTTGGGTGGACTATTTTTGGTCCATTAATTCTAGGATGGCTGTCTTGATCAATTAATTTTCAATTGGTCAATCTTGGTAAAATTAATTCTTGGATAGTATTTTTGGTCAATTAATTATAGGGTGGACTAATCTTAGTCTATTAATTTTTGGGTGAGATAATCTTGGTCTACACAGAAGGAGAAGATCAGAATGTTATTGTTTCTCCCAAACAGTAAAAATGAGATATTAGCATGTACTTCACACAGGAATAGGTGTAGGGACCTATATGAAAATATGATTTGCAAGTTGTGTAGATATTTGTACGTTAGACAGGCCATTTCGTATGGAATATCTGTGACAATTTACAAGTAGTAGCTATTCTGCCAATTGCCAAATTACGTCTTGTGGAATAAAAAGACATTTATTTTATGTTAAATTAATATATAATTTTATTTAATCGTATATATTTATCTATAGCTTGAGAAAATATTTTGAGCGTATATATAGATTCTGCATGACAAGCGAATCATGGGCAAATGGCTTGAATATTTTAATAATTAATTAAATTATTTATATATTAAATTAAATATTATGTAGGTTTATTAAATGATAGAAATAATAAAATTTAAAAAAATAGAGCATTTATTAAATACTTAATACTCCCTCAATATTTATTTAAGTATATAATTACAAATGTATACTTTAAAAATTAGCAATAAAGTAACGTATTTGATTAAATAAAAATCATCATCTTATCGTTCATTGAATTACGCGTTTTACTTTTCTCATTATTTATTCAAATATTACATTATATCTTATATATCTATATGAAACATTTTGAATATAAATTTAGAGATATTTATAAAACCCTGGCTCAAGATGGTAAACTGCTTGATTGATCGATGTTTGAGCAATTCAAAATCACTTACATTTTAAAGTAATTACATATAAACCCAAAAAGTAAAAAAATTTCTATTTTTATTTTATTTTACCATTACCTTTATTTTCACTTTCTATTTTATCATTTATTTTTAATCATTCCATTTAAATATTTCATTACTTCATATTTTAAACCCCCATTTTTCCTTCTTCTCCAAAACTCTTCGCCTCTACTTCCACCATCATCTCTTCCACGGCTCCACCCTTCTTCACCACCACCACGCACAAATACCATGGAATCTTCATCACCAGTCCACCACCACGAACCACCATGGATGCTCGAAATTGAGCTTCCATGGAAGCTTCAAGAGAGCTTCATGTCCATGGAAGCTCAGGTGACTTCCATGGACATGAAGCTACATCAGCTTCCATGGAAGCTCAATTCGAGTTTCCATGGAAGCTCTTCTCCTACATCTTCTTTTTCTCTTTTTATGTTTTTCAATTTTAATTTTAATTTGTTAAAAAAATTCTATGGAAGCTCGACGAGCTTCCATGGAAGATAAACTTCTGGTAGGAGCTCAGGACATTTTTAAAAATGTTTTTTTAAATAATTAAATGTGGGAGTTTGTTGAATTTTCAAATAATTTGAGGTTGATTTCAAATATGTTTTTGGATGATAATATGAGCAAAATTTATAATTGGGTATATTTTATTAAGTTTAAAATATAAGGGGCTCTACTGTAATAAAACTTACAATTGTAATTTTATTTTTCCATTAAGTTTTGTTTTACTATGTATTTTATCTTTTATTTTTTCTCAAAAATGAAACTTTAATGTTGGTCAACGATTTTGGGTGTGGACGTAATTGTTCAAACATCGGTATGAATCGTAATTGGACGATCTTACGAGGTCTGTTGTATATGACCCGTTGTTGGTAGATAACGGCAAAGTAAAAAGAGGGTTGAATAGTCTTTTAAAACTTTGTCGATAAACCACGATTTCTCGAGATATACGTGAAGATATCCTTCGAGGCGGAAGAACTTTTATGTATATGATATAACGCGTTCAAAAAAAGATAAGTAATACTTTTTGCAAGATAAATAAATAAGCAAGTAATAAAGCTGCGAAAGTAAATAACCTGAAGTCTTTTTATAGTGGTATCGAAGGTGGCGTAATCCTTGACTAATCCCTCTGGCCTTTCTCGGACCTAGAATCCACTAAGGCAGATAATTGAGGTAACCTTACAAGTATCTTCTCTAGATTCCTAAATACACTAGGTTCCAAGTGTTCCCCTGAGTTATTCCAACTTTCCACGAAGTACTTCTGCTTTCGAAACCTTTTGAGCTATTCCTTAGTTTCCCAAACTAAGTACTTCCTATGCTCAGTAACCTTGGAGTATTCCTTAGTTTCCCAAACTAAGTACTTCCTGTACTCCATGCCGATTAAGGTGTTGGTTAAGGTAGTTTGTCAGGTGAGCTTCTTTAATAAATTGTTCAGTTATTCAGATAGCTCTATGAATCAAGTATACTTAATACACTTTGCAATGTATGGTATCTTGTTCTTTACTGACCCAAGTCTATGATAAGTGTTCAAGAGAATGAATCTCAGATATGAAATCTTAGTGTTGAGGGGTAAAACCTCGAACACTAACTAACTAAACTATTACAAGCAACCTAATCTAGGATCCGCCTCCTACTTGAAGTCCGAAGCAAGACTGGTCCGATCTTGGGTACCTGAAAGGACTAAGTGAAGTCGAGAATGGGTTACGGATTGCTATGTCGATCCGGTGAAGACTTCTCAAAGAGAGTTGTAAGCTCTCAATGTAATAGTTATTAGGAAGGTTATGAAATCAATGACTTACCTTAAGGTCTTGGACCTTGTGCTATATTTATAGTTACCCCATACTTATGAGGTGGCTCATAAGATGGTGCCAAGTGTATGTCTAAGATTTGGACACCAATGCTACCTTTGGCCCATGGCCCATTAGTGAATAGTAATCCAATATTAATCAATGGGTCTGGGAGGGTAGTTTGGACCTTTCCCTATGAGAGTACTGTTCCGCATGTTGGGTCCGTGTAAGTCCCTCGGACATATCTGTATGCTTGGTTGATCTGGCCTTGGGTAACTCAAGGTGTCCATACCTAGAGTTTCATGGAAGTATCTCAGTGGTTCTATTATATACGTTTGGTCTTACTGTGATGGCGGCGTCCGAGATTCTCTCGTCCGGTCCGTTTGGCATCTTAGGACTGACAGTTTGCGGTACATGGAAGGACCATGTGACCTTTATCGAGTTAGGAGGTCAGTATGCGGCTTGGTCGGACCTAGCTGAGATGGCATGTTGACTTGTAAATACTAGTTGACCTGAGATGGTTTCCTTTATGTCGGACCATTCGAAGGTCGGACAAGCTTTGAATGGCTATTTCAGCCTTGATGCGCTTTAGTACACGCTCTATGGCGCCCTTAACGGATTGGACACATGTCCGTATCAACATATGTCCCCCTAGTTTTCAAGTATCTTAGTAGAAGATAGTTGGTAACTGTGAAGAGAACAAATGTGTTGTGGAGCGTGTCCGAATCGTTAACTGGAAAAGAAAAAATCCTTTTTGTTGGATCCGTCGTCCGTGTTCTTAGGAATTCAATATATCTCTCTCTCCTCCCCCCCCCCCTTTTCCTTCTACAGTCCGAGTTATGTAATAGCTCGGACTGTAGATGGAAACGGTATTTGTATCCGAGATATATAGATCCGAGTACGGTTAGGATCCGAAGAAGCCCTCTGTGGAAGAGTGTATCGGAAGTTATCCGTTGGACCGAATATGTGAAGTGGTCCTCCTGGGCCGCTGATCCGTAAATCAAAGAGGCCCAGTGAGTTGCACATCGGCCCGGGAAAGATCCGGGTAAGCGATGCGTGGTTGGATTGGAAAGATATCAGCGGTTGGGATTTTAAACCCGATTGATGTGACTTTTCGATGAGCATTAAATGCGATGCCTTTATAGCTATCCACTTGCGAAGCACGGTAGTTGGATTGAAGAGATCAGCGGTGGGTTGAATCCGGTGATGTGACTCTTGGATTTCCCCAATTGCCTATAAATAGTGATTATCGAGTCACTTTCACACTTTAGCCATCGAAACTCGAATGACTATCAATGCGAGCAATCAAAGACCAATCCGAGCAACTAAAACTCGCAGAATCTTGGAATTTCCGCTTCAGATTCGTACCCTCGGAGAGCTAGCAAGGCTTCGTCGTCCGTTCAAGCTTATCAAGTCAACTTTGTCAAGTAAGTACGCCTCAATTCCTCCTGAGGTTTCTCATTTTTCGCGATATGCTTGCTGCATGCTTGTATATTGTTGCCCTGCTTGAATATCCAATTGTTGATTCTGTGGTTGCAAATGTTTCTAGTGATAGGCTTTAGCAGCGTACTTAGTTGGGATACTTCTCCTTTGTGCTGTAGCATGCTAATTTCCTTTACCGGTAGCCTATTGATTCGTCTCGTATGTCATGCCCAATGTAACCAAAACTTGATTATGCATGCTTAGTTGGTGATGTGTTGGTGCCGTTTGGCACACAATCTATCTTAAATGGTCCCTGTTAACGTGCCGGGTAGGGTAGACAATAGTGCCGATGGCGCGTCTCTGTGTGCCAAGGTTAGTGCCCAGAGTGTTGAGACTAAGCTCCATGCAGAAAATCTGGTAAAGTAGAACTTCGTCGGATCTCTTGACTTAATAAGACATCTAAATGAAATCTCGGACAATCACACCTACCGTTTCTGACCCGTTTCCTTTTGCCCTAGGATGTTCGGGAGCGATAGTCAGAACGACCGAGGCTCGAGTTCTGATGATGGAGTGAACTCGGTGACTAAGTCCGTGGACTTAACCATGTCCGTAGGAGATTTTCTGGTCGTTGACCTTGTATCTTCCAGGGACTCTGATGCTGGACAAAGAGTCCGTGGTGCTGCAGAAACTCAGCCTGAAGTAGCGGTGGGCCAGGGAGATGTTGCTAGGACTAGGTCGCTAGTCCAATCTCGGACCATAGGTGGTGTTGGATCGTCCGTTGATCCGAATGAACCTTAGATTGAGCGGGAAGGCGACAGTGGTCGGGAGGCCGACGAAGTGGAAATGTTCGAGGCTGGGGAAGAGGACCGTGTTGTGGCGGAAACAATTCCGTCCAACCCGAGCACATCCGAGAGACCCGAAGGTGGCGAGGAGGAGGAGGAAGATGGTGAAGAAGAAGAGGATGAGGATGAGGAGGAAGGAGAGGAAGGATCTCCAGTCGCTCGCCCGCGGAGACGCACTGGTCGTCGGATTGTGTTACATCCTGCAGCATCCGCTCAGTCCAATCTTCCGTTAGTGGCGGGCCGTGGTGCAAAAGCCGCGAGAATCAAATTTCCTCGTCCTGCGTTCGCCGTCGTGATAGCGGATGAATTTGGAGAGTTAAATGCGGACGGACTTCTCCCCACTTTTCCGTCGAAGGTTAAGGCGGAGGACATTCCAGAGTGGAGGCGAAAATGGGAAATTCCCGAGTCCGTTGAAATCATGGTCCCCGAGCCCAGACATGCATTCTACAATCCGCCCGCCGGGTACATGTGCGTGCATGAGTTGGCCTTTGCTTGTGGATGGAAGGTCCCTATTGCACCGGAACTGAAGCACATTCTGAACCATATCGGGATTGGTCCGAGTCAGGTTATCCCAAAGTCGCTGGGTAACCTTATTTGTTTTGTGATTTTTTGTAAGAAGAAGGGGCAGCTGGTGAATTTTGAGAACTTTAGGCAGCTTTTCCAAGTTACCTTTAGTCCGGGAATCCCCTGTTTAATACTTTTGTAGCTAGAAAACCCTACAACTTCATCTCGGACTCCATCTCTTCCTTGGGGTCGAAATGGTGGGATAAGTACGTTTTCGTGCGGATGGCCCTGAAACCAGGGATGTCCGAGAGGCAGCGAGAGCAATGGGGGCTGCCGATAAAGTTCTTAAGGGAGAGTATCTCGGACTGGCGCCCCCTTCCGAAGAACGTGGCTCCGTGGGTGGCGGCGATCCACAAAAAGAATAACCCACCTACTTACCCGTTCCACGGATTGATCATCGGCATTTGCCTTACTTATGTGGGGCCTATAAGTTGGAGGAAGGCGGACTTGATGAGATTTTTTAACTTTAGGAATTGTGCTCTTCTTTCTTTGGAGTACTCTGTCTTGATCATGTATTTCCGCAATTCTGGTAATCCTTCCTTTATATGTCCGTATCTGACGCCTTTATGTTATTGTGCAGCTCACTGGTTCGAGTATATCATGTTGACCCTCTGGGAGAAGAGGAGATTGCAGAGGGAACAACAAGCCACGGAAGTCGTTCACTACAAGAATTACATTGTAGCAGGACGGAAAGGCGTGATTTTATCCGTTGCCCACATGTGACAGATCGCTACTTGGGCGACAGTTCTATCCGTCGCCCCGTTTGGCAACGGATAAAGGTTATCCGTCGCTTTGTAGCGATGGATAAAATTATCCGTCGCTACAGAGCGTTGACCAAAATTTAAAAAAAGAAAAAAAAAATTTTAGCGACGGATAGATTTATCCGTCGCTAAAAATATGACGGATAAATCTATTAAATAAGCTATGTAGCGACAGATAGATCTATCCGGTAAGCTACATATGAAAATTAAAAAAAAAAAAAGTTAGCGACGGATAGATCTAGATCTATCCAAGTAAACTACTTAAAAAATATAATATATCTCCTCCACCACCTCCTTTCCTCCACTACATCTCCTCCCACCACCACCATCCTCCACCACCACCTAACTCCTCCCACCACCACCATCCTCCACCACCATCTCTCCTCCCACCACCACCATCCTCCACCACCTTTCCCCTCCCACCACCATCCTCCACCACCACCATCTCCTCCCACCACCATCCCTCCACCACCTTTCCCTCCCACCACCATCTCCTCCACCACCATCTCCTCCACCTTTCCCCTCCCACCACCATCCTCCACCACCATCTCCTCTACCACCTCCTTTCCTCCACCACCACCTCTCTCCTCCCACCACCACCACCACCCTGCCACCACCCCCCACCACCATCTCCTCCACCACCTCCTTTCCTCCACCATCCTCCTCCCACCATCTCCACCACCACCTCTCTACTCCCACCACCACCACCACCCACCACCATCTCCTCCCACCACCACCACCACCACCATCTCCTCCACCACCACCACCACCACCTTTCCACCTCCCACCACCACCCCTGCCCACCTGCCTGCGAATTAATCCGTGTCTGAATATAAAAATTGTATCACAGTTTTAAAAAAAAAATGGGCGACGGATAGATCTATCATCGCCCATAATCAATTTAAAAAAAAAAAAAATGGTCAATCCGTCGTCAATCCGTGAATTGGGCTGACGGATTATCGTCGCCACGGCTCGAGGCGACAAATTTTCTATCCGTCGTGATCCGTCATGAGGCTGGGCGGCGGATGAATAAATCTGTGACCACTACAAAAATGCAGAACATGGCGTGATAGATCCGTCAGTGCGGCCCGACTATCATCGCCCGGCTCGGCAGATCGGGCGACGGATAAAAATCCGTCGCCCCGGAGGCTGTGGCGGCGGATAAAATCCGTCGTCAATTCGCGACGGTTGAATGACAGTTGACCTTTTTTAAAAAAAAAAAATGATTATGGGCGACGGATAGATCTGTCAAAAGCCCATTTTAAAAAAAAATAAAATCCGTATCACAATTTTTTATATTATCGGATTAATCCGGCGATGGTAGTGCGGTGGTGGCGGTGGTGGTGCGGTGGTGGTGGTGCAGTGGTGGTGGAAGGTGGTGGTGGTGAAGAGAGATGGTGGTGGTGGAGGATGGTGGTGGAGATGGTGGTGGAGGTGGAGGAAGAGGTGGTGGTGAGGAAGAAGTGGTGAGATGGTGGTGGAGGAAAAAGAGGTGGTGGAGAGATGGTGGTGGTGGAGAAAGTGGTGGTGGGAGGAGAAGAAGGTGGTGGAGGAGATGGTGGTGGGAGATGGATGGTGGTGGTGGGAGAAAGGTGGTGGTGGGAGGAGGAGGAGAAGTAGTGGAGAAAGGAGGTGGTGGAGGAGATATATTATATTTTTTGGGTTTTTAGCGGATAGATCTAGATCTATCCGTCGCTTTTTCGGCCTTGGCGGCGGATAAATCTATCCGTCGCTACATGGCGGCGGATAGATTTATCCGTCGCTATTTTAGCGACGGATAAATCTGTCTATAAAATTTTTTTTTAAATTTTGGTCAGCGGCGCTGCATGGCGGCGGATAATTTTATCCGTCGCTACAGGCGACGGATAAAATCCGTCGCCCACGGTCGGATGAATTCTTGTAGTGGGCGATCTATCGTCCTTCTGAACTGATTTTTTGTAGTGGTTGCCGGTCAGAGGACCAAAATCATCAACACATCCGCGGGTCTTCCGATGTTGGATCCGAAAAATGCGGCGATGTTATTGCGAGAGGAGGAAAGGCGGAACAAGGCCGGAGAAGACCCACAGGCCTTGGTGGTGCCCGACAAGGGCAAAGGCCCTGCCACTCGGAGCGCCACTGCCTCTAAGCCATCCGCACCTCAGCGGGAGGTGTTGATGCAGGACGCCATAACCTCGGGGTGCAATGGGAGCGACCTCAGAGGCTTCCCTTGCAGTTAAGAGGCAGCAACTGTCCGTCGTCCTGCCTGTTGACCAAGCTGCTGTCGATAAGGAGTATGAGCGGGCTCGCGGACTCCCTGAGGTGGAGCGGGTTGGAGGGCTTGACGAGCTATACCAGTGGGTAAGTAATTATCTCATGCTTTTCTTGCCAAGTTTTTGGTATAATAAAAACACAACTTATGTCCCTGCGGACTTCTTGCAGCTCGGATGTTTCGTCAGAGCCATGCAGTGGAAGGCCGGTGAACGTTCTACTATTGAGGAGGATCTGCACAAGGCCGTAGCCACTTCCGCGGATGAGGCAGAGAAGGTGAAGCGGTTGGAAATACAGCTGAAAGAAAATGAAGTGAAGTTCCATAAGTTGAAGACCAGTTGGGAAGAGATCAAGGCGGACCTTGACTGGCAGGAGAATTTTGTCTGTAGGTCAATGAAGGCCTTCCTAGACTCAAAGGATATCCTGCTCGGGGGCCTCCAATATGCCCGCCTTGGTGGTGACTTTATGAACTCGGATTCTTTCAAGTTTTTATGGCGGACAAGTCGATGCCTCTCGCTTAGATCGTTTTCATCCGCTATCGGCGCTTGATCGAGGGGCTTCCATGAGCTTTATTTGGTGGAAGGCGGAAGGGTTGATCCCTTATCACGGATGCTAATGGTGTGGAGGTCCACATGGACAATGTCTCCAGACGAGCGGTTGGCAGCGTGCGAGTTGCGAGCTAGTCACGAGGAGGTGAAATCGAGATCAAACGGCGGACCCTTTCTCGAGGTGTCCGGATGCCCTTGAAAGGTATGCTTTGTACCTTTTGATAACTAGAGACTTTCTGAGGGTGTACTTCTGCCTTCTTGGGTTGTTGGTCTCGTCACGGATTTCAACTTGTTGAGTTTTGAATCCTTGCAGCATAAGTCATCTCAACCGTCTTCCGTCGATCCGCCTCAAACCGGTGAAGTGTCCGAGCCAGTGGCCCCGGAGAAGTCAGGGTATGCCCCGTGGAAATTCTGTACTTGTTGAATTTTTCTGTTGAATTTGTTATCTTTTGATGGCGCGGAATGTCGCCATGTACAATGCTTTTATTCCTAATTATCCGTGGAGCTATGCTTCCCGTGCTTCCGAATCATTACTTGCTCTCTTCTCTGCTCCCTTTTTATTTGGTGTTCATATGCTGAGTTATCATAAAATACACATCTCTTAATAACACGGATCGCTGTTGATGGCGTCTATTGTAGAAGTCAAACCATCATCTTTCCGATACTCGGACCGTTCGTTCTTTGGGATGCGTAATTCTTCTAGAAGGGGGAAGGTGAAACAGTGAAATAGTCATTATTACTACGTCTTTTAATCTTCCTAGCCGTTGGATGATTGACAAGTGGTGTGATCGTAAAGATCCATCGCTACTATAAATAAGACTATGGTAACTGCTCCTTTCTTACTGCTTGTACGTTTCACCAATTCTCTCCTTGCTTAGCACACTTTAATTTTCAACAGAGGCGTATTTCTTCAGGATGTCGAAATCCGATGGAGAAGAATATCAGCATTGGGTAAACTGTGCTTGCGGGCACATGCATCCGCTGATTTATCCAGGTAAAGGGACCGCGGATGACCAAATCCTTCTCGATTTTGAAGGAGATCCCCCTCGATGTCCGGGGATAGCCAGGAGGTTATCTGAGGAAGAGAGGGAGCGGACGCTGAAGATGATCCGTAGGAGGATCCGAATCGTGACAAGCTCGTCGAGGCTCGGTAGCTTCGAGTCCCAGTTCAACTTCGAATCGGCTTTGAAGGAACAAGGAGGTATGCCCGTGAAGTATGTATTGTCCTTGGACCTTTTCAGATTGTACCTTCCGTGTATAGATGCTCGGATAATTTTGTTTATAAAATTCGGACTACTTTCATCAAATGGAATCGCCACCTTTTTCCTATTCGTACTTCGTCGGATTATATTGACGCGCTTACCCTTGTAAGATGATTAACAAATATGAACTCGGACGTGGTTGATGGGCTTGTTTGGGTTTGGTTGGATAACTCAGTGACCAACCTTACGACCTAAGCGGGTGACTCGAGCCCATTCTTGGCGTCGATCATTAGCGTGGCGGACGCTGATTGGTTGGAGTGTTCTATAAAAAGACACGACCCCAGTACCAAAACCGTGTAAACTGATCCCAAATTCTTCTTTTTCTATCTTTGCCGTTTTGGCTTGTCTGCAAACCATTAAAGCCGGACCTCTTCTCTTTTCTTCCAATCCTACTTTAGTGGCTCGAATCTTTCTTGAATTGGTAATGGTCTCCTGATTTCAAGAGAGTTGGAGTCTCTAAAGATGGTTAGGCAGAGATCTCAGTCGTCTCGGCTTGTATATACCTTTGTCTGTTGGTACTTTGTTCTTCCCGGACAATGGATTTACATTACCATGGTTCGGTGATATCATGAAAGATTCTTTCATGTTTTAACCATTTTTCCTTGTGCAGGTAGACCAAGTTCCTGGTCTCCACGGAAACTGTACTTTCCGATTAATATGGAAAAAGCTTTTCTTGACGGGAGATGGTGTATCTCTGGAGACTTTCTCTATAGTTTATGTATTGCGTCTGTAGATCCGGATAAAGATCCGAGATAGTAGACTGTAAAGACAACATTATGTATAATTCGTTTCAGCTATGAATAAAACTCATTGCTTGCCTTTTTAGTCAATTGAACGTTAAATCTCAGATGCACGAATTGAAAGATAGAAGTTGTATTGATTTGCCGGAAATTCAATTACAACTTGCGGGCTACATGGCCAATGACAAAAGGATTAACAAAAAACAGAACTGACGGAGTTCCGTGTAATAGATAGTTGGAATCTGAAATAACCAAACGATCTGACGGAGATTCGCGTAACCAACCCTATGCGTAAAACTTTTGAAGGTTTCTAGCATTCCATGTACGCTTGAGTGGGTGCCCGCGCTCATCTTCCAATTCGTAACTCCCATTCGCTCTTGCTCCGACAATCTTGTAGGGTCCTTCCCATTTAGGCTTGAGTTTTCCAACATTGCTCAAAATGTCAGCCCGGCGAAGTACTAGTTCTCTGACCTGCAAGTTTTTTGCTTGAACATTCTTGTTGTAGGCTCGGGCAGCAGTTGCTTGATACCTATGGATATTAGCGGTAACCGGTTCTTTTACATTCGGTATGTCGGTCGAATATCCGAGCTTCACGATTGGCGGAATCTTCAAATTCTTAGACCCTCATAGTCTCAATAGCAATTTCTGCTGGTATAACTGCTTCCGAGCCATATACCAAGGCAAATGGAGTTTCTTTGGTCGCGGTCCGTGCAGTGGTGCAATGAGCCCATAGTACGCCATCTAGGTCGTCCTTGACTTTCTTGGGAAGTTCTCGGCCGCTTTTCCGGGATCTTGACTATTGTCTTGTTTATGGACTCGGCTTGTGCATTAGCTGCGGATATCCAGATGTGAAAGCGTTGTTCGATTTTGAAGGGCCTTGACCATTCTTTAAGCTATTGCTGGCTGGGCACCATTGTCGAGGCGAGAACTGCGGCGGGCAAGCGGCAAATGATGTTCTTCCGATGATGGTCCTTTTCGACTCTCTGTAATGGTTGCCACAGTTTCCGCTTCTACCCATTTGGTGAAATATTCCACGGCCACAATTAGGAACTTCTTCTGTTGAGTGCCCGTCGGGAACGGTCCGACAATATCAATGCCCCACTGATCAAATGGACATGCTATGATTGACGGAATCATAGGATGCGTCGGACGATGTGGAATGTTCGCATAGTATTGGCAATCAGGGCACTTCCGAGCGTGGTCGGCGGAATTCTTATCAATGGTAGGCCAGTAATAGCCTTGTCGTATGATTTTCTGGGCAAGAGTTCTTCCCCCGGAATGACTTCCGCAGCTTCCGTTGTGTATCTCTTCCAGCACAGTCTTTGCTTCTTGCGGGCTTAAACACCTCAAGTGAGTCCCGGCAAAAGATCTTTTGTACAAATCTTCCCCCAGTATAAAGTATATGTTCGCTCGACACTGCACACTCCTTGATTCCTTCGGATCAGCTGGTAGAGATCCGTCCTTGAGATAGTTCAAGATGTCAGTCATCCAATTTCTTCCTGTGTCAGTTATCATAACAGCTGAATTGAGA
Source organism: Plantago major (assembly GCA_026545765.1). Lineage (NCBI taxonomy): Eukaryota > Viridiplantae > Streptophyta > Magnoliopsida > Lamiales > Plantaginaceae > Plantago > Plantago major. The sequence continues at coordinate 49,039 of JAIFAC010000133.1, read as the reverse complement.
CTCATGACGGATGAGTCAGTAACAGTGAGTAGGATTACTCTCCTCGTGTCCATAGCCGCTATTGCGGATGCGTATTTGGCCAAAGCATCCGCTCTTTCATTCTAGGCTCTGTCAAACTTTTCCAGGGTAAATTCCTCAAAGAGGCTGGCTTCCTGCTTGAGTAGCTCAAGATACTTGATCATCGAAGGACCTTTGGTGGCAAAAGTTCCTGAAAATTGAGCTTTAACTAGCTGTGAGTCCATGTAAGCTTGAGCTTCCGGACTTGCAGGGATTTCGCCAGACGTAGCCCGACTAACAATGCTTCGTACTCAGCCTCATTATTGGTGACTTTGAATTCCAAGGATATCGCGTAGTCGAGTTCTGCGCCATCAAGGCTCTTAAGAAAGATTTCAATCCCTCCCACTCTTCCAGTGGAGGAACCATCCACTTCCAATGTCCAGACATCAGAAGGATGTTTTTTGGTCTGGAGATCTTCTGTAAGCTCCTGAGGTTCCAACCTTTGTTCCCCTTTTCCTTTGATTTCCGGTCCGGAGTTGTTAGTACCGGATCCGCTTGCAATATCGTCAAGAAGGAACATTTGGTTGACCCGAGTTTCCTCATATGATGCAGGCAGGGACTAATTGATGAATTGAGCATCCTGGAGGTTTTCTGGGTTAAACTTCGGAGGAACTGGCTTCCGGACGATCTGCTTGGTGATTAGGCATTCAAATGCATGTTTGTCAGGGACTTTCTCTGAATCCGCTTCGGGATATTCCGCTAGAAAATAGGCGAGGACTTGAGCTTTCTTGGCTGACGGAGCCTGATAGCAAATGTCGTATTCACTCAGCTCAATCGCCCACTTAGTGAGTCGTCCAGATTGATCGGGCTTCCCCAGGACCTGTTTCAAAGGTTCATGATTAGTACCACTATTTTGTGAGACTTGAAGTATGGTTTTAACCGCCTTGCAGTGTAAACCAAAGCATATGCAAGTTTCTCAATCTTCACGTATCTTGTCTCCGCCCCAGCAAGGGATTTGCTAAGAAAGTAGATTGGCAAATGATCATTAGCCTGAATCTGTACTAATACGGAACTCATTGCCGCTTCCGTGATTGCTAGGTAGAGGTAGAGTGGTTTCTCCTTCGATGGGTTTGGAGAGCAGTGGAGGGGAATGGAGGTACTTTTCAATTTTGAAAGCCTCGAACATTCCATGATCCACACAGCTCTCTCCTTTAGGAGGATTTTGAAGAACGGAAGGTTTTCTCCATGATTGTGAAATAAAACGACTTAAGGACATGAGACTTCCTATGAGTCGCTATACCTCATTGAGGTTTTTTGGATGCGGCAGATCTAGGATTGCCTTGATCTTCTCAGGGTTTGCGCTTATCCCTCTTTCTGTGACCATGTATCCGAGGAACTTTCCTCCTTTCACTCTGAAAGTGCATTTTTCTGGAGTCAACTTCATTCCGTACTTCCTAAGGATAGCGAAGCACTTGTTCAAATGATCCACATGTTGTTCTTCAGTTTTGCTCTTGACGAGGATGTCATCCACGTATACTTCCATGGTTTTTCCAATTTTTTCCTTGAACATTTGGTTCACCAGTCATTGGTAAGTGGCTCCCGCATTTTTCAATCCGAAGGGCATCACCTTGAAGCAGTATACTCCCCCTGCGATGAAAAAACATTTTCTTGGCGTCCTCCTTGGCCATCAATTTGGTAAAACCTTGGTATCGTCCATGAAACTTCGATAATGCACATCCGGACGTGGAGTCGACTAATTGATCTGCTCGGTGGCAATGGGTACGGATCTTTTGGGCAGAACTTGTTCAACCTGGTGAAATCATTGCACATCCGCCATTTGCCCGATGATTTTTCGACCAGAACCACGTTGCAAACCCAATCGGAATAACGGACCTCTTCGATGTGTCACCTTTCGAGTCGATCAACTTGGCGATATGATGGCATCCTTGACCGGACCAAAATCTTTCCTCTTTTCTCGGATATACTTAATCGAGGGATCCATGTTCAGACGGTGAACAGTAATCCTCGGATCTATTCCCTTCAGGTCATCGGTACTCCAAGCAAACACGTCATTGTTGTCTCGGAGACAAGCAATGAGCTTCATTTCAACCTCCACGTTCATCTCTGTTCCGATTCTTATTTTCTTGTCTGGGCTTCCAACAACAATCTCAATTTCCTTGAGAGTTTCATGAGGCTCGATTTGCACAGCCCTAGGAAACTTCTCCTTCTGGCCCCCCACTCCAATCAGCGGATTCTCCTTTTTGGCCGGAAGAACAACTTGTGGGTCGAATTAGTAGTTGTCGACCTGAGGCGGACGCTCTTCTTGTGGACATAATGTAACATTCCCAGGCTTCACGGACGTTTCCCACCTCTTCTCCAACTCCGATGGGAGTTCGAAACTTTATTGTATGGAGAGTGGAGAAATAGCCGGAATTGATTGAGCCGGGCCCAAAGAAGGCATTGTAGTCGAAAGTCCGTCCACCACTACAATCGGACGACTAAGTCACTCTTAGGGAAAGTCCGAGTGAGGCGTCTGACATAACACTTCCTAGGAGTCGAACAGTTCCCCCTCCGAACCCTAGTATAGAGGTGTGGACTCTCTCATATCGGATTCTACCCAGCTCCATCTGGTCTAGTGTTCTTTTAGAAATGATATTCAAGGAACTCCCTGTGTCCACCAAACTTTTGTTCACTCGATAAGTCGCGATGGTTAACGAAACCACCAGCGGAACATCTGGATTATCAATGTCCTCTCCTCCTGCCGTAGGAGGAGAGATCTCACTATCATCGAAGGATATAGTGTTTGTACCCCGAATAGCTGGAGCAGCATACGCTCTATCGTTGTTCCGAAGATTTTGAGCAGTCCGCTCTCTCGCGTTCCTACTATCACCTCCAAATGGTCCGCCTGCGATGGTGTTGATCACTCCAATGTACGGAGGGTTTTCCATATCAATGTCATCGCTATATCTGTACGGATGTCCATCCGTGCGAGGCGGATAGTGAGCCGGCGGAGGCGGCAAAGATAGCGGACGGGGTGGTGGTTCTGTAGCATTATCCTCCCTCCTTCGCTCCGTTCTATCGTGCCTGGAGGGCTCATCCGCATAGATGTGCTCCTTTAGCTTGCCTTCTCTCACGGTTGTTCAACCTCATTTTCAATTGGATCGGTGTTGGTCGGATAACGGCAAAGTAAAAAGACTAGGGGGGTGAATAGTCGTTTAAAACTTTTGTCGATAAAACTATTTCTCGAGATATCGAGTAGATATCGATACTTAGAATCGAGCGGAAGACTTAAGATAGATAGATAAGTGCAGTTAAAGTGTGTGTGTGTGTTGTTGAAATGTAAAATACGAGAAAAGTAAATAACACAGCAAGTATAGTGGTATCACGGAGGTGGCGTAATCCTCCAACTAATCCACTTGGTCTTCCAAGACCTAGAATTCACTAGAATAGATAATTGAGGTCACCTTACAAAATCCTATTCTAAGATTTCTTAAGCAGATGGTTCCCGACCAAATGTTCCCCGAGTTGTTCCCGGCTTTCTGACGAAGCACTTCTGTACTCGAAACCTTTTGAGCTATTCCTAGCTTCCCAAGCTAAGTACTTCTGTGCTCGATAACCTTGAGTTATTCCTTAGTTACCCAAATCAAATACTTCCTATACTCCGTTAACCTTGGAGTTATTCACGATTTTCAAACTAAGTACTTCACATGTACTCCACTTGATTATGGTGTTGGTTTTGGTTTGAGTTGTCAGATGAGCTTCTTTGTTAACTTTTCAGTTAATCAGATAGCTCTGTGAATCAAGTATACTTAATACACTTTTCAATGTATGGTATCTTGTTCTTTTTACTGACCCAAGTCTTAGATAAGTGTTCAAGAGAATGAATCTCAGATACTTGATCTTTCAATTCAACTCTTTCACAGATAGCAGTGCTTGTTTAGGATCAGGACACTTAGAACTTTAGTGTTACTCAAGATCAAAAGATTTGGTCGCAACAGAAAGCTTTGAGGATAAGTAAGTTACTTTGAGAGAGTAAGGTGTTCAGCGTTGTGTCGTGTCTCCTTCTCAAGCAGTCTAAGTGTTGATATTTATAGATGAATTTGAGTGCCGTTTGAATAGTATCCGTTAGGCTCAAATTCAAACTATTGATATCTGTGTATAGTACTGTAGCAGGTTTTGTCTTCTTCTTCAGAAGCTACCGTTGCCTTTGTTCAGACATCTCTGTCCGTGCATTAAATGCATTGTACTAAACTTTTTGTCCTGTAGTGCCAACGGAACTATGCTTTATCGAGACTAGTATTATCTGATTCTTTGCACGTCCTTATCTTCAATCTTCAGATACCACTTTTATTGAAACAACTTTGTTTGCAATATATATATTTCTTTTTCAGAAATGTGGTTAAAGCTCAAGGTATCTGAGAATAGATATCTGTGGACACTTTCCTTGTTTTCAGATAGGCCTTTTATTTCTCAGATATCTCTTGTGACACAGTTTGTTTAAAACTATTCGTGTCTTCAAGATATCTGGCTAAGGTATCTGAAAAGCTTTCGATAATCTTATGCGATTTCTTCAAGTCTTCAATGTCGTTGAGCTTGTTCTGCTTGGATGTCTTCTTCTTGGTCTTCTCTTCATAAAATAAAAATTACATTTTGAGACCTAACATCCTATACAAGATTAGCTAGACTATCATATTAAGTGGGTTTCCTCTTTTACAATGTTCAAGTGAACCAAGAGTACTAATCACCTTTCTGAGACTAAGATAAGTCATCATGTTGCTGATCAAAATCTAAACAGATATTTCTAACAAAATATCTAACAAATTTCCCAACAAATTTCCCCCTTTTTGATCAGTCAACGATGACTATCTGACCTATTACAAATCTGGATGAGTGAACAATCCAACACTTAATCTTTCCTTAAGATTTTCAATTCATTCAATTAAGTGCAGAAAGTAAACATCAACCAAATCACAAGGTGTGATCTTTGCTGACAAGTTATCTTTTATAGAATACTATCTGAGAGTAAGTTCTTGGATAAGTTACAAGAGATTAGATAACAATACATAGAACAAGTTTGGCTCAGTCAGCAAAAATACAAAAACTACATAGTAAATTAGGACAACAGGGGTAACCAAGCTCCAAGTAAACATCCTAATAGACTAGTCTTCAAGTCTTCAACTCTTCAAGTCTTCAACGAGTTCTATGGATCGATGCAAAATTTCCTATCTCGAAACCTTTTGGTGTCATCGAATAATCATAGAGAAGTGTTACGAGCATCTCGGTGTCTCTGGCAAATCCACGAGACCTCTTTGTAGGTTTTGGTAGGATTTTCTTGACAAAATGTTTGACCAGATACTTTCCCCACTTCCGGGCATGCTCTATTACGATGTCGAAAGCTTGAAGTATTCGTAGATAATCCTCGGATATCGATGTCACCCTTGTATTGATCTTGATTGGATAGAGCGACTCATAGGGTTCCACAATGAGTCTTGCTCTTGTGCTGTTCTGTGATATTGATTACATGCACATCATCGGCTTTCCATATGGACATTCATCGAGAGGTCCTTTCTCATGGCTTGATTCTCTTGACAACTTCAAAATCGACCGGGCTTTAATGTGATTGGTGTTGATCAAGGTTGGCTTATCTTTTCTCCATGCCATAAGTTGTTTATGGATTGGTTAAAATCTTGAATTTACCAATAGATGCTTAAGTTCGAATCGAATAGCCATTTTACGATTGATGCACATGAGGCGGAGGAATCATTGTCATACTTCACATACTCTATTTGGCTTCTACGCTTTGAGTGGAAGTTGACTTTGTCTTTGCTCGACTCTCGATCTGTTCCTTCTGTCTTGAATTCTCTTTGGGGTTGTTGCTTGAAGAACCACCTGGATAGACTTGGTATTTCCGGTGTTTTTAGGCTGCTAGGGCTTTGCGACTATGGGCTCGATTAGGCTTTCAATTTTCCTTTTACTGTGAAGAGGAGCTTAATCTTCATCACATTACTCATCATCATCAAGATTTAATCTTGTGAGAGTTTCTGACCTTCTTCATTGCCGGGGACTTGATTTGACCTTCTTCTTCTTCTTGGAAGATTCATCAATCCCTTTAACTTGTCTTCTCCTTGGAGCCTTGGTACTCCTTGGAGGTTTACGTGCCATGGCCCTTGTTATCATTGTAGTTCCTTGATGGGTTTTAGGAAGCGACCACTATTTACCATGACTTGGTTTGAGGAGGGTTCATTGATTACGAGTGGTGGGCGTGAAGTTTTCATGTTTCTTCTTCCTTTGAGCCGCTTTTGACTCAGTTTCTTCTTGTTTTCTTCTCCTTCTTCCCATTCCCCGACTTTGAGGTCGGTTGTACCTCTTTCCCCCTTAGTCATTGTTGGTGACTCGGTCTCATAAAAGAATCGAGAGAGAGTTAAAGTGCCCTTGTAAATAATTATGTCGTGACCAACCGAAGTTGGCTTTGAGCTCTGATTTTGTTTGATAAGTCCATTGTCCTTATCGGTGAGCTCTTGATGGGCTAGGATGGCATATGCTTTTCCGGTGTAACTTGCCTCTTGAAAGCTTTTTCAGCTAAAGACGCATCATCGTCCCTTATCATTCCCAGATCTTTCTGAGCAATGACTATGCTAGTTGTTCTCTGAGTGATGAGCTCAGTGAACTTTTTCATTTCAGAGAGGACGGAGGCAATTATTTCCTTGTTCTGTGAAGACAAATCCTTGTTCAGATGAGCCAGTACTTGGTATCTGTTCATGTATTCATGGGAGTGGACATTTGGCAGTTTTCTGAATATTGCAGGAGCAATCAGCTTCCTTTTCAAGTGAGAAACCGCTAAATGTTCATTGCGGTGTTCTACCAAAGTCTTGTCTTCTTCATCATCTGAGTAATCAGCCCAGTGATCTTCATCCTCTTGGACATTCTCATCGATTGTATCGAGTCCAGCAACCATCTCAAAGATTGGTTTCTTCCCTTTCTGGGAGGAGGATGGTACTTCTTTTGAAGATGATGCAGCCTTAGCATCATGCTTGACTTCAGATACTTCTTCAGTATCGAGTTCTTTGGTGATATCATTCACAGCATCCTGTAGCTCTTTAACCTCAGAGTAAGCAATCATTTCTTGTAAGTATTGATCTTGTAGTTGATCAAGCTTGTCTCTGGATCTAGCTATTTGATCTTCCAGTTGAAGATGGAGTTGTTGTTCTTCTTCCAGCGGTTATGCGAGTTGACGATTACGGTTTGAGTGTTTAAAATTTTACGATTGGTTTCTTGAGCTCGACTACTTGTTCGGTAATGGCGGGTGTTGGTGAGAAGATGGATGAGTAGATTTACGAGGAGATGGAGCGGAGATTTACGTGAAGTCTTCTCGGTGTGCTTTTCGGTGGTATTATTTCTTAGCGAAATTCCCGGTCCACAGTGCGAGGCATCATCATCATCCTTTTTATGCATGTCATCCTTTTGGTGATGGTGGGTGGGAGGTTCATCGAAATCATTTTCGTTTATCTCTTCCTCCTCATCATCTTCAGATACAAGATTGATCACGTCAGGAATAGTGATCTTCTGCCCATTAACCTCTTCTTGTTCAGAAGGTATAAATTGCAGAGTTTGAGGCAGAACTGGCTTGAATGCCATTTGTAATCTTGTCGACCATCTTTGTCGAAGGCTTGTATCAAGCTGTCGCCACTTCTGGAAATCCTTATGCAATAAATTATGGCCATGTACTATTAGGTAGGAACATTGCATGGATATATGTCTCCAAGTCGAGCTCGTGCTCGTCGATTGGTTGATCTGTGATTCTCAATATTTGAGAGATCGAGCACCTTAACCTTTGCCATTTCTTGAAGCATTGAATATGCTTTGGCGGTGTGAGCTTTGAAGAAGGAAGTAGGTCCCTTGTCTCAACATTGGGAGCACTGCTTGGCACTCGTTTGAGCACGAAGAAAGAGTTTTGAGTGAGCTTCAAAACTTTTGTAGATATCTGAGTAGAAGTGTAGTGTAGTTTAGAGTTACGAGTAAGTACTTGAGCTCGAGACTTGTGCTCTTGAGACAATTGGTGTCTCGGATATCTTGTTGTGGTAGGAGACTTGGAATGCAGTCGCATCAATCTTTCTTTCTTGAACGAGAATTAAAATTATCACAATACTTAGGAAATTTTATCAAGAAAACTTTAAGTGACAAGTCGGATATCCGAGAGGTCAATTACCTCCATGGGAGGCTCGGATACTTGTCTCTGAGGAGACTTGTGCGATCTGGAATCTTTTCTTGTGATGAAGGCCTTGATGCCTCATCGGTTTCCATAGAGTGCGAGGATGTAACTCATCCCCTTGCACTTCTACTTGAGTGAGCACAGGGTAGAAAGCATTGAATAATTTAGAGAAGATTTTAGTTAACCCAAGGTGAAGAATATTTATCATTGATTTTCATATACCTTCATCTTTGGAAGGCTCGATGATCATTCTTGAAACCTTGTCGGTTTATGGGTTTTCTTCTGGCATTTCTGCCTTATCTTCCTCTTTCTCAGTTGGAGCCTGTTAGAAACATTTATTTTAATGATTAAGCACATAAACATATAACTGAAGAAGTGTTATCTTAAGAATCCATTATTACTTGTAGCGCAGCTCGAGATATCTTAAGAGGCGAGGTTGAGGGAACCTCCTTCTCTGTTTCTGAGGTAAGCTTTTCAGCTTCCTCTTGTTTTTGTGTTTCTAACTCAGCCTGTAACAAAGAATTTTTATAAATAACAAGATGTACAAGCATAAAATTTGCACAAGATAAGAGTTAAACCATTCAACTACCTGATCTGTGTCAGGCTGATTGGTCTCTGAAACTTGTGACATTTCTATACATTGGTCTTCTTGTTCCAGTATTTCTTCTTTGTTTGAAGTTTCAGGTACTTCACACCTTTCACAGTATCTGACTCGGTTGCCTCCTGAGTTGATCATTACGAGTAGATGTCTCAGTTTGATCCCTCTCATTGAGTTGGGGAACCTGCTCTTTTGCAGGATTTTCTTCAGCATACTGCATTGCTGGTAATTCGAAATGAAGTTCATTTACCATTTCATCAACCACTTGTGGTTGTCTGGAAGCAGAGGATTGGTCAGTAGAATGTTCTTCCAGATTTTTAGATGTGGCATTTTTATCAGCATCTGCCAGCACTAAATTACCACTCATCAGGGCTTCTTGAAGTTGTGCATAAGAAACGTTCCCTGATGATGTGTTTACCTGACAACCTTTGCTATAGGTGCTTGTTGACACTTTGAGGTGTAGGTTCTTCTTCAGACACCTTATCACCAGTTACTATTTCAGTAACCTTAGCCCTCTTTGCTCTTTCTAGGACTTGAGAGATGACTAGTTCATCATCTTCATCGTCAGAGCTCTCATCAGCATTAGGAACTGATTGGTCCATTACTCCTGCGGTTTCTGCAGATAGGGCTTGGTGTTTTTCACCACTTTTGGTAGAATTTATGAGTTCATCAGCAAGGCTTTCTGTAATAGTCTTCACATTTCTGGAAGCACTTTCTCTTGCTAAGTCTACTTGTTCAGTAGTTGATAACTCTTTTGCAGCATTGATGAGTTCATCTGCCTTTATCAGTTCATCGGCAATGCCTGCAGATATCTGAGAATCGACAACCTCTTTGGGTGTGTCTTCTGATTTGCCAGCAGACTTCTTTCTTGAAGTTCTTGGCTTCTTGGTCGCAACCTTTTCTTCAGATACCTTTTCAGACTTTCGCTTCTTAGAACCTTTCTGAGACCCAGTAACCTTTTTCATCAAGTTTGTATACTCATATTTGTAGAGTAGGTTACTGTTGGCTATTTCAGCCGTCTCTCTGAGCTCAATGCCAAGCTTCTCCAGTAAGTAGCATATCTTCAGACCATAGCCTACTGTGGCCTTTGGCTCAGCTAGTCCTTTGGAAATCTTAGGCTCGAAGCCTAAAAAATCTTCTTCACAAACTTCATGAAGGCGTACTTTCCCCAGTTAAAAGGGTTTTCCAGCCTTTTGTCTTGTTGATTCAGCAAGAACATCATAATCCATCGTTCTTGGCTTATCTGGTCAGCACCTCCTTGTAGACCATCAAAGCATCTGTGAAGAATGCAAGCGGTACATCGGTGAACCACGGATATGGTTCGGATGTTAAGCTTGAACTTCGGTGGGTGTATCGATTTTCAAGATCACACACGTCCATCTGATTCTTTAACACCTTCAAGGAGATCATCATCCTTGGTGTTTATTTCAAAATAATTTCCAATATTTTGAAACTCAAACAACTTACAGAAAGTTGTTAAGTCCAGAAGGATTTCCTTTCCTTGGGTGAGGTTTTGTGAACACTATTTCGGTGCCTTGAAACACGGAAATAATCTGAGTTGTTGTAGAATTCCAACACATCGGTGATGAAATTCCACTAGAAGCGACGGATAGAAAACCCTTGATTTGTGCCTTTTCAAGCATGTCGAGAATTAGCTTTACATCGACTTGGTTTTCTATTGCGGTAGTGAGGTATTCTTCAACCATGGCACCACCCCAAATCATTACGTGATTTGAAGTCGAATGGGCCGATTAAAATCTCCTACCGGTTGTTCACAATAACCAACTCTGGTGCTTGCTTTTCATGATACCGGTGGAGGATTGAGATTTACGTGTGGTTGAACTTTTAGGGCTATCTCTTTATATAGTGTAGGATTTGAAATTGGTGTTTGAAAGAGATTTGATTGAATTCTTTGGAAAAACTTAATCTTGATTTGCGAGATTGTAGAAGGTTTGCGAGAATCGAGAAGGATTTGCTATTTTTGTAAGATGAGTTTGGATTAGGCAAAAGTGATTTCTTATGCCAAAATCCTATATATATAGCAATAGAATCTCAGGACATATACATACAAATTGATTTTGTGTATGTATCGTGATTTACAAGCGTGAGCAAAAGCTAGTTCGGCATTAAATGCAAAGTGGGCTTTGTCGAAATTTTCTGATCCACTATTTACTGTGAATTAATTTCCACCTTATAGATCAATCGCTTAATTTCATCAAGGGTCACCATTGCTTCTTCAGCAATGATCACAATCAACAAGTGTAATTGTGCCCATTTAATGAATTTTGGGTAATAGCTATCTGAATCACGTTTTTGTATGACCAAGAACCTTTGTTGCATCTGAATCATCTTATACTTAGGATTTTTCCAAGTTTTCATGAAGATAGAAATAATGCAATTTCAAGAGAGTAGTTATTGCGAGATAGTTGTACTATTCTCTTTTGTGTTCCCCGTTTATAGAGTGATTCAGATATCTGAGTTCCCGTCTCAGAGATCTTAAGCTGTCTTTTTGCTCTTTAGCCTTTTTGACTTCTGGATACCCGTTCCAAATTTCTCTTTTCTCTTCTGCGGATGCCGTTCGGATACCTCTTCTCTGGATGCCGTTCGATTCTGAACTCTTCGGTTCATTGGTAGTTCCATTAGTCAAGACTATGTCTTAAGGCTAAGAATCTACTTTCTTGTAGTGGCTTAGTGAAGATATACGCAAGTTGGTCTTGATGCCAATCTTGAGTATCTCTATATTGCCCTTTTCAACATGGTCTCGATGAAGTGATGTCTAACATCAATATGCTTTGTTACGGCATGAAATTTAGGATTACGTGTAATCGATAGCACTTGTGTTGTCACAGAAAATGGGAGTTTTCTTCTCATCGAGTCCATAGTCTTTAAGTTGTTGTTGTATCCACAGAATTTGTGTTGCATAACAACCTGCAGCAATATATTCAACCTCTGTGGTAGAAGTTGCAATTGAGTTTTGCTTCTTGCTAAACCACGAGATAAGTCTATTACCGGCGACAAGTTCACGAGGTGCTTTTCCTATCAGCGAGATCCGGCATAATCGTCCCAGTACCGGCTAAACTCAATCTGCTTTCTTTAGGATACCACAATCCTACATCTCTTGTACCATTTACATACCTTAATATTTTCATAGCAATGTTGTAGTGTGTTTGCATTGGATTTATGCAATCTAGCACTCCAACATATTGAATATCAGTCTACTTGGTGAGGTAAAGTAGTGAACTATCAATTTCTTATACTTATGTTCTTGAACACTCTTATCGATTCGGTATAGGTCATTTTGGTTCCAATGCTCATAGGTATCTTAGCATTCTTTTGAAGGCTTAAGATTGAATTTGTGAGCATATCTTTTGCATACTTTGTTTGACTAATGAATATTCCATCATTGAGTTGCTTGACTTGCAATCTGAAAATAATTCATTTCTCCCATCATGCTCATCTCAAACTTACTTTTCATGAGATTTGCAAAGTCATTACAAAGTTGCTTGTCCTTAGATCCAAATATGATGTCATCAACATATACTTGAACTAAGAGTAGTTTCCCATCATGATTTAAGGTAAATAAAGTTTTATCAACTTCACCTTTCTTGAAACCACTTTCCAGAAGGTATTTGGCCAAAGTGTCATACCATGCTCTTGGAGCTGTTTGATCCATCTGAGCTTTCTGCAGTTTATAGACCATTCTACTTTCTGAGGAAACTTCAAAGCCAGGTGGTTGCTCAACATAAACTTCTTCTGCAAGTTCACGTTCAAGAATGCACTTTTGACATCCATCTGATAAACTTTAAAATCTTTATGAGCTGCAAAGGCTAGAAAGAGTCTTATTGCATCGATCATTTGGTGCATATGACTCATCAAAATCTAAGCCTTGATGCAGGTAAATCCCTTGGCAACCAATCTTGCTTTGTTTCTGGTTATTTCACCAGATTCATTCATCTTGTTTCTGAAAACCCATTTGGTTCCAATCACAGATATTCCTTCTACAAATGGAACTAATTTCCAGACTTTGTTTCTCACAAATTGATCCAGCTCTTCTTGCATTGCAGAGATCCAGTCTTGGTCTCCTAATGCTTCTTCTATATTTTTAGGTTCAATATTTGAGATGAAACATCCAAAGAGAGAATTAGCATTTTCAGCTATTGCTCTCCTAGTCCTAACACCTTGATTAATTGGTCCAATCACATCTTTTTCAGGATGATCCTTGATCCATCTCATCATAGGTTTAGTGCTAGTAGGATCAATATCCAAATGATTTGAATGTGAATCACTAGGATTTTGATTTGATACTATTTCAGTATCTGAGACATTTTGCTCCTCAGAAGGCAATTAATGTCTGACACTTGCTCAGTGTTTGAGCAATCTGGAACATGTCTTTCAGAGAGATTGTTTCCAGAGATAGCTTCATGATGAACATCTTCAGTTTCCATTTCTGGAAGTTTTATAGGAAATTCTTCATCACGTTTGTGAGTCATCTTGTTGTTACTAGGCACTTCATGCTTTTCTACGTCAGAGTCATCCTCACTTTCCATAATGATGTTTCTCCTTTCTGAGGATTCTTCTTCAGAATCCCTCAGCAATAGTTCTTTGAACCTTTCTGAGAGTTCATCATTAGGAGGTGTTTTCTTACTTCCTTCATAGAATACAACATGGGCGATTCTTCAATTTTCTTTGTTCTTTTGTTGTAAATTCATGAAGCTTTGCTATTAGTGGAATAACGAGAAATACACCTTCATACGCCTTTGGTTGAAATGTTCTCGAGATAATCTTTCCCATTGTTTAGAACAAAACATTTACAACCGAATACTCTCGGATGTTTGATATTAGGGGTCTACCAACCAAGATTTCATAAGGGTCTTGTCATGGTGTTTGTTTATCAAACATACATTACGAGTGTAACAAATGTGTTTGACTTGACCCAATAAATTTCACTTATTTGATGTGTCATTAGCATCGTCCTTGCGGCTTCTTTAAGGGTTCTGTTTTCCTTTTTTAACACCATTTTGTTGAGGTGTTCTTACGAGAGGAAAGTTGGTGTTGTATACCTTTGGTACAAAACTCCTTTATGTCTTGGTTGACAAACTTCGATTACCATGATGCATACGATTGCGATACCTTGTCATTTTCATGACTTCAAGCTTTTTGACAAGTTTGGTATCTCCACCTGGCATCATATTTGTGTTTGAAAGACAACCCAAGTGAATCTTGAAGTCATCTACAACAACGAGACCATACTTCTTTCTGCATAACTAATTCAGATGATTCAAAAAGATCCATGTGTAATAGTTGCGTGGTCTAACACTTAAATTATACGATTTTGGACTTGAAAGAGATCTTAGATTGTTTCCCCATCGGCAGTGAGCAGATACCATCCTTTACGAAAGATGCTGCAGGAAGGCGACCACTAACTCTTTCTTGACAAGTCTATTGAGTTTTGAAGTTCAAGTGACTCATTCTTTTGTGCCATAACGGTGCTCTTACGTGACCAGATTGACTCACCATGAGACATTCTTGATTGTGGCGAGATGCCCAATCGGCAACATAAAATGCGCCTTTCATGAGCAACCAAGGTATGCGCTTTGACTCATTGTCAATTAGTTTGCGATATTTTGCTTTGAATTTTATAGTAAAACCCTTATGCAAAGCGGCTCATGCTAAATAGATTATATTTCAAATCCTTTACATGTAATACATCGGTGATTGTTAATGTTCCCAATTTGGCGTTGCCAAATCCGGAGAGGATTTAACTCTCCTCAAAAATCGATATACGGTCATGTGTTGCAAGCTTTGTAATCGACGATTTGCTTTATCTCTGTCATGTGCTTTCGCATCCACTATCAAATAGCCATTGTGCTTTAGTCGAACTGACGCACACTGCGAGAAGCGGAGATTAGGTTCTCAATTTACAATTGGAACCATCAGGACTAAACAATCTTCCAGTAGGAATCCATTTTTGAATGAATTTCCTTGGAACATTCTTTTGTCTGATAGGAACATAAGGAGGAATTCTAATTGAATGAATATCATTATTGAGAATTATTTTCTTCCTTGGTGTGTTCCTAGGTGCTCCATTTGGTGCTTCGGATACTGTCAGTTTACGAGTTTGCTTTTCGACGACAAACTTAGCTTTCCTTGCGATTTCTTCTAGCCGGCATTGATTTTCGGTGGCTTGATTCAACTTCCACCGATAATTGCTTTGAGCAATTCTAGCTTTTAGCCATCGTTCTTGCTCCTGTTTGTATTCATGAGCAAGTCGTTTCCCGATGCCTTTATAGCCAATACCGTTTCGAGCACTTGAAGCTATCTGAGATCTTTTCTTAGCAGCTTTGCTAGTCTCTGGTTGGTCCAATTTCTTTCCAGAAAAAGTGACATGGGAGAATTTTCCAGCTCCTGCAATTCTACCCTTTTGGGAGATTCTTTCCTTACTCTTATTCAGAGTGATAGAACAATCTGTATGTGTATTCAGCCCAAGTCCTTTCTTTTCTGAAGGATCTCTTAAGTAAGATTGTACTTCAGTAAGAGTGTCACTAGCTTTGGCATAAGATTGAAAAGATAATTCTTTCTTCTTGAGTTCCTCGTTCTCAGAAAGAAGATCTTCATATTTCTTTCGTAATTCATCCATTGCTTCTTTATGTGACTTTTCAGTCTCAGATATCTGAGCTTTGAGAAATGCATTTTGATCCTTTTCTCGATACCTTAACTAATTGAGAATTTTCCTTTGCAAGAGAATTCTTTTCTTCTTCAAGATTTTCGGCTCTAGCTCGGATCATTAGAAATTCTCTTTCATAGATGTCAAGTTCTTTCCTGAGATTTTCTAGATCTTTTATTTCTTCTTCATCACTTTCATGAGTATAACAAGAAGTATGTGTTACCTCATCAGCCATAAGACAGATTTCTATGTTAGAGATGTCTGGACCGTCAATTTCAGCAACTCCACACATTTCATTCTTCTTGAGGCCGAAGTCGATTATGTCATGACGACCTCCACATAATTCTGGTGATGGTAAGGTTGAGTCATCTGAATTGTCATCTTCAGAATCTGTATCAATGTCTAGAGCATCCAGTTGAATTTGGATTTTCTTTCTTCAGTTAACAAAGCTTTCTGGCTTCCTCTGAAGATTCTTCTATCTTTCTTGTCACCTGTCCTTAGTTTGTTGAAGGCAGGACAATCCTTCTTGAAGTGGCCAGGTTTCTGACAATAGAAACAAATATCGTTTCCAATTTCTGCTTCCTCAGTACATGATGCTTTAAAGTGGCTTGTTCGTGAGCTTTGCATATTTTGTCTTGGTGATAGTTTGAAACTAGATGCTTTTGACTTCTCTTTGGCTTTTCTTCTCTCAATTTCTCATTGACAAATTTGCTCATTTGCTTTGCGGCAAGAGCATCCTCGATCTCTTCCTTGCTTTTCTTCTTTTGAAGTTCCTTGAGCAACTAGAGCAATACGCAACTTTTAGGTTGTTTGTTCTCTTTGTGTTGTCTCATAATCTACCGTAGCAAGATGTGAGAAGAGTTCCCTTTGGAGTGATATTTGGCATTCCTTGGTTAAAATAAAAGAATTTGGTATGCTCCGGTTGTGGTTAAGACTTGACAATAGTCTTAATCTTTTACATGGGAGTATCATTCTTTCCCAAGTCTTGCCATATCACTCATGAGAGTAAATCTGAAATCAAGTTCTTCGAGTTTGATGGGTCCTTGTTTGAAATTTTGAAATTTCAACTTGAGAACTTCGAACTTGTTTTCTTTGGTTTTCGATTAAACGATTTCTTCAATCGGTTGCGAGCAACTTCGCCATTTAGCACCCACAGTTTACTTGTATGTGCTCAGTGTCGATCGATGATGATATTACGAGCTTGACCATCAGACGATTCCTCTTGGCATCTTAGATGTCGAGTTCTCTGGCTTTGGTTACGTAAATAACTTGACTAGTAGATCTCCCACTTGTTGGCGCATCGGTTTGTGAAGATCCTTGGCTTTGATCTCTGTCTCTACCATTAGAAACCTCCATGACTTGTTTGAGTTGTTGAATGACTATTGGGCCATTACGTATCACTTGATCATTTCGTCACTTATGGCTTCAGGTGGAGCATCATGTTATTTTTCCATTTCGTAGTTCTACGGTTTGAGCAGGTTGCATCACTCGAGACATTCACGCACTTAACACACAAATTAAATAGTCCTCGAAAATGGACAAAGTTCCTTCACCTATCGGGGATCTAGGTTGGTCTGAAGGCTTGTGAACCTCCTTTCGATACCACTTGTTGGTCAGATAACGGCAAAGTAAAAGACTAGAGGGGGGTGAATAGTCTTTTAAAACTTTGTCGATAAAACTATTTCTCGAGATATCTAAGTAGATATCGATACTTAAAATCGAGCCTTGAAAGACTTAAGATAGATAAGTGCGAAGCTTGTTAAAGTGTGTGTGTGTGTTCTTTGAAATGTAAGTCAGAAAAGTAAATAACCAGCAAGTATAGTGGTATCTGGAGGTGGCGTAATCCTCCAACTAATCCACTTGGTCTTCCAAAGACCTAGAATTCATTGAATAGATAATTGAGGTCACCTTACAAAAATCCTATTCTAAGATTTCTTAAACAGATGGTTCCCAACCAAATGTTCCCCCTGAGTTGTTCCCCGGCTTTCACAGCCAAGTACTTCCTGTACTCAGAAACCTTTTTGAGCTATTCCCTAGCTTCCCAAGCTAAGTACTTCCTGTGCTCAATAACCTCGGAGTTATTCCTTAGTTACCCAAATCAAGTACTTCCTATACTCCGTTAACCTTGGAGTTATTCCCTGATTTTTCAAACTAAGTACTTCCTGTACTCCACGCCAGTTATGGTGTTGGTTTTGGTTTGAGTTGTCAGATGAGCTTCTTTGTTAACTTTTCAGTTAATCAGATAGCTCTGTGAATCAAGTATACTTAATACACTTTTCAATGTATGGTATCTTGTTCTTTTTACTGACCCAAGTCTTAGATAAGTGTTCAAGAGAATGAATCTCAGATACTTGATCTTTCAATTCAACTCTTTCACAGATAGCAGTGCTTGTTTAGGATCAGGACACTTAGAACTTTAGTGTTACTCAAGATCAAAAGCTTTGGTCTGTGAAAGCTTTGAGGATAAGTAAGTTGCTTTGAGAGAGTAAGGTGTTCAGCATTGTGTCGTGTCTCCTTCTCAAGCAGTCTAAGTGTTGATATTTATAGATGAATTTGAGTGCCGTTTGAATAGTATCCGTTAGGCTCAAATTCAAACTATTGATATCTGTGTATAGTACTGTAGCAGGTTTTGTCTTCTTCTTCAGAAGCTACCGTTGCCTTTGTTCAGACATCTATGTTCGTGCATTAAATGCATTGTACTAAACTTTTTGTCCTGTAGTGCCAACGGAACTATGCTTTGTATCAGAGACTAGTATTATCTGATTCTTTGCACGTCCTTATCTTCAATCTTCAGATACCACTTTTATTGAAACAACTTTGTTTGCAATATATATATTTCTTTGTCAGAAATGTGGTTAAAGCTCAAGGTATCTGAGAATAGATATCTGTGGACACTTTCCTTGTTTTCAGATAGGCCTTTTATTTCTCAGATATCTCTTGTGACACAGTTTGTTTAAAACTATTCGTGTCTTCAAGATGTCGCTAAGGTATCTGAAAAAGCTTTCGATAATCTTGTGCGGTTTCTTCAAGTCTTCAATGTTGAGCTTGTTACCTTGGATGTCTTCTTCTTGGTCTTCTCTTCATAAAATAAAATTACATTTGAGACCTAACATCCTATACAAGATTAGCTAGACTATCATATTAAGTGGGTTTCCTCTTTTACAATGTTCAAGTGAACGAGAGTACTAATCACCTTTACGAGACTAAGATAAGTCATCATGTTCTTGATCAAAATCTAAACAGATATTTCTAACAAAATATCTAACAAATTTCCTAACAAATTTCCCAACATACAGTCATCAGTCTCGTGACCACAACACTTGTGGAACTTGCAATACCCCTTTGCATTCTTATTCTTCCGGTTGTTGTGAGAGGGCTTTGGCCATTGGACATCCAACTTCTTCTCAATGATAGTCGCCAAGATGTCGGATCTTAGTCTATTGAGACGGGTATAATCTGTGTATCTCCTCGGCGGACTCCTTTCTTTGTGGAAGCCTTTATCTCTGTGATCCTTCTTTGGGTCAAACTTCCCCTGGTGTTGCTCTTGTTTCATCGGCTCCTTTCCTTTCTTGGAACCAGCCCTTACTGGAACATTCCTTCGGTACTCCTCTCCGTACATCACTTCTTCACAGATGTCATCTAAATGCTTTTCTCCTCACTTCGACTAGAGTTTTCTTGAACTCTGAGTTGAAAGTATTAGCATACGGTGTGGACCCGTTCCTTATCTTGTGGCTCGACTCGAAGAACTTCCGTGAAAGCGATCTAGGAAGGTCCTTAGATCTTCTTGCTCTGTATAACCGCGGTGCTCTCTGATGCTTTCTCCTTTTGATTTCCCAAATTGTACCAAGAACTTGGAAGAAAGGTCTGCATATGACTTTATTGATTTGTTCGGCAAAGCGGTGTACCAATCCATAGTCGTTCTGAAGAGGGTGGATGAGAACGTAAGAGCTTTTGTATTGTCGCTCATTCCCTTGGAATCCATCTTGCAGTTGTACCTTGTCAGGTGACCAACGGGACAAGCATCCCCATAATAGTATTCCAAGCTCGGAATTACCTGATCCGAGTTTCGGTTTCTTTCCTTTTCCCTCATGATGTCATCGCACAAGGGATTTGGTGCACTAGTAGTTATCTGCTCGTGGTCTTTTACCAGGCGTCCGAGATTCAGAATCTGGGCCTCCAAAGCCTTCTGCTGAGCGTAGATCTCGTCAGCAGTCATGATCTCTCCTGTCCTCGGATGAACAGCTACATCCGTGGGGAGTTCATCTATTCAGACCACTGGAACAGTTTCTGCTACTTGGTCTCTATCTCTCGGAGGTGCTTGTCTCGGAACTCCTGGATACCTATTATCCCCTTCTTGACACTCTCTCCTTCCGTTTGGGCTTCCCTCACCTCGAACTTGAGAGGCAGATGCCCGCCGATCCAGAAGGTCTCGCAAATCCTCTTGAGGTGGCTGATTCCCTAACCTCTGTTGGATCGGACGTTGCCTGTTTCTTGATAATGCAGGCTCTACTTGAGTAGGAGTAACCACTGGCGGAGTGGCTTGCTGGGGATGGGCATTGTTAGACCCCAGGCATCCTTGGATGATTGTGAGCAATCTATCAAACTGAGTCTCACTTAGTCCGAGGTCACTAGTGCGGACAGTGCGACCATCGGGCATAGTAAACTGTTGACCTGCGGTGGGGCCTTGAGCTTCTGCCGGAGAAGCTCGTACGACTCCTTCTCCATGGCTAGCAGGCACAGCATTCTCAGGAACACTTCGGACTCCCCTGTGCGGAGCGTCTCTACCTTCATCTGAGGATGGGCTGGCAGTGCGCCCTTCGCTCGGATACCTCCTGCCAGCGTTCCCTCCAGCCACAGTAACCCTCCGTCCCTGGGTGGGTGGACGTCCTCGTGGACGTGGTGGTGGAGTTCCTAGGCCTAGAACGCTAGTCCACGCTGCCTGTATTGTTCTTGCCATCAGCTCAACTCAAACACAAAAACTTTTTGTAAAGGTTCCCACAGACGGCGCCAAAATGTTGAGGGGTAAAACCTCGAACACTAACTAACTAAACTATTACAAGCAACCTAATCTAGGATCCGCCTCCTACTTGAAGTCCGAAGCAAGATTGGTCCGAGCTTGAGTACCTGAAAGGACTAAGTGGGGGGGCAGAATGGGTTACCCGGATTACCTATGTCAATCCGGTAAGAGACTTTACTCAAGAGAGAGTTGTAAGCTCTCAATGTAATAGTTATGAGGAAGGTTATGAAATCAAGCCCAACTTACCTTAAGGTCTTGGACCTTGTGCTATATTTATAGTTACCTCATACTTATGAGGTGGCTCATAAGATGGTGCAAAGTGTATGTCTCAGATTTGGACACCAATGCTACCTTTGGCCCATGGCCCATTAGTGAATAGTAATCCAATATTAATCAATAGGCCTGGGAGGGTAGTTTGGACCTTTCCCTCTGAGAGTACTGTTCCCCATGTTGGGTCCGTGTAAGTCCCTCAGACAGATTTGTATGCTTGGTTGATCTGGCCTTGGGTAACTCAAAGTGTCTGTACCTAGAGTTTCACGGAAGTATCTCAGTGGTTCTGTTATATACGTTTGGTCTTACTGTGATGGCGGCGTCCGAGATTCTCTCATCCGGTCCGTTTGGCATCTTAGGACTGACAGTTTGCGGTACATGGAAGGACCATGTGACCTTTTGTCAGGTTCGGAGGTCAACTGTCTGGCTTGGTCGGACCTAGCTGAGATGGCATGTTGACTTGTAAATACTAGTTGACCTGAGATGGTTTCCTTTATGTCGGACCATTCGAAGGTCGGACTAGCTTTGAATGGCTATTTCAGCCTTGATGCGCTTTAGGACACGCTCTATGGCGCCCTTAACGGATTGGACACATGTCCGTATCAACACTTTCACAAATAACAATGCTTGTTAAGGATCAGGACACTTAGAACTTTTGTGCTACTTAGAATCAAGAGCTTTGGTCGCATAGCGAAAGCTTGAATGTAAGTAGTGTGCTTGAGATAGCTTGTGAGAGTATTCAATATAAGTTCAGTGATCTTAGGTGTAAGTTCTGTGTGTGTGTTCTCAAGCAGTCTAAGTGTTGATATTTATAGATGAATTTGAGTGCCGTTTGAATAGTATCAGATTGAAGCAACTCGATTTCAAACTATTGATATCTGAGTATAATCTTGTAGTAGGTTTGTCTTCTTCTTGAAGCTACCGTTTGTTCGTTTATGTCTGTCGCGCATTTAATGCCTTTGTACTATACTTTGTCTGTAGTGTGCCAGAACTATGCATGCTTTACGAAGCTTTGCGTCCTTTTGAGAGACTATCACAACTCAAATACCACTTGTTAAAAATATATTGTTTCCGGAAACATAATCTTTATCGAGGTATCGAGTGTAGATTTACGTGGGCACTTTTCTCGTTTGAAACCTTTTATTTCTCGGATATCTTTTGCAACACCGTTTATTTAAAAATGCTTGTGTCTTGAAGATATATGGTCATAGGTATCTGAAAAACCTTTGTCTTGACAATCTTATGCGATCTTGAGATCTTCAAAATTTGTTGAACTTTTTCTTTGGATGCCTTCTTCTTGGTCTTCTTGAGAATAAAATTACATTCGAGACCTAACATCCTATACAAGATTTGCTAGACTATCATACTTAGTGAGTTTCCTCTTTACGGTTTTCAAGTGAACGAGTACTAACCACCTTTACGAGCTAAGATAAGTCATTAGGTTCTTGATCAAAATCTAAGCAGATATTCCTAACACCCATAAATTTCAATTTATATATATTGAGGTTGTTATGATTGAAAATTAACTTTATTAGATTATTAATGCATTATTTTAAGGATAAAATAAGTAAAGTTGGTAAAAGATCTTAGGTGTTGCATAGCCTTGTGGCGTGATTGGTTGCCGCCTAATCTTAGTATCATATTAGCTAATTTTGATGCTACGGTTGAGTATGTAGAGCTGCATAGGGGTGGTATTAATTAGTGTTGTTGCTAGGCATCAGCAGATTGATATTGCTTGGCGTCAAAATTTGTGTCATATGGTTTTTCTAGAAAGTGCGGAAGGTTTAAGCGACAAATATTATGGCCGAATTGGTTCGAAATTTTGAGTGGCAACATGTAGTAATTAATTAAAGGGGATTTCTCTTTGGGGATTAAATCACTTGAGTCTACATATTATAGATTTGCGTCTTTTTTTTATTATAGAAGAAACCGAGGCATTTGATGTAGAATTTTGTCCATTAGTAGTCGCTATGCTCTAATTTTGTTTTTGTTTTTTTTCATGATCAATCTTTCGAACTATTTTTCAATTACATATTTGTTTGAACAACACCTAGATGTTGAAATGTTTCCTATATTCTCAAATCTCAACTGTTACCTTTAGTTGTGAAATGGGACATATGATTGTAAGCTTTATTTATTTGATAAACATGCATAGTTCTTGCTTGGAATTGGTTACATTTGAAACTCTTGATGGATAACAAATCGTATAAATCGAGTAGCGTTCTGATCTCAAGATCGGACTCCACGAGATTGAATAAATTTGAATGGCGGAAATGTTCAAAATTATACTATTTTGAAAATATATTCTACATGTATTAGTTGTTTATTCATCGGTACTCACCAGTTCATATAAGCTGTAATATCATCCGTGCACAATAATATCCTTGCATTTACTTCAATGGATGGAAAATAGTCAAGGAAGTGAATGAGCGAAAATGTCCTTATTAACATTAGATAGGTGGCTAAAATGATCACAAGATTGGCCCACTCTTGTGACCAAGGACAAACTCAAAAATTAGCCCAATGTTGCATATATGACCTTTGGACACGGAATTGACAACATGATCAATGCTCTGGGTTCGTTTCATTAAACATCTACACTCGATTTTATGTATCTTTCATATTTCGTTTCAAACAAATTATTAGTTATACATCATTTAGTATCCATTAGAATTATAGATACTCTATGATAAATAATTTATTTTATTATTATGGTAAAGCCGAACTAATGAAATTTGGTGTAAGCTGCTACTACAACATTGATCAAAACTATGGTGGAAGAGTACAATTCATATGCAAAAGTATACAAGGCGGCGGATATCGCATCTCCTTGATAATGCTCGTGAAGTAGGCCTTGACTTAATGCAAGGCGTCGGGGATGGCGAACTTACAATTTGCTTACGCATCAAAATGGCGATGCTATAGTAGAGGGTGATGTGATAACTTACATGCAAAATATCATATTATGGTTGATCGGATGAGGAATGGGGACTTGAAGCACATAAGCGAGTTTCGATGCTACCTTATTTTTCAATATCCATTACTTTTCGTCCATGGAGAAGAAGGATGATAGTATTGTGAGTAAGATGCCAAATCTTATTCTTAGGGAGTTCTTAATTAGCTTTTCGGATACAAGATAGGGAGAATGAAGGTCATCAACTCATACTTAGCAGGACGTCATTATTACAATCATTATTGATTCTAGAGGAGATATTATATTTGGATGACTTTATGCTCCGTTTTGAGAGCTAGAAGAATCTGATTCTCGATGGATTCCTTAGGTATCATATCATTGATGCTTAGAAGTGCGAACTACTCGATCAAGATTCGATATACCATTGAAGATCCATTTAGACTTTGTATGCACTAAGCTTAAGCTTGATTACGATCTGACTGTCTACTCAAGGAAATGCAGGTTATTATATGGGACGGGGCTACAATGACCTATATGCGTTATTTTGAAGCGCTTGATAGGAGTTTGGAGGATTTTATGCACCGACCAGCCTCACCATTCAAGGGTTTGCTTATTGTATTTGTCGGAGAATTTAGACATATATCGCCAGTGGTTGCGGGAGGGTCTAGATCTGAGATTGTTGATGCAACAATATGCTCATCCAAAATTTGGAATTCGTGTGAGGTCCTCGGACTTACAAAGAACATCATTGCGGTAACTAAATGTTTGTTTCACTTATGGTATGATTTTAGTAATTTGTATCTTTCTTTATATTTTGTAAAGTGTGTTTTGTGTTTTTAAGTTGGTACGTTAACAATTGAGATTCATGAGACTATAGAGAATTCGCAAAGTGGATACTATGAGTTGGTGATGGAGTTGCCGACTGTGATAAAGACAATGAGGTTGATATCAAGATGCCAGAGGACATTCATTTTCAAGAAGTGAGAGATCCTATTCCTACCATTGTCCAAAGTACATATCTATCCTTACTTGAGCAGTAAGATTATGCTTGATTTTGATGTAACATGTCTACTCAAAGAAACAAAACTTATTATATGGGACGAGGCTACGTACAGTGACCAATATGCATTGTTTTGAAGCGTGTGATAGGAGTTTGAGAAATGTTATGCATCGACTAACCACACCATATTTGGTGGTTTGATTATTGTATTTGGCGGAGACTTTAGGCGAATCTTGCCGATTGGTTTCGAGGTCTAGATCCGTCATTGTTAATATAACAATATGCTCATCAAAATTTGGAAATTTAGTGAAGAGTATATTAGTGGTTTGAAAGGGGAAGTCTATGGAATTTTGCGAGTTTTTCGTCACCTTTTCGTAACCATGTTGTAATCACCTTGACATGTCGAGGCTTGAGTAAGTTTGGAACAAAACATGGACTTTATTATCGACGACATTATGTACAATCAACAAAGGTTACTCAACAATCTGGTACACTAAATTTAAATACTATATTACACATTCCCACATCTGATGACAATCGGTTTAAATTTTCTATGTAATTGTCATATAGCGATAGATAACTCTTGACGGTTTGAAATTCACTAATGAACAAATAAAAACTACAACAAAATGCGAAGTTCTAGAAGAAAAACTACAACAATCTCAATTCATTTGACAATATGCGTCTTGGGATGAGTGCATTATATAAAATGCTACAAATCCATTCATTTTGTATTAGATGTTCTATGTTAGAGTTGCAATGGAGCATAACGATGGTTTATACCCACAATTGGTGATGGATAACGTGCCGTATATGAAATTATGTCTATTGTCGATGGTCAAAATGGCGAAGTATTCTTCTTATACATCTGCGGATGGACCACAAAACCTTTATATGAAACGATGTCCCTGTTTTTTAGGGCTAGAGAAGATATTGTAATTCCAGTTCCGTCTAGTGGGCTTGCATCACTCATTCTTTATAAAGGTAGGACAGTAGTCCGGCATATTCAAGTTTCATAATACCATTGCATATCACGAGGACTCAACATTGATAAGCTCATGATTCAGAGGTCACGGGAATGCTCAAGGATGCTCGGCTTATTATTTGGGATAAGGCTTTCATGACAAACCAACATTGTTTGAAGCGATCAATAGGAGCTTGAAGGATGCGATGGGCCGTTCAGATGAGCCATTTGGTGGGAGAGGTGATTGTCTTCGGCGGGAACTTCCGACATATTTTGCCCGTTGTTCCCGAAGGAATAGTTATAATATTGTGAATGCCTCTATATGCTCCTCTAGGATATGAGTTGTTGTGAGGTGCTTCGACTGACAAAGAACATGAGATTGCAGGTAAATGACCCGTTTTATCTATATACCACATACTTATATCATACTCCCTCCGTCGCGGGTTCATCTTCCCGCATGCCCGGCCACAAGTTTTAAGATTAAAATGAATAAAGTAGGAAAGATGGTGATAAAGTATGACAAATATTGAATAAAGTAGGAGATATAGCGAATAAAATAAGAGAGAGGTTTTCCATTTAATGGATGAGAAGTTGAAATTGAGACGTCCCAAAATGGAATGCGGGAAGTTGAAATTGAGATGGAGAGTATTTAACTTATCATTGTTTACGTCGATTTAATCCTATCTGAACGGATTCGTCATCGTTCAAAATTAAAGAGATGAAAGAATTTCTTGAGTGGATAACACATGTTGGTGAGGGCATTACCTGGACCTAATAATTGTGGGTTCATATCAAGATCCAAGTTTTACATATTTGAAGTGAGTCATCAATTCAAACTATTATAGATAGTACATATCTTTCGTTGTTGTATCCTTAGGCGATCCATCACTTGACCATATATTTCATCAGGGATGTTCTTGCACTGCAAATGAAATATTTGATGATATAAATCAATTTTCATGTGAATATGTCGATAGATAGCATTGAATATTTGGCGCATATAGCATTGCTACGGAAGATAATTTTGAAGCGGTCTCGAACATGTTTTCCTTGTAGAATTTTCAACAACATTAATTGATCTAGATTGACTAATCTCGGGATCATACTAAAGGTTGTGTATGGTAATGCTTAGAAATATAGATCAAACTTTCGAGTTGTGCAGCGGAACAAGGTTTGTAGTTACTAATCTTGGGAAGCATATCATCAAAGCAAAGATGATATATGGAATCAATGCATGCAAGCGGTTTTCATTATGAGGATGATGATGAGCCATCCGACGGGATGTAGTTCCTATCAATTGGTGAGAATGACTCCTATATTAAATGCGCCTTGCTATGACCATAAATAAGAGTAAGTGACACTCTCTCACCGTTGGCCTCTACCTCCCCTCACATGTATTCAGCGTGATCGGTTAAATGTTGCTCTTTCTAGAGTTACCCTTTGGGAAGGGCTTGAGCGTAGTAATTCTGACGTGAGGGTAATACATATATATGACCACGACAACAAGCGTAATTTATAAAGAAGTATTGACAAGTTATAAGTTGATTTTATCTTTTATGTGTGTTTTTATAGAGATGTTAAGCGTGGGACAATAAAATACTAAGCATGACAACTTAAACTTAATTACATGAAGTCCATATATAGCCAAATTTGCATTACATAGACTTCATGTTTTGAATAATTACAACAAGAAACACTTTTAATACAAATAAATTAAAATAACAAGGTTGATGGTTTATGCGTTGTGAAATCAAACATGGCGAAAATCTAAGTGAAGAAGAGCCTATCTTAATGTGAGTGACAAAGAAAGTGAAGAAGAACCACCATGGTATGAAGATGGTTATTTTCGGTATTTATGTACTTATATGTTTTGTTTTAAGCTATTTTCTGAAAAATTAGAAAAAGGGGTGTTTTTGAGTTGATGCATAAACCAATGTGGCTTGGATATTGGCGTGAACCTAGCGCCTTCATCGGCTAACCGCCTATATTCATGGCGGTCATGCTACATGGCGAAAGTAAGCGCCATTAGCGAGGCAATTTGAACAAAATGTCATAAAGTCTATATAAGCGTTGAGATGTGGCGCCGAGGCGGAATCCGCGATCGAATACATCGCTACCTACAGTGAGATGTCCATAGCCACATGTGGCTGATGGCTTTGATTGTTTTAGGCGGTGAATAAAACTTGAAGCAACACTAACCTAATTCTTCCCTCTTCTTCTTGGTGAATTGCTCATCTTCTTAATTGATTAAAGCTTTTGTGGTTTTTTTGGTGTTGGAACTTGAAAGCGTCTGTTGTTTTAGGGGTTTTGTGACTGACTATATTGACTAATTAGGGGTTTGAAAATTATGGTGAAATGATAATTTAAAAAATAAATGTAGATACTTGATAATAATATAAAATAGAGATTTAATGTGTAAATGATTTTAAGTTGTCATGTATTTAGTATTTTATGTCATGCATTTAGTATTCGTTTATATATATGGTTTTGTTCAATTTCACTAATTTATATTATGCACTTTTCAACATGTAGGGTTACTTATGCAATGTTGAGCGATTAGATCATGCATTTATCACCTTACAATTTTTATATGTTTCTCAACTTCAACATGTTATTATATACATTTATTCATTTCTTATTTTAATTATTTTTCATGCCCGTCGAGTATCGACTCCATTAACTAGTTTATTATTAAAAGTAAATTATCTGAGTGGCATACCGAGTTAAATCTAGTATTATGTAAATCACAATGGACTAAACCTCACAGATTAATTTAGTGCCGTGGAATTTTGTGGAATTAGTTGCATTTTATACGATAGATTTCATTGTTATTTTTGGTATGTTATTACGTATATAGTTTTATTAAATCTCATATAACTTTATCTAAAAATCAGAAAAATATTTTGAACATATACTTGAATTAGCCGTGACAAGACGAAACCATAGTCAATAATCTTAAATACTATTATTAATTAAAAATAAATTAATTAAATCTTAATTTTAACAAGAGATAAAAGTTTAACATATAAATTACAATGTAGCAAGTACTCCGCGAAATTTTAGAATTAGTTGTATTTTCAATCAGTATATATTTCATTAAATAAATAATTTTATTCAGTAAAATAAAACATAAATTTATGAAATAAGATAAAATGAAATAATGGAATTTTAAAAATAGAGTATTTATTAAATATTCAATGCTCCCCATCTATTTAACAAGAAATTAATAATAGATATTTAGATTTTCAGTTGAGCATAACCCGAATAGGGAGATGAGAATTTTATTCCATTAAGTTTTGTCAGGTTAAACGTGAGGCTAATGTCTTAGGCTAGTGTTCATATATAATTGAAGGTTGTATATAACCCACAACTTAGGCGCGTGGACAGGCGCGTGGAGAGTCCATCTTCTTCTTTCCGTCTCCTCTCTTCTTCTTCTTCTTCTTTATCCTCTTCTCCTCTCTTCTTCTTATTTATTACACCTCTTCTCCAATACATTCCGCCGCAGCAACATATCGGCTTTACTTCTCCATCCGGCTCTGAATCGTCTTCTCCCATGAGCAGCAACAGATCGAAAGGGCTGGATTAAAATTTTGAAGAACCCTAATTCTTCCAGCCAACCGGTGAGTGATCTTCGTTCCATTAATTAGGTTTTAGATATTTGTTCAAACAGATGCAAAATTAGGGTTCTTGCAAAGAAAATTACTGTTTGATGAAATGCCTAGCTGGAGTAGTATACATTTGATTCCTCTATTTTGCTCTCTTATTTTGTTATTACTTGCATTCTTTCCGACGAAACCCAGGTCAGGGTATTTAATGGAGCAGAGGCAAATCTTTTGTTCATGTTTGAGGTTCAATTTAATTGATTTCACTTCTGATATTTTCGATATTATTCTTCTGAAGAGTTTTGATCTTTGTTCAGTGAACTGAATTTATCTATTGAAAGTTAGGACTCATGACCAAAGAATGTTTTTCCCAAGTGTTATGGCTTTGGCCACAGTAATTTTCGAGGCAGTTGCTTTGAATTAAAATGCTACATTAGAACATGTGTTTTAGTGAAATTTGAATAGATAGAAAAAGAGCTTATTATATTTGACGATGCTTGTAGCTTTATTGTGTACTGTAATTGTGCTTATCCTCAAATGAACGAAAAGAAGATGTAAGTTGGTCACCAACTGGTCTGTAGGTAATGAAATATGTTTGATTAGCTTGTTATTAGATTCTTATCCTGAATTGGACCTCTGTTGAGATGGCAAATATTTTCTAAAAAAATTACACTTTTTTCTTGTATTAATTGATTTATAGAGCTTACCTCATATTGAATGTTTACCTAGAGTTGATTTTGATATTACTTGCAAATGGTGTATAGACCTCATACTCGAAACTCAATTAGGTAGTGTTGTGTGGTGGTGAATTGTGAGGAGATAAATTTCTTTGCCTTGAATAACACTAGTTAATGGCCCGTCGATACTTTCGGCAGGCGTGGAAAGCTCAAAATAAGAAATGAATATATAGTATAATAAAATGCCAAAGATAATGAACATGCCGTATCGTTTGTTTTACCATCTTCGTCTTATATGAATACATTGAATCTCTTCTTCTCCTGGTAACAGTAGAGAGAGAACATGCAATTGTTCACGTTTGAATATGGGTGAGGTGATAGAGGCCGACGTGTGAGAAAAGATTGCAAGGACTTTTGTCTATGGTCATTGCAAAATAGGCGATATGGGAACTATATTCTATCAAAATTGATAGGGAACTTCGTCTTGTCGAATGGGGTAACCATCAAAATTTGAATGATAAACCTTTTGGGCTGGGTAGACTACCGATATTATATTTGCCTCAATGATATGCTTTCTAACATTACTAACTATGATCTAGACTTGTTCAATTTTACATTTCGGTAGTTTGATCTATATATCTGATAAGCATTATCATGGATACACTTAAGAATCCTATAGTGAAAATTGGTATATTTAAGATGGTTCAAACAACAATGTATACTATGAGGATCATAGTTTGTAAGAATAACAAATTATTGACGTACAAGAATAATAGTTTTGCATTGAGTAAAATCTAGTAAATTACTGGTAAGACTTGACTTCATATGAAGGCATCCGTACCTGTAAAAGTATAAGGATATCGCTTAGATGTATTATAAATTGAGAAACATAAAACATAAATGAAAATATGCAAGTTAACAAATATATATGAAAAATAAATTTACCTCATAATTTATAAAACTTCTTTGTAAACCACGTTGGTTTATGTAATAAATCGTCTTACTTTCATTATCACATATGAGTACTTTGGGTCCCTTTCTACTTGTAACTCTAGAGAGAGCAACATACGGTTATGCGTGGTGAATCTGAGGAGAAGGTAGGTAGAGACCGACATGAGAGAAGCATCACGACTTTTATTTATCGTCATTGCAATGAGCGGATATAGGAAGCTGTCTCCTATGAAAACTAAGAGGAAATTTAGTCTCATCGGAGGGCTCATCGTCATCCTAGGGATGAAAACCTTTTGGCCAAGCATTCATTCGGATATCATTCTTGCTTCTATGATATGTTTCCCCATATTAGTTACTATAAGCCTTGTTCCATTGCACCTTTCGAAGGCATGATCATGCATCGACTTTAAGCACTATTCTATGATTAGGTAGTCGAGCAATTAATAGTGTTCAAGAATTCGAGAATAATTACGCCATTTCATCTCTTGACTCGGTCTTGCTTATGCTATCTCGACTTTCAAGCACTCCACAGAATCACCAGGCATTTTAGACATGACATAGTCATTAATCTCATTGACCATTTCATTAGTCGGTGCAAGAACAACACGGTGATGGAAGTATTCGGGATCTATAGTTGGATCGACTAAGTGATCCAAAGGAAGGATATGCGATCTACAATGGTGGAAATAGGATTACTTACTTCACGAATAAGTATGTCATCAGGTAACATGATGTCTACCTCGCCATCATTGGGTTCGCCCACGACCCCATCACCGACTTGTAGTATCCACTCGGCAAAATCTTTAGTTTCACTAACCTCAGCAGCTGATGATCCGGACTGAATAGAAAAAAAGGTGTTACTTAAAAAAGAACATAATAACAGAACAATTCATATGATAGTAACCATGAATTTTTACAGTTTACCTGCAATTGCATGTTTTTTGTGAGTTTTAGAACCTCACATGAATCCTGATGTCGAAGAAGCGAGAGAGGCATTTACAATATCAAACTGCTACCACCAGAAACAACTGGCAAAATTTGCCTGAAATCTCCACCGAATACAACTACTAAGCCACCGAAAGGATCATCTGGACGTTTCATAACATCTCTTAGACTCCTGTCAAGTGCCTCAAAGCAATGTTTGTTGGTCATCGGTGCCTCATCCTAAATTATAAGTTTGGTTTGCTTGAGTAAGCCGGTGACATCATAATCCGGCTTCAACTTGCTGCATGTTGATTCCTCATGACACTTAATAGGATTACCAAACCTAGAATGGCGGTCCTACCTCTAGGTAGCAAGAGTGATGCAATACCACTTGATGCTCTTGGAAGCACTATATCTCCTCTAATGCATGGCGGAACCTGCGTCCTCGAAATAAAATTCTTGCTGTACCATGGCAGGTATAAAAGAACACACCACCTACCTTGCGTCATTTGCATCCATAATTTTATCGTAAATTTATTTGATAAATCGTCAATGGAATGGTCAAGTCCAATTCGATCTCATGGAATCTATATCGTATGACATCTCATCAACTAAAGTGATTAGTGGCGTTATGGGTTATAGACTCATCAGGATTGGCATAGGCTCAAAAAAGCAAAGGTTGTAGTTTGCTTTTAATAGCTTCTCAATTTCAAACAACGCTAGGTTATGGATTTGTTCATCTGTAAGCCTCGAACTGAATTGCGAAATGAATCGAAATAAGTAATAAGTAAATGTATAGCATTTTAGTATTTTGGTAAAATATACAATTTACTAACAAATTACCTGGATTATGAGAAGTTTTTTGCTGGATGTATAGAATGTCGTCAGATAAGAAGTTACATGTCTTCCTCCATACCTCCTCTGGTCTCGCCATTGCTTGAGAAAGAAGAAGCATCGTAAAAGATAGAAGGAAAGCGTCTTGATCCCCAATCACTAGCCTTAGTAATTCCACCGACATACTCCCCGTCATCTGTTAGTAGGCCTAAAGCCGCACATGAGTCCTTGCAGGTCTCGTAAACAACACCGTTCACTATTATGATATCCTGGAAACATGTTGCGCCTCTAACATGATTCAACATAAGTCACATATAGTACATGTTTTCAAATGCCATGACATTACATCCTTCCAACGACTTGGGCCTTGGTTTTCCTCACGGGACCACTTCTTGCCATCCTTCGGCCAATACTCATGGGGCAACTCGGGATCGTCAATTTCCTAGCTTGTCAACCTTGTTGACTCGAACCATTGAAACTTATTTATGGCGAAGGCTTATCAAGCTGATCCGGCATAAAATCTCCATCTCTGAAAGGTACCCCCTGCTCATCCTCTAGATGAAATGCCAAACGCTCAACGGCAGGTATCCTATAATGTATCTGGAATTCAAAAATTCTCCATATTGCCTCACATGCTAAAACATATCGGCAATCAGTATGCCTCTTAATCTCATCATTATTATTTCTATCTATGAATGTAACACCCGCTCTGTCACTTCCTTTCAACATGTACTTGAACAAATATTTCATTGAAGCCCCACCTTTTATAGTATTCTATGTTAATGTGAGATTGGTACTTCAGGAGAAACTAAGCATTGTAGGGGACAACAAACCTGTTTAAAAGCATCGACTCATATACTAAGTTTGGCTACATATAAACCTAGATTTACAACAATAAACTAAGCATAATATTTAATTAATATAAATCTACCTATTGTCAATCGAACTCCATTTTTATCGGCGGTGACACATTGTCCCTTCTTGATATATGTGATATCGACATCGTCGACATAGGTATTTCGTTGTAGCTCTTTGGAAAATTTTGGAGCACCTGTTGTACTCCATGCATGGATACGTAGGTCTAGCCGGACCACATGGTCCGTGAATCATATGGGTTGACACTACGTCGTACAATTCTAGATTAGTATCCTTGTCGGGTAACTCACATATGTAGTCATCAATGTTATTTTAATCTTCTCCTCATCCGCCTTATTTAGGATTACTAAAATATGAACATGCAGAAATCCTCGCTTTTGGAACTCAACGGTGTATATGACTAAAAAAATTCAGAGTAATAGATATTATAAAGCATTTTTCGATCTCATAGAATATAAACATGTAGAGACAAAAAAAAAAATACAAACTTACGTGCTTTTGGTTTTCCAAACATATGTCCATCCTTTATATCCTTGATCGGCTCATCGGTTTCATCTTGAAGACTCGACATATGGTATCGGGCATGTCTTCGGTCTCGACCAAGACTCTCGACATACCTTGTGATCTCTGGCCACTTTAGATTGCATGTAAATGTTATGAATAAACACGGATATCACCTTACTTGCATATAGCCATAGAATCACGGTATATCTGTATGTACCATCTAGCACCTGGATAAGATGATGGCGTTATTAAGGCGCCACATGATGCAGGATCATATTCAAAGTTATCAACTTTGCTGGCAATCTTCTTATAAGATTCGTATCTAAGCTTTGGTTGATTGTGACGAATCCGCTGAAGTCTTTGTGACTCCATCATCATGTAGGAATCAACAATAAACTGTTGAAACAATCTCCTGCCAAGTATAAGCTCGTGACGTTCTCCCTCCCTGTGCTGAATTCTAAATGCTAAGAATTCCCTAAGTGTGAGATTTGGCCTCTTATTGTATGTAGTTCTGGGTATCTCTGTATACCAACCATCTTCTCCATACACGAACACTAGTGGGTAATGCAGAGGGAGATAGCATGGCAGAAATTCATTTATCCTTTGCAAATATCCAGTTGACTTCAACTCAACCATGAAATCCCTCTTATGCCTCACATCCTCAATGTCTCCTTCAATAATGACAGCAACCTCTGATGTAGTAGGCAAATTATAGGTCCGTCCATCCTTGGCACATTTTGCTATAAGCTGCAGACTAATATCTGCCGAGTTATTAAGAGATATATGATCCCTGGCCATCTTATATGTTTTGGCATAAGGATTATATTGGTCGACCATATCTTTGATGCTGGCTGTTAAAGAAGTGTCCAAACCCTTCCCATCACCACTGGCATACATGTATATATACGAAGATTTAACCCAAATTTTAGGGTTCTTGTTTTCAATCGGATTAGAAGCTATGATGATGTGAAATCAGGCTAAATCATTTGAATAAGTTGAAATCTCGTTTGTTTGTTTGATTTTCTGTTTTCCCCAAATTTTAGGGATCTTGACTTAAATCGGTTCTTTCATCGGTTAGCAATTGAATCGAATCCCGAAGCTATGATGATGTGAGATCTGAGCTAAATCGTTTGAATCAATTGAAATCTCGTTTATTTGTTTCGATTTTCAACGTTTTCCCCCAAATTTTAGGGATCTTGACTTAAATCGGTATTTAATCACGTTAATATTTTCGTTCCGGCGTAATCACTTGAAATCTCATCTTTTTTGTATCGATTTTCTCTGTTTCCCCCCAAAAATTAGGGATCTTGACTTAAATCGTTTAATGAGGCAGTGATTTGCTTATCCATATCAGCTTTTTAGTTTTGTTTGTCACACTACTTTTGTGTCACTTAGTATAATATATGCTTAGTTTGTCCTGTGAAAATTGTGTTTGGGTTAATTGATTTTGGGTGTATTTGTTGTTTACTAAAATCGATTATATTGTCCATACATTATTTATATATACATGAGTTTCATATTTACTATGTTCTTGATCGGTGAATGAAAATTGCATATTGATTTTTGTATGTGGATTATAGGGAAAAGCTTATGTTAGTAATGGTTAAAGCGAATTTTGATTGTTTTACTTGCATAAAACCTATGTTCTTGATCGGTGAATAAAATTGCATATTTTATATTCATTTGTTATTTGATGAATAAAATTGCATATTTTATATTCATTTATTATTCATGATGGTTAAGCCAAAGATTTCGATTGTGTATGTGGATTATAGGGAAAAGCTTATGTTAGTAATGGTTAATTAGGCAAAGATTCGATTGTTTTACTTGCATAAAAACGTATGTTCTTGATCAGTGCAGATTTTGATGACTAAACATGGCGGTATTGAATAAGAAATTTAATTTTGTTATCGTACCTTGGTGAGTAGTGTAGTTGGTACCTTTGAATTATGTAGGGTTCTCTGTAAGATAAGTAGAATACATGAATGAATAAATGATTGAATTCTTGCCTTGAAATTGATGGAGATTGTAGGTGTTAATCAAGTTTGATGACATATAAAGACTTTTCACCTTGAGGAGCACAACAATAGCGGCGGCATGATGTTGAAGACTTCCAATGACTGGAGAATGGCCGACCATCGAAAACCCTAGTTATTTGTCACAGCATATTAATTATTTTCGGAATGTAATAATTGCCTTAAATTAGCTTTTGTAATTGTATTTTGTTTCTTTTATTTTTCCCATAATTAAACATAACAAATAAATTTTGCATGATTTTCTGTAAATATGGCTGTAGTAATTTCAAAATTCGAAATTTAGTGAATGAAAATTGTGATAGCCTACCACCTAGACATTTCATAGTCAATAGGATTGCTCAACAATTCCACATAATTGATGATGTATCATGCTTGAGAATGGAGGAATGGATTTTCTTTTGAAGTATAGATAGATTGTTTATCTTGTCCCTTTTTTATTTCTCATAGTAGACCTTTTTCAGGTATATAAACAAGAAAAATTGTCTCATTTGGATATGAAACATAGCTGGAATTAGGCCCTGGTCTCTTCGTCTGAACAGAACTGAATGGAAATGAACTGAATTTATTTGTAATATAAAAAACAACTAAAAATAACTGAACTGGGCTGAAATTAATGAGTTTTCAGATGAAGATAACATAGCCTTACTACCCACTTTGAGTTCCTTAGTTCTAATCTTGTAAATTTGTTTGTGGAAATTATTAACTATTGGTTTAGTATACATATACTACTCTTTTTTATTCATTTAGTAAATTCTCTTTTATTGGATTGGTTATTGTTGGTGAATGTTTCATAAATTTCCAGGGTGATAAGGAGGACAAACACAAAGGCTGGTTCTGAGTCACCCGCGTCGACTGTATTTTTTTTTCGATTTCTAAAAGTCATATGGGAGAGCTATTGAGTTGGACGACTCGAGGGTTTTCGCACTGGTAGAAAGTGGAAATATTTCTTTGATGCTTGGTTGTTGCAGAAAGGTTAGTCAATAAGACATTATCGTTGTATGCTTTTCCATGCATCCTTCTCTTCCTCCATAGAAGATGATCTCTATACCTTGTGTCTAGTGACATTCTTATTTATTCTCATTATAATAGTTGTTTGATTGGATCCGTTATTTCCAGTTCTTTGTCATTTATGGGAATGGCATGCTTATATATTGAACTTAACTTGGAATTGGAAATAAAAGCACCAAGTAAAAAGTTCATGAAACTAGGCAATCGTCCCTGTTCAGTGATTGCAGATCCTTATCTTTGGGCTAGCACAATTTTTTGAATGTGAGATCAAATCATAAAAGTTGATCTTATTAATGCTTGCCTTAGAAATTTATGGTCATCATAGCTTCCTAGTGTGATGCATTCATTCAGATTAGTAAAATGCTGTGTCAGGGAATGGGGTGTTTTTCAAAAAAATTGGATTTAGTTTATGTTTTTGCAAACAGTACTGTTCCAGTGGTCTGGAATGTAAACTTTGTATGGTCATCAAAATAATTTTCGCATAAGATTAAGCCAACTACTTATCTTTGTGATGCGTCCATTTTATAGTGACAATACCAATACAGTTTCTTTTCACACCTTGGAGTCCTTTCTTCTCTGTGTTGCAATTAGAGGAGTATATGCTAAAGAACATTTTGAAGAATTGAGTGCAAATTCATGTACTAGCGGCGGATTAGTTTTTAACCTGTTGATTTTCAGTACCTATGAACGTCTTATTCGACAGTCATACTGCCATGTCAACTTTTGAAAGAAATTCGGGATGGGAGATATTCTGTTTTAATACTATAGCAGATCTTATGCAATTATCGCTTGTCTGATATCTCCTCTTTTAACAAATTTACGGGAATTGAGCAATTTCAACAAGCTTTGAACGTGTCACCTCGTAATGTTTCTGCACATTATGGGCTGGCATCTGCTCTTCTTGGTTTTGCAAGAGAATGCCACACTATGGGTGCCTTCAGATGGGGAGCTTCACTCCTAGAGGTTTGTGGATCAAAAAGGAATGTGTACTTCTTCCTGAATGGCTAAATTTAGCTTTTCTGATATCAAGCTCAAGCTTTATGCAGGAAGCCTCTGAAGTGGCAGTGCGTGGTACATTCTTAGCTTGTAACATGTCATGTATATGGAAGCTACGGAGATATTCAGGTACAAACCATCCAAAGAATTTACTTTTAAAAGTATCATGTTCCTTTATCTCGTTTAATACTTGTTGTTTCGTCTTTTACTGTTGTATTTATTTTTTGGTAATTAGAAAATCAGGTTATTTATGTTTTTTTTTTTTTGAAAGATTCTATGCATAAGATGTTTCCCATGGACGGAGAATTTAGCATAACACAACCCGATGAGACAGTTTTCAAATCCTCTATTAGCATGTGAAACAGACCTGCTTCCTTGCTGCTAGGAATGCCACTCGCGCTTATCAACGTGCTCTGCACCTTGCTCCTTGGCAAGCTAATCTATATTCTGATGTTGCCATAGCATCAAATCTTACTTTATCTTTGGAGTATGCTAAAGGGAACCAGAACTCGTGGTAATGTTTAATCCCATTAATTTTCTTTGCATCTGCTTATCACCTGCTAACTCTACCGCCAAATAATCAGGTCAGTGGCAGAAAAGATGTGCATAGGTGGTTTACTTCTTGAAGGCCACAATGATGAGTTCTGGGTCGGGCTGGGCTGTTTATCAAATCATACAGCATTAAAACAGCATGCTTTTATCTGAGGGCATAATTGGATACATCTCTGGCTGTTTCATGGGCGTATCTAGGGAAAGTAAGTGCGAGTTAATTCTCTCATTATGCAAATAATACTTCTGCTTTCAATTTTAAGATTCCTAATTATTTTATTTACACGGGAGCAATTTATAGGTTTTACTGAAAAAGGTTTAGCTGGTTGTTAATTGCCTGTAGTCTGGTACATACCTGTGTTGGTTCTTGGTAGGGTGGGATCACTAACCATCTAATTCAAACTCATTTTGGTTGGATCTTCTGGCAGTGGAACAATTTCAGAAGTTGGAGCCTTGGTCACAATTTGAACAAAATTGGAAGTTTCATTTTTGGTTGGATCTTTCTCTTGAGTAGCCTGATCATCTGTGTTTCAGTTGGTCCTGAATTTTGACTTTCTCACTATATTCTGACTTATTCATTACACTAACCTGGAAATAAGTACAGAGTGTGGTTACAGAGGCTGCCTTGTCCAATCTAAAATATGGAATATTGTCAGTTGTTTTCTCTTCCAAGTTCCATCCAACCAGACGTGGTAACACTAGATTCCAGGCCAGGACACAGAAAGAAATCGAAGAGCACTGCACTTAGAGAATGAAATATGAGAAAAAAATTCTATGAAGTCCAAATTATGCTAAAACTAGCTATCAGACCCATTAGAAAAATAGTATTATAGTAAATCATGTATTATACCCTTATGATTATTACATATTGGTACCAATCTAACTTTTGCTGGTACCTGGTAAGATTTTCCTTATTATTAACAGGCGGTACCAGACATCATGTACCTATCTCCAGTGATAACTTTGTCCAATCATGGGGCTGGGACAAATTTATTTGGGCCTAATAATATTGGGTTTTCTAGAATGGTTCTTAGAGTAATAAAATGTGATATTTTGGGGCTGAGAGCAATAAACCTATGGAATATTTCCTCTATTTACTTGTCTATCTATCTCTATCATAGGTATAATATGGCATTGAAAACCACTGTTTGCAGGTGAGTACTCAATGGATCTGATTTAGCTCGTAAAATGTCCTGTTATTCTATGTCCTGACAATTTGGCGAAAATTCTTTTCTTTCAAAATTTTCCACATTTGCAGCATCATCTGAAAGATCCTCCCAGAAGTTCTTACTATTGAATGTTTATAGCTTTATAGGCAAGAAGGTGAAAAGCAGTTAGCCCTGCAAGCATTTGATCGTGCCAGAAGTATAGATCCTTCACTTGCATTACCATGGGCAGGAATGTCTTCTGATGCTGATACCCGGTATGTTCAGATTGTCTTGAAAGAAAATATATAGGATAACTGTTGCAGTGTTGCAGCTTTAAAGCAAATCCTAATGTCATGTTCATATTTGCTTACAAAGCTCTCCCAAGATGAAACATATGAATGCTGTTTCTTGCGACACATATCAGCCAGTATGACATTCTTGCATTCTGATTATTCCTGCATAAAGACAATCATGGAAGAAATTTATCAATGTTATATTGTCTATATTTTCCCCGTTCATTGCATGAATAAGAGTCGTATGAATCTGCCAATTCCATTAACAAAACAGGCATGCTCAGACTTTAAAGTTGATTTTTCAGATAACTTCACAATGATCATAATTAATAAGTAACAGTATGACATGATTTCAAATATATTTATCTTTTTAATTTATGATGCAAATGTAGATGCCTGACAGTTCAGTTAATACCATGAGCTTGATAAAGTATTCCCCTTGCAACAAGTATTATACATATAATTGGACAAATTACATGTAAATTAAATTATTTTGTCACTTTAAGTATCAGCAGTATACTTCTATATTAAAATTGACATGTAAAAAAAAAAAAAAAAACTCCCTCCTATTCTTTTTATAAGATGTTTTGGGTTATTGACTATTTAGTTAATATAAGATGTTTTAGAAGATTCTACTATGTGATTTTTTGTTTTCACCATTTTTTATGCATCTAATCTTTTTTTGTTTTTTTTTTGAGTAATAGTCAAATATCATTAAACATCTTAACGTGAAGTGTCAAGCAGACATCATACTACTACTTAAAATGGTAAATCTCTAACCCATCACTATGACAATCAATCTCTGAGCTAATAAATGTGCTACATCATTACCATCTCTTTTCACATGTGAAAACACAATAGAGGTAAACAATTCAAATTTCTTCCTAGCCTCATCAATGAAATTTCTGAAGAAACGACTTCCTATTTGAAAAATATAAAGTCTTTTACACCGACCATTTTTTAATATTAGTACTATATTCATTCTTGCCATTAAATAAAGCGCATGAAATATTTTGATATTTATCTTCTATTCAAGTTTGGAAGAAATACCTTTGAATAGTGACCACGAAGTTGAAGTTTGAACATAGAAGGAGTGTATATAATTAAAAAGAGAATAATAGACGGGCAGTGTATTACATCAATTCAGACAGACAAGACACTAGACTATGACTATCATGGAAGGGGTTACAACCCAACGAAAGTCTTTAAGAAACTTCTAGTCCGGGCTAGTAACATCCTTGAAGCTCATGCTGCCATGCCATCACCTACTTCAACCTGATTCTTCCATGAAGCTCATGCTGCCATGCCATCCCTTCAAATGAAGTTCCACGGTCTTAACTACTAAGAACCCTGGCACTCGTTAGAGCACCAACCACCCTCTAAATCACCATACTTCTCCATGAACACAAGGTGCCAAAAGCTCTCTCTCATTAACAAACCTCCATATCTATTTCTCAAGTAGCACCTTACTCTGTCCAAAAGATATAGTCTGGGTTCCCTTCTTTGGTTGTCCCAATTTATATCCAATAAAAGAAATTGGAATTCCAAAAGTCATTATACATAAACCCAAAATGTAAAATCTTACTATATCGTCAGTCTTTGTGCTGGGGCATCCGGGCCAGACAGTCCCATTTGCTCTTAGAAGGGATGTGAAGAAGCCAAATTAATGTTTGAGTATTACATTAAAAAATTTATTAGGATAATTACCAAGGCTGTCTTAGAAAGTTTAATGTAAAATAAATGTGTTTTATGATTCTTACCTCCTTAATCAGTGTGCTTTAGCCGCCACAGCCTATCATTGCGAGGTGGAGGTTTATTAAATAAAACAGAGCTTACGAAGGCCAAGACCGCCATACTTGACAGCGGGAGCAGACTGTGCGCAGTGCACTTCACCTAATGAAACCTTTTCACCTTGCCTTCTCTTCCCCAGTATCCCCAATTTTCTTGAATTGAAAAACTCTCATTAAGTATTCAACTTTTGCATATGAATCTGTTATTCTAGCATTAATGTTTACTGTAGGCAGCGATAGCCTTTCCAGACTTGCAGTCTCATTTTAAAGTGCACTTAAAGCTAGTATGCTTATTAGCTTGCAGAATTTCAAGTCGGTCTTGCAAAGCTTGCAATGCAGTTCAGCTACCTGCCATCTTACTTTATCCTGCTATATGGGTCGGCTGCTCTGCGCTGCTATCCGGGATCAATAAATGTGCATTATACATTGATTATTTGTTCTCACTCTTACTTTATTCATTTTATATCATACTTTGTCAATTACTTATGATGCTGTGCATTCTCTTTCATGCCTCAACATCACCTTACATCTTGTCTTTTTCTCTATCTCGAACTTTTGAAACCTGTTTCAAAAAAGTGGCACATTATGAGGCAGTGGGATTATTTTGTTGTTGTTCCTGTTAATTTTATTTTCACGGAAGGACCATTTGTATCTGTCGATCCAGTGTTTATTTTGTAATAAATCTAAAAACAACAAAATCAATGGACCATATGGTATATGTACTTCCATCTTATACCCTGTTTATTTTTCTAGGACAGCTCGATTCAGAGGCTCTGGAAACTTGGGAACAAAGACAGGGCTTTGTCTATGTAACAAGAACACTAGCTTCACGCATTTTATCTATGGGCGAATCTTGCTGCTGTTTCAATTTGCTTCATTTGTAGAATGCTGTTTTATGCTATTGGTCTAGACTCAGCTATCACCAGCATTTGAAAATGCCCAAGGAGTTTTCAATAGTTCAAAAATTAGTTTTGTCATCTCTGCTATCCATGTTCTGGACCAAAAGATCAACTCAATCAGTTGTTTCTAGCAGTCGCTCCTTTGTAACATCTCGTGAAGATATTGTTGCAATGCACCTTCTGATTGCACTTGGTAAACTTGTAAGTCTCAATTTGTAATGTTGTTATTTGCCTTTTGCTGATTGCATTGTCTTGTTCTTGTAACTGAAAATTTATTGTCTTTTCAGGTCAAGCCTGGCCGTAGAGATGGCCTTGCAATTCAGAAAGGAGTTGATCACCTGAAAGGCTCTTCCCATGTTCCCTAACAGTAGTGCGCTAAGGTAAATTGGAGAGAGCTGCTTCTTTTTATGTCATGGTATGATTTTAATTTCATATTTTCTTTACTTTCTGAAGGACATTAAATTAGGAATTGACTATTGTTAGAATTTTAGCACTAATGAAATTTGATGGCTGTCTTTGTACCAAAAGGCCCGCGTTTGAAATGAAGTTTCATTAAGCGTGTATAATCTACTATGGTAGAAGACACTTGAGAAAGAATTACTAAAATTCATTGAAAGGTGAAAGAGTTATTGAAGCTCAAAGTGTGTTGGTTAATCGTTGAATATGGAATCCAAGAGTTGGAATGGGAGAAGTCGCATGGCTAAAATTGAGGAAGAAAGCTACTTATTAGTCGAGCTTGGGTTAAGTGATTGGGCCCTTAGGGCACCCATGCTTTGGAAGGGGAGAGCTAGATGCTCCTACGCTGCCCCAGCTCACTTGAGGCCGGAAGAGTCGTGGAGGTCCGTGGTTCATGGTCATGATGCAAGTTGATTATTATCTTTTGGGCGAAACATATTGTGTTTGGTTAAGCGATAAGATAATCGGTTAAATCTGAAACCGACCCATCGGTCGAGTCGGTTGGTTAGTGCAGCGAGCGATTGTGTCAGTTCGGTTTAAATTTGACTGACAGAGGATGTGGCGAAGCGAAAAATTCCAACGGATGTATGCA
This sequence comes from Plantago major, assembly GCA_026545765.1. NCBI lineage: Eukaryota > Viridiplantae > Streptophyta > Magnoliopsida > Lamiales > Plantaginaceae > Plantago > Plantago major. The sequence continues at coordinate 5,271 of JAIFAC010000133.1, read as the reverse complement.
TTGATTTTGTTTGCCGAGTTCTTCTGCGAAAGGATACATCTATTGATGCAACTCTTGATATTATAAATAGCCCCCAGAATCGATTTCAAAACGAAATCCATTCTTCTTCCTTCTCTTAAACTTCTCTCTAAAGCCGGAAAAACCTTTATTGCATTAGTTCATGATCAAAGTTAGTGCTTGAACTCGATTCAAATCTTCTTGTTCTATCTTGGGAGACTATTTGTCGAGTAAGCCGTTAGCACAGGCGGGCAAATCTGGTCTTAAGGAATAAGGCCACCTTTGCTCAATCTAATCATATTCCTTACCTACTCCGTTTACGTCCTCATACACTACCGAATCAAAACACAACAATTTAAGGCGTATCTTTGCGATGTATCGAAGATGTCACGGAGTTCTTTGGCGTTCTGCTCCCCGAATCAATGTTGCCACGGGGAGAAACGAGGAGAAGTTCTGAGGGGCGAACTTCAAGCAGTGGAAAGCGAAGATGAGGTTCTGCTTGTGACCATTGGGTTGAAAGTTACCTTCTTTGAAACTCCTCCACCCACTCTGCGGGGAGATTGATCGAGGCCGCCATGTCTCGAGGAGAAGAAGAATTTCTGAAGACAACAAGCGGAAACAAGCGTCCTATGATGCTTGGATCCATGCAGATTTCATGTGTAAGAACTACATCCTTAATTGTCTCTGGATGTTCTCTACTTGCTTTTCGGTTCTTAGGTACCTGAAAGGAGTTGTGGAACAAGCCCAGAAGAAATCTTGTGCAGGATGCGGTGCAAAGAAGTTCATTGTGGAAATTTTTGAACTTGAATGAATGACTCGAAGTCCGTGATGAGTCGGTTACGGGTATCAAATGATTCTCCATGATTTGAAGCAGGAGGGCATGAAACTAATGAGTCATTTACGGTCGCTTCGATTGAAAGCGCCGCCATCATGGAGCGAGTTCATGAGTTATCTCAAATTGAAGACCAAGGAAATGGGGCTTGAGGTTGATCATCAAGCTTGATTCGGAAGACAACCGCAAGGCTCTAAGGCGAAGCGACAAGTTGAAGCAAGGCTCACCTTGTCGATTCGAGGGAAAGTCGAAGGAACTCCGAAGAAGCGTAAGGCGTGATGGGGCGTGAAGTCTCGAGGAATTCGGAAACCGGGACCTTCCGGAGGATCGAGAAGCGCTTGATTGCGGAAAGCCGGGGCATATGAAGTGGATGTCACCAACTCGAAGGAGAAGGCGATGTTGCGAAACAAAGAATGACCTATAGTGGAGGATTTGGTTAATTCCTTTCTTCTTTGTGGTCTTGGAAGCAAACACAGTTGAGAATCCGAAACAATGGTGGATTGATCTGGTCTGACTCGGCACATTTGTTACAGCGAGTGCTTTCTCCACTACTCTACGGTGAAGGATAAGAAGTTGTTCATGGGGAGCGGCGCTACATCGAGTGAAGGGAGTTAGCAAGGTGGTTACGAAGATGACTTAGGAAGGAGCTCATCTTGAGCAGTGATGCGTTCGGATATTCGCAAGAACTTGGTGTGGGACCTCTACTTGTTAGGCGGGTTTTAAGTTGACTTCGAGTCGGTCGATTTGTAATGATGAAAAATGGTGGGTTTGTAGGAAAGGGCTACATGTGTGATGGGCTCTTCAAAATGTATGTAATATACATTATGCTCTTTTGCAAGCAATGAAAACAATGATTCTACTTATTTGATTGAGTCTTCTAATTTATGGCACCATAGATTAGGACATACAAACTTCAATGCGATTGAAGTTAATTAAAGCGAATCATTTGCGTCCTTTGAAATCAATCCTCAAAGTAAATCACGAGGTTTGTGTGGAAGCAAAACTAAAGGGCACCATTTCACTCGATGAAACGAACCACGTCTCCTCTAGAATTAATTCCACGGTGATTTGTGTGACTTAAAATTTGTGCAAACTAGAGGAGGAAAAAGTACTTTGTTACTTTTATCGATATACACTAGGTATTGTTATGTTTATTTGCTAAGGAGTAAGGGCGAAACCTTAGAAGCATTTAAACATTACAAAGCGAAGTTGAAAATCAACTTAGTACTCGAATTAAAGTAATTGAAGTGATAGAGGTGGAGAATATGCGGGACCACTTGAAGAATATTGCTCACGGTTTGGCATTATTCATCAAACCAACGCTCCATTTTCTCCTCAATCTAATGGTGTTCTTTGAGCATAAAAATCGTACTCTAAAGGAGATGATGAATGCACTATTACTAGATTACGGATTACCCGAATTTGTGGGGAGGCTATTCTCGGCCACTACCATTCTTAACGAATACCGGAAAAATAGTGATATTACTCCATATGAATTGTGGAAAGGAAGCAAGCCCTCTTACAAACACTTGAAAGTGTGGAAATTTGCTTGGCTAAGGTGGTAATACTGAGCAAAGCAAGTAAAGATTGGACCAAGGCGTAGATTGCATATTTATAGGATATGCAAACAACGATGGCGCTTATCGCTTCCTAGTGCATAAGTCACAGTACTGAAGACATCCATGAGAACCTTGTCGTTGAATCGAGGAATCAAATTCTTTGAAGAAGTTTTCCTAGAAAGGAAAGATAGACTCTAAATGAGACTATGATCTGACAATAGGGTCAAATCGGTGGTCCTGTGGGGACCACGTAGAGAACTGTGGTGGTCCTGTGGGGACCACATGCAGTCCCTGTGGGGTCCATGACCCGAAGAGCCCTGTCACGAATTGAAGGTGTACCTTGAAAATGTTGCAGAACTATGGGATCACCTCCTCAGAATGCTCTGAAGGAAGACTTACCACCGGAGAATTCATGAAGCGAAGTCGCACATCGAAGAAACGTGGAGGTTCCTAATGTCGAACGAGGAGGAGTAGCGGGCTAGGACTCGGAAAGACTTTGGTCTGATTTTCTCACATACCTTGTGGAAAATGAGCTAGGACTATCAAGGCGATGTCTACTCTGAAGCCCCTTTTGGAAAGAGGCCATTGAAAGTGAAATGGACTCCATCCTGCAAAATCATACTTGGGAAGTGGTTGACCTTCCTCAGGAAATAAGCCGTTGGGTTGCAAGTGGATACTTTCAAGGCAAGTATAAAGCGATGGAACCATTGATAAATGCATGGCTCGTCTAGTAGTCAAGGCTATAGAAAAAGGAGGACTTGATTACTTTGACACATACTACTTTATGCAGAATAACTTCCATTAGAGTATTCATAGCCATAGGCGCCTGCGTGGTTTTGAGATACACGAAATGGATGTTAAAGCTTTCTAAATGGAGATTTGACGAGGAAATTTATATGGAACAACTTTGAAGGGTATGTGGTTCGAGACGAAGAAGGTCATCGTCTTGTCGAGTCATTATACGGACTCAAGCAAGCTCTAAACAATGGCACGAAAAGTTTGACAACACGTTGCGATCAAAGGATTTTCTATAAATGAGTGTGATAAGTGTGTCTATGTGAAGAGCCTTTGAAACCTTTGTCATGATATGCTTATATGTAGACGACATGCTCATTACTGGAAGTAGCCTGGATTTGATCCTAAAAACAAAGCAAATGTTGAAACAACTTTTCGATATGAAAGACTTGGGTGTAGAAGATTTAATCTTAGGGATAAAAATCTCTAAAACACCCGAGGGTTTGGTGCTTTCACAATCTCATTACATTGAAGAGATGTTAAAGAGATATGAGGTCTTTGAATGTCGATGTGCAAGGACACCAATGTCACGAATCTTTGTGTTTGGACAAACACTTGGGTGATCTGTAAACCAAGCATAATATGCTCGGATAATTGGCGGTTTGATATGCGTGATGAGCGCACTTCGTCACGATATTGCTCATGCGATCGACAAGTTGGCTAGGTTTACAGCGTAATCCGGAAAAAGCTCGCTGGAAGGCTCTACTTCATCTATTGGGATACTTAAAGACCACGATAGATTATGGATTACTATGGAAGATATCGGCGGTATTAGAAGGATCTGATGATCTGTTGGATATCGATAGTCAAACACCAAGTCCACTAGTAGTTCGTATTTACCATTGGTGGCGGTCTTTGTTTCGTGGAAGTCCTCTAAACAAACATGCATCGCCCGATCCACAATGGAATCGAATTTATAACCGGACAAAATGGAGAAAAGCGAGAATGGCTTGAGAATTTTAGAGGATGTCACTTGTTGGGATAAGCTGTATATACTGTGACAATTCCTTTGTGGCGGTATGTCGGCATTAGGAAGGCGACAAACAATATGTATAATGGTAAGTCTAGACACATCGTCGAAGACATAAAACCGTTAAGCGGTTGATCTCTGAGGAGTTATCACTATTGATTACGTGAAATCAAAGGATAACATTCGCGGATCCGCTAACAAAAGCCTTCTGGGGATCAAGTACCTTTGCTTGTCTGGGGAATGGGCTTAAGACCCACAAAATAAGGAAATTCTGGTGGTAACGATCATCTTGTTGGAGATCCCAGAATTTGATTCAATGGGACAACTAAAGCTGTAAAGGACGATGGCCTCGTGAAGTTTTGTACTTGAGGTAAGAGCATAGAGTTACTAACTCCACTTGCGCCATTCCGTGAAAGACATTTAAGTGCTCCTGCGGAGCGGAGGATGAGTCACTAAACTCTTAATGATCTACGAAGAAGATTCTTAATCTCTTTAGCTTCTGACGAGCATTGGCGGAATGCTCTTAGAGCGAGATCACCTATTTGGGTGTGAAGTATGGAGGCCGCTTAAGCGAGAACACTATGAATCCGAAGCGATCGAGGCCTTTGAAGATGAGAAAAGGCGAGCAATAAGGAAAATTATTGTGTTGATATCATTGTCTTGGTTTACACAAATCGCCGGTAGTTCAAGGCATCACGTCCACCGGGTGGCAATAAATCGATGGTATTCTACTAGGGCGATTGATGTCCTTGACAATCGATCGATGCAATATGATTTTCCTTGAGGAAATTCTAATTTGGAGCACCACGTTGTCTTGTGAGCATCAATTCTCTTTCATGTAGAGTTGTTAGAATTTTAGCCTAATGAGGCTAGTCCATGACTTTGTACCTCAACCAAAGGGTCCCCGTTTGAAATGAAGTTTCATTAAGCGTGTATAATCTATATGGTATTAGAAGACACTTGAAAAATTACTAAAATTCATTGAAAGGTGAAAGAGTTATTGAAGCTCAAAGTGTGTTGGTTGATGCATTGAATATGGAATGCAAAGAGTTGGAATGGGAGAAGTCCCATGGCTAAAATTGAGGAAGAAGAAGCTACTTATTAGTCGAGGCTTGGGT